>CM061236.1:104777997-105137997 GCA_030848705.1 Heracleum sosnowskyi
AATTAATTATGAACTTCCACTGGACGATGTTGACACTCAATGTAATGTCTGGTTCATGAGTGACTAACTGCAATGACTGTTCTTCATTTCTTGACTCTAAGTTGTGATTCTTTTTCTTTTCCCTTTAACAAACTCTGTAACCTGTATATTGCTTGTCATACTAATGAAATCTATGTCACTAAAATAGATCCACTTTCTTGAATACTTCATTGAGGCTTGATCAAATAAATGAACTTCTTTCAATGTAGAATTACTTCAAATCTGTAGATTGACTTTAATCTTCATTCTTTTGACTGATATTATCTTCTGAGATTCCTGTGACAATTGAATTGTTATTTACTTATTACATTCTTGTTTAAGTTGAGTCGTATCCTCGATTTTTACAAATAGGCCTATACATATGCCTTTCAATCTCCCCCTTATTTGTTTGTTAGAGAATAACAACCAAATACCTAGAGGATAACTCTGTTGGGTTTCATTGTAAAAACGCAGCGAAAAACAGTCGTAAAATAATAAAATTTACGAAACCCTAACGCAGGATCCATGTATAAGTTGTGACTGATTATGGAGAAACGAAATCATACCAGTTAAGAGCTTTACGAATTCTGTAAGATGGAGGTCCTAGATTGCAATCACCACACAACCCTTGCGTCAAGATCTGTGTCTCTAAATCGTCCACAAGAACGTCCGATCGTCCAACGATCCAAGGAGCAGGTACTAGCCAAATAAAACTGCCTTCTCTCTCTCTCTAGCCTCTCTTTGATAAAAACGAATTATCTGAGCCAACCCTAAAACTATACATCATTATGTATATATAGGGCAGAGAGATTGGGCCTAACCCTAATTAGCTTGGGCTTCAACTAAACCAAACTGATTTGGGTTTTTTAATGAATTAAATTCGAAATACTATTTAATTAACTAAGTCCAACTTAATTAATTAATTAACCAATTTCGAATTTATAATTATTTAATTTAAATCTGATATTTAAATTAAAACTCCTTTTAAAACGTTCTTATTGTGTAACCCTTTAGGTTATTATTACGTTGGCAATAATTTTAATATCCAATAACAAAATATAAACAATGAGCGGCATCTAGTAATACATCATTGCTACCCAAGTAATAATAATAATTGGTGATCCAATTAAACCTTTCGTGATTAATGTTTCCGTGTAATATAATCCCTTTAACCAAATATTATAGATTAAACTCGAGGCATGTATTTAGTCATCCTCTTCAATGCTTAATCCGGGTTTCCTTGATCAATGAGTAAACTATTAAAACAAATCAATATTTGAGCATGGCCATGCATTTTTCATAGTCTCACTCAATCAAGAGGCCAATAATATCTCCCCTAATAATAGGAGGGTTAAATCCTTTATCTATCATTCATATTTCTCATATGACTCATGATATACCCGATGTCCACTTTTATCATCACCCGGTCAAAGGTAACTTTTAATGTTGTCAAAGTATATTAATCCTCGTATAGAAATATAATGATCTCAAGTCTAAGGATCATTACACCATTATCACTGTGAGTCTTTCTTATGACTTTATTAAACATGAAGAATCTCACTGTGGGTCTGTCCAGTACCATGTACTCCTACATGTACCTATGCATTGACTTTAGTATCTCCATACTTATAACCAATGAGATGTGGTTATCTGTCAATCAACATATTAGTCTATTTATGTATTATTATTGTCCTATATTTAATAATACTCGACTAGGGACCTTTTAAGAATATGATATATTATATAATCTCAAGTTCAAGTCATGTACTTAAACTATATAATGTGTATCATGATTCTAAGGACATTTATTATGCTAACAAATATATCGCAGTAATTAAAGTCATAATAAATACGTTTATTGAATAATCAAATGACATAAAGGTTTATTAAAAGAGACAATGTATTGCCTCTAGGGCACCTACACTAACAATCTCCCACTTGCACTAGAGCCAATCACCCATGTATCTAATACCCATGGAACTAGTATGACCGTCGTGCTTCTGCTGCGACAAGCCTTTGGTCAGTGGGTCTGCAATGTTATCATTTGTGTGTACTTTACATATGTGTATGTCACCCCTTTCATTGATCTCTCGAATAAGGTGATATCTTCTGAGTATATGCTTGGCTCGGGAGTGAGATCTAGGTTCTTTAGCCTGTGCAATGGCTCCATTATTATCGCAGTACAAGTCTATGGGATCTGCAATCGATGGAACCACTCCCAATTCAGTAATGAATTTTCGAATCAAAACTGCTTCTTTAGCTGCTTCACAAGCTGCAATGTACTCAGCCTCCATTGTAGAATCAGCTACTGTCTCTTGCTTTGAACTCTTCCAACTTACAGCACCTCCGTTTAGACAAAACACAAAACCAGACTGTGATACAGTATCATCCTTGTCTGTTTGGAAACTTGCATCGGTGTAACCTTTTACAACCAGTTTCTCCTCTCCTCCATACACCAAGAATGAATCTTTAGTCCTTTTCAGGTACTTTAGAATATTCTTGACTGCCGTCCAGTGACCTTCACCTGGATCAAACTGGTATCTTCTCGTCATGCTCAAAGCATACGAAACATCGGGGCGAGTACACACCATCGCATACATGATAGATCCAATTGCTGAGGCATATGGAACTTTACTCATGCGGTCCTTCTCATCCAATGATTTCGGACACTGATCTGTAGAGATCGTTATCCCTTGAGACACGGGGACATATCCCCTTTTTGCATTTTGCATACCAAAACGATGCAAAACCTTATCAATGTATGTACTCTGACTTAGACCGATCATCCTTCTAGATCTATCCCTATAGATCCTCATTCCTAGAATGTAGGATGCATCTCCTAAGTCTTTCATAGAGAAGTTGCTCCCTAACCATGTCTTAACAGCCTTTAGAGTAGGTATGTCATTCCCTATTAGTAGTATATCATCAACATATAATACTATGAATGCCACATGGCTCCCACTAACCTTCTTGTAAACACAAGGTTCATCTTCGTTTTGAACAAAACCATACTCCTTGACTGTTTCATCAAAATGGATATTCCATCTCCTAGAGGCTTGCTTCAATCCATAAATGGATCAACGTAATTTACATACCTTGCCAACATTCCTTGGATCGACAAAACCTTCAGGCTGTGTCATGTACACATCCTCTTCAAGGCTTCCATTAAGGAAGGCTGTTTTGACATCCATTTGCCAGATTTCATAATCATGGAATGCTGCAATGGCAAGCAAAATCCTTATGGACTTGACCATAGCCACTGGTGAGAAAGTCTCATCATAGTCAATACCATGAATTTGTTTGAAACCTTTTGCAACCAGCCTTGCTTTATAGGTCTGAACATTTCCATCCATGTCAGTTTTCTTCTTGAAAACCCATTTGCACCCTATGGGGTTTACCCCTTCAGGTGGATCAACCAAAGTCCATACTTGGTTTTCGTACATGGAATCCATCTCGGATTTCATGGCTTCTAGCCATCTCTTAGAGTCTGGACTGTTCATAGCATCTTGGTATGTGAGAGGCTCATCTTCATCTATGAGCATCAATTCACCACATTGAGTTAAGAGAAATCCATATATCTCTGGCTCATGGCGAATTCTACCAGATCTACGAACAACCTGTGTTTGTTGAGCATTATTATTATCCTGCTCTTGTTCCACCTCAGGTTCAATGTTATTTTCTGGTTCTCGATCTTCATCGAGATCTATAGTTCTCCCACTGTTTCTTTTGGAAACAAAATCTCTTTCCATGAAGACAGCATCTCGAGCAATGAACACTTTCTGCTCAGAAGGACTATAAAAATAATACGCCTTTGTTTCATTAGGGTATCCCACAAAATTGCATTCTTCGGATTTAGGTCCAAGCTTGTCAGATACTTGACGTTTCACAAACGCCTTGCATCCCCAAACTTTCATAAAGCTCATGCCTGAACGTTTCTCCATCCATATCTCATATGGAGTCTTTTGAACCTTCTTAGTAGGAACACGGTTAAGTGTGAAAGCCGCTGTTTCTAGAGCATAACCCCAGAAACTAATTGGAAGATCTGCATGACTTATCATCGATCGCACCATGTCCAACAAGGTGCGATTTCTCCTCTCTGAAACTCCATTCCATTGAGGTGTACCTGGCGGAGTGAGTTGTGATACAATACCATACTCCTTTAAATATTCTTTAAATTCAGTGCTTAAGTATTCACCCCCACGATCAGATCGTAAGATCTTAATACTTGCACCTCCGCCAATTTGCTTCTCTACTTCAGCCTTGTATTCTTTGAACTTTTCAAAAGAATCGGATTTATTCTTCATAAGATATACATATCCATATCTACTGAAATCATCAGTAAATGTTATGAAGTAGTAGTAGCCTCCTCTAGCCATCACACGCATTGGGCCACATACATCACTATGTATTAGCTCCAGACGTTCAGTGGCCCTTTTACCCTTACCAGTGAAAGGGGCTTTAGTCATCTTACCAAGCAAACAAGACTCGCATTCTAGGTATGATTCAAAATCAAACTTATCCAAGTATCCATCCTTATGTAATTTGGATATGCGTTTCTCATTTATATGGCCTAGACGACAATGCCAGAGGTATGTTTGATTTGAGTCATTAACTTTAAGTCGTTTGTTTTCTATATTATAGACAGGATTATCTAAGTCAAGAACATATAAACCATTAAACAAACGTGCAATACCATAGGTTAAATCATTCAAAGCAAAAGAGCAACTGTTGTTCTTTATTGTAAACGAAAAACCTTTCTTGTCCAAACAAGAAACAGAAATAATGTTTCTGCAAATCGCAGGCACGTAAAAACAGTTCTCTAGTTCTAAAACAAGCCCAGAGGGCAAAGATAAATAATAAGTTCCTACAGCTAAAGCATCAACTCTTGCTCCATTGCCAACTCGTAGGTCCACTTCTCCTTTAGCCAATGTCCTACTTCTCTGCATTTCCTGCACATTTAAACAAATGTGAGAAGCACATCCAGTATCCAATACCCAAGATGTAGAAGTAGACAGATTGACTTCTATAACATATATACCTGAAGTAGAAGCTTGATCAACCTTCTTCTTCTTCAGATCCTCCAAGTAAACTGAACAGTTTCTCTTCCAGTGACTAGTTTTCTTACAGTAGTGACATTCACCCTTAGCAACACCACCTTTAGGATTGAAAGCCTGTTTGGGACCTGACTTTGGCTTGGGTGCAGAATCAGATCCAGTCTTCTTCTTACCCTTCCACTTGCCTTTCCCTTTCGCCTTACCTTTATTGCCCACCATCAGTATGGGAGCAGGTTCAGCTGCCTTCATGTTGGTCTCATATGTTCTCAACATAGACAACAATTCAGTAGGTGTTTTGTCAAATTCATTCATATTGTAGTTCACAACAAACTGAGTGAATTTGTTGTTCAAAGAATTCATGATAAGGTCAATACCAGTTTCCGGTCCAACCGGGAAACCCAAAGTTTCAAGGTACTCAATGTAACCAATCATCTTCAGAACATGTGGTCCAACTGGTTCACTTGCCCCTTGTTTGCAATTAAAAAGTGACTTACTCGTGTTGATCCTTTCTTGACGAGTTTGGCTTGCAAACATGCTTTGCAAGTGTTCATAGATAGTATATGCATCCATATGCACATGCTGTCTTTGAAGCTCAGCACTCATAGTTGCCAACATAAGACATGCAACATCATTTGCATCATTCTCATCCTTTGTGTGGGCCGCTTGTTCCTCAACAGTAGCGCCCTCAGGAAGGGGACCTGGCGGAGGGATGTCAATGACATGAAGCTTGCGCTCTTGCCTGAGGACAATCCTCAAATTCCTCTGCCAGTCTAGGAAGTTGTTTCCTCCTGTCAGTTTATCCTTCTCAAGGATTGATCGTACGGATAGTGTGTTTGTGTTATTTGCCATTTCTACAAAGATAAAAGCACAAAATAAACATTAGATTGTCTGAGTTATCAATTATTATGTTCAAATGATTATGATATATTCATAATATATCTCCCACTATTTTTATCAAATTAATAGCCCTTACTATTAATTCGGAAAGTATATCTCATAATTCTTTCTAGTGAGCCAAGATCCATATTTCGTCATGTTCTAAGTCAACCACTGGAAGTCCTTAAAAAATGATTATTTAGGTAGACAACAGTTGTCAATTATATCACATATAATTCTTGGATAGTTTGGCGAACAACGATTGATCTTATCTATCTAATAGATTTTTAACCAAACTCTATGCTTCTAAGTTCATAATAGTTGAATATAACCGTTTATTTTCACCTTATTATGACGACTCAGTTAAGTTAGACCCAATGATACAACGGCCGAATATAACCGTTTATATTCGTCGCATCTCACCACGATAGATAGGAGTCCCCTGCCACTGACAGCCCTTCCCCTTATCGATCTAGGATTCGATGAGTGTTCATTCATTGGAAAGCATCCGATTAAAACTTAATATTTTGTTAAGGGGTTTAGAAAATTTATAACGATCATGATCACATCATAAAGAGATCCTCAATTTTTCCTTGAACCAAATATTTCATATTGACATCTTAAATTGTTCATTTCCTAGGTAGATGGAGGATACCAATGGTCATGCTTAAAACCCATCAACCTTACGAATACGCATATCCGCTTTTGTCAGAAAATCCCAGTCTAGGAAGTTGTTTCCTCCTGTCAGTTTATCCTTCTCAAGGATTGATCGTACGGATAGTGTGTTTGTGTTATTTGCCATTTCTACAAAGATAAAAGCACAAAATAAACATTAGATTGTCTGAGTTATCAATTATTATGTTCAAATGATTATGATATATTCATAATATATCTCCCACTATTTTTATCAAATTAATAGCCCTTACTATTAATTCGGAAAGTATATCTCATAATTCTTTCTAGTGAGCCAAGATCCATATTTCGTCATGTTCTAAGTCAACCACTGGAAGTCCTTAAAAAATGATTATTTAGGTAGACAACAGTTGTCAATTATATCACATATAATTCTTGGATAGTTTGGCGAACAACGATTGATCTTATCTATCTAATAGATTTTTAACCAAACTCTATGCTTCTAAGTTCATAATAGTTGAATATAACCGTTTATTTTCACCTTATTATGACGACTCAGTTAAGTTAGACCCAATGATACAACGGCCGAATATAACCGTTTATATTCGTCGCATCTCACCACGATAGATAGGAGTCCCCTGCCACTGACAGCCCTTCCCCTTATCGATCTAGGATTCGATGAGTGTTCATTCATTGGAAAGCATCCGATTAAAACTTAATATTTTGTTAAGGGGTTTAGAAAATTTATAACGATCATGATCACATCATAAAGAGATCCTCAATTTTTCCTTGAACCAAATATTTCATATTGACATCTTAAATTGTTCATTTCCTAGGTAGATGGAGGATACCAATGGTCATGCTTAAAACCCATCAACCTTACGAATACGCATATCCGCTTTTGTCAGAAAATCCCAATTTTTAGATATCAGAAATCCATATTTAATTCCGTGCTTTAAAAATCCATATTTCATAAACACAAGAATCTCATGATCGTTTTTAATATTTGAATCGTTACAGATTTTATCTTGTTTAAACATGGCAAGCATGGCATGGGTGATGTATCTAATACATGCATACATCATTAATCTAATTAAAGCATGCATCTTCTACTCTATACATACATTCCATACATCATATGTAAAGTGCATAAAGTAAATGTGTAATGGTTATGGCTCAATCCTATGTGATCCTTTTTCAAGCTAATGAAAAGATCAAGGTCAATCTATGGTGGTTATATCTAACTATTACAAAATCTTCTCCATTGCTTCCATTGAATCCTTAGTCTTCAATGCTTCCAAATCCTCCATGGATGATTACAATGAAAGCTATACTAAGGAACTTACAAAGGAACTCGAGTTACATTCGAGATAAAACATTACAAGGAATGAAGACGACATGCAAGTCGTATTTAGAAACCAAACCAACATTAAAACAAAAACCTCTATCCTATAGGTCAATAAGCCATAACCATCCACCATGCTCATATAAACAATTAATGACATGACATATCATATAAGGATGACATACTGTTTATTACTTTTCATGATCCAATCATGAATAATAAATAAACAAAGCATATGTCACAAGCACAAATTAAAACAAAGCCCTAACCCGCGGTTCGACCTATGAGATGTGGTTATCTGTCAATCAACATATTAGTCTATTTATGTATTATTATTGTCCTATATTTAATAATACTCGACTAGGGACCTTTTAAGAATATGATATATTATATAATCTCAAGTTCAAGTCATGTACTTAAACTATATAATGTGTATCATGATTCTAAGGACATTTATTATGCTAACAAATATATCGCAGTAATTAAAGTCATAATAAATACGTTTATTGAATAATCAAATGACATAAAGGTTTATTAAAAGAGACAATGTATTGCCTCTAGGGCACCTACACTAACAAACTCAACTAATCAAACAAGTAAAAAATAAGACTTTAAGAGCCAAGTAAATAATAAAAGAAAGTTCTGGTTTATATATAACATTTCCAGATTCAAACATTAAAGATAAATACAAGATGGATGTTTTTCTACACTGGACATATGAATACATTGATCATATATTGATTTACCTAAGCTCTAAACATATTAAAATACAAACTGAGCTTGAGATCAATTTTCTTGATCACTCATTTCACCTTCTTCCAAAGCATCTATCAAATCTTTGTCCAGGACACGATCACTTTCAGATGTGAGATTTGTTGGTCTGACTGGTAGAGTTGTGACTTTCTTCAACCTATTCTTCAACTGATGATACCTTTTGATGTTGGCTATGCAATATTCTTGAATAATGTCAGCAACTTCTGTCTTTTCTTCTGAAGCAAATCCAGTGGTCCTTCGCATGTTTTCCATCTTTATCAGATGCATTGCAGGGTAACTCTTACAAGAAACAGGATCCACTTTGCAGGATTGAAGTGCTCTACCTTTGTAAAACTTGACTTCAAATGGAACATCTACAACCTGAGGACTGGCCCTTATAGCATATTCTTTGAGTTGCTCATGCAGCAGTACATTCAAATGTGAAGATTCTTTAACTCTGCTCAAGAGAACCCAAAGCTCTGACAAGGATCTACTTGCAAAGCAATCCAGAGAGACTGTGAGAGATCCAACACTTTGACAAGATACGTAGATGATCATCTCATTTCTCACTCTGTTAAATCCAGTGATAATCCTTAAGATTTCTTCTTGTAAAGCTTTCATGTACACTGAATTATCAGGATTGACATTCTTGAACTTTTGAAGAAGACCAATAAACTCCCGATTATTGTTTGATCCTTTTTGAGGGATTGCAAACATTTCTTTTGCTTTGGTCCATCTATCACCCTTCTTCATCCTTATGTCTAACTTCTGGTCTTTGACTTCTAAGCTATTAAGACGTTGTTTCTCCCCATGCTCAGCTTTTTGAATTTGAAGCTTTTCAGAAATTATCTGAGAGACCTTGGCATTCTCATCTTGTTTCCTCCTTATATCTTCCTGTTGCTTCCTCGAATCCTCTTCAAATGCAGGGTCAGGGTTAAAAAGATCATCTTGTTCTTCCCATTCAACAAAGTCATCTTCCTCTTCAACTTCCTCCTCACCAAAGATATTTTCAGGAATGGTCTCTTCAGGGACATCATCCTCCTGAACAACAAAAACATCAAAGTCATCATGTTCATCCCGGTAGTAGAAGTCATCTTGAAAAATTGATTGTTGTTTCCCTTTCCCTTTGTCCTTTCCGGAAGCTCCTCTAGCTTCTCCTCTTTTCTTCTTGTTGATGTGTATTTTTGTAGAGTTTCATTCGTAGGGAAGGACTGATATGAATATAAGTTCAAGTTACTATTCCTTAAAATCTAGAAGCGAGAAGAATAATTGGGTGTTTGTTTACCAACTAAATTATACTAATGAGCAATTAAAAATTACGATTTAACGATGATTAAAAGCAATCCAGAAATCAGGGTTCTCCATTGGCATTAATGAATGTCAATCAATTTGTGATATTCAAGTCTCGTGCTCATGCTAAAAACATTCCTCTAATGTTTATATTATTCTCTCCCAAGATATAATATAATACCTACAACCATACCTTGAAGTCACTCCCATGATCAGTCAACATATAAATTGCAAGTGTTTAGCCCAAGGAATTTCAGTTTCATAACTCGCTTATTAATCTCCCAATTAAATAAGTAAATTATGTGTGTCATATCATAAACTAGAATTATAACTCATCTCCCGATTTGTTACAATTCCTAAAGATACAATTAAGGGTTCGCGACTCCCTCAATTGTGCTAAGCACTCAACAACAGATTAGCAAGGCCGAGAAATCATAATATAATCACACAATCATGTTTAACCAATGAATACTACCTAATTCCCGGATTAGGGAATTAGTTACCCATAATGAATGAAGAAATCAAACATACTTATATAACCAAAACCATGATTACAAGAGTATAGAGTTAAGAAAGATACAACTTGATGAAATCTCTCGAACTTGGAGTGAATCCCTTCAATCCTCGCTCAAATTCTCTCTATGCTTTTCTCTCTATTCTTCTCTCTCAATTATATCTTATGTTCTGCTCGTCTTTGACAATATGTCTATAAACCTAATATAAAAGAGTTTTTTAATGCTCTCTAGGAAAATATAAGTAATTTCCCAAAATAAATTGGATTCTGAATGTCAAATTCGTAATCTGTCTTTCAGGCCTGTTTCGGGTCTGTTCCAGTTAGAATCCTGATGCTGGACTACCCTTGGGTTGTAGATAATTCTGTTATCTTCGCATGGGCTGTAAGATCGTCCAATTCTGATGTCTAGAACTCCGGTTATGGCCCAAACAGTGATATATGTATGCGCGTGTAGACCAATAAATCCGAATTTCCTTGTATTTTATGTCCGAATAACTCCAATTCCTTCCAAGTTTTGGAATTCTTTATTTCATTTCATAAAACATTAAACTCTAATTAATAATAACCAATTATTAATAAAACACTATAAATATGAGAATAAAATCCTATTAAATATATATAAATATATACTCTATCACTTCTCCTCTTTCTTCTCCTTATTCTCCCCCTTAGTTGAGGAATCCTCTACAGATTTAGCTTTTTGAGCTTCAAGATTTACCCCTAGGTAGCCCTAGTGGACGAGTGAGGTCTCGTGAGGGTTTATAGAAGATAACCCACAAAATCCATCTAGCTCATGTAAAAGATTGCATGGTAATGCATCGCCACACATACAAGTCCTCTCATGTTCCATCAACTCAAGAATCAAAGTGAATACGCAATATCTTAGTGTCGAAAGTGCAAGTATTCACATAGTCTACTCAAATAAATATGCATAAGTCCTCAAAAGTCCATGTCAAGTGCAATAATAAGTTAGTAATCATGTTAAGCCCACAAGAATACACCATTGAGTCAAAACTTGGAATCTCATATGCAAAAACAAGTAATAACTCACCTTTCACTCACAAAAGAATATTCACTCAAGAACAAGGGTAAGTGTATCACTCAATTCCAACAAAGTCATAAGCATGCATTCACACTTGGTATCAATCTAACTTTAACACAACATACATCAATGATGATAATCAAAAGGTCTTCATTCGGGTTGTAACGGGGCTAGGGACAAGGTATGTCAAGTAAAGGCACATACAGTGAAGTGTCAAAAGCTAGTAAGCTCCATAATAATTCACTCAACTCCCTTTCGAATATCCCCACACTTGAATTTTTTTTATTTTCTCTCATCAACTAACTTGATTAGTCGAACAACCAAGGGTCACAAAAACATATATATGCTCTCTTTTATTTTATTTTTGTCTTTTAAATCTTTTTTTTTGTAATTTCTTTTCTTCTTTTTTTAATTTTTTTTCCGGGAGCTAAGATAACAAGTACAATGATCCCCCAAAATTCTTACAAAACTCGACTAACAAGTAAACAACCAAACCCGATATTTTCCCGAAGTAATGATCATCAATAAACCCCCACCCTTATTACTCCCTCAAGTACTCTACTAGCCTTTGACAATTTGGGTTCAAGTTAAAGCAAGACCAATACAAGAAAAAGGTCTAGGCAAGTAATGTGGTGTGTCACCGAAAAAATAAGATTAAGCTCAACGGGGTAACTAATTGATCATGTATAAATGGTGTGGTAATATAGGAAATATGAGGTTATCCCTAAACGCCTTTATCATTTTATCACCAAATAATGTCATGTATCTTAAGAAAGGTCTCAAACAAGTGCTAGCAATGCAAACAACATGTGGACACTCAAACAAACGAATGTAGAATGCAAAAGATATGCATATAAGCTCAAATTCTCACTCGGTGGTCAAACACAATCAATCCCAAGTAACATGTCTCTCTAATGCACCAAATTGTACTCAAAGCATGCAAACCAAATCATCTTGCACATATTCATGTCCTTTTAATAACTTATCACATTCAATAAGTCTACTAGTTTCAACTTGCTAGTGTATGTGTGTGCACAAAAACATAGCATATCACTTCTCAATCAAAAGCATCCAAAACACAAGATTACTATAGCATGTAAGGGTGCATCAAGCCAACTTACAACAAGCAACCTTCACAGGCTAGAATTCTTTTTGGATTTTTAAATTTTTTTGATTTTTTTGTACTTTTTAACTTTTTTTATTTTATGACTCTATATACAACTATTGAAAACACATCCCCATACTTAAATGGGTCAATGTCCTCAATGACACACTAAACAAAAAATCCTACAATACAAAAGAAAGGAAGAAGTACTCCCCTATGCATAAGCATCAAGTGTCACGATCCATGACTACTGCGGTGATGGTTGAGGAAAATGAGACTTCATGTAATCGATACGACGGTGGGGGTGGAAGTTGGTGTAGCGCAAGGTGACAAAATATGCTGCGATAAGACCTGCTTCTTGTTCTTTGAACCAGAACTCTGAGATTTGTCCCCCGTGGCTTTTCTTTTGGCAGGAATACGTTGCTTCATGATTCTCATGTAGCCTTGCTGTGTATTGTCAAAGAACAACAGCTCTATGGCTTCTCACTTTACGTCCCGCAGAGAAACACAGAAGCAAAAAATCGGCAAAGCTAGATTGGACTTACACGAGCATTACAATGGAGCCTGTAAGTTTTGTGACGTTGTTGCTGCGCGGCCTACTGGTGTTGTGCGATCTGATGTTGTAACTCGCATGAGGGTTTTAAGTTTTTTTTTTCCGATGCTTCTCCTGACTACAATAATATATATACAATATATACACCTAAAACTATATAAACTGGTAAGTTAATTATTATTTTTACAATTCCAAATAAGTTTTAATATACTTTGTACAATAATAATATACATGGTTATATATATAAACATATATTAATAGTAATATCCTATAATAGATTGGTAAATATATACAAATTAGAACATATGATAAAATATTTAATAATATTTAAAAAAAATAGATACATATAATAATAATAATAATAATAATAATAATAAATACAACATAATAAAAATTTATTCAAATGGTAATAACATAAAGATATATTAATAATTAATATACATGTATTAAAATTAATCTAATAATCAAAAAAAAATTAATAAATATAGATAACTATACATATGATAATAATAACAATAATGTAAACAATAATAATTTATAACAATAACAATAATATACATAATATTGATAATAATATACATATAATAATTATAAGAAGAAGCATCTAACAACATACACAACCCTGCCTGGAGAGTCTGGTATCCATGTCCGCAGCAGCAAAACATGACAGAAGGTTGAGCACTGATGCTGCATATCTCGCGCATGAACATGCCAGGATTGGCATGGACATGCCAAATTACCAAAAGATAACAGTCGTTGCATGTCTGGAACAGTGTGAGGAGAGCATGATCACGCCTTAGGGCTGCGTGGTCATGCCAAAACACTGAATTGCAACAGTAGTGAAGCAGACAGGTAGCGTGAAGATGCTGTTAAGCCGCGTGCTCATGCTGGCTTGGTCTTGCTTTTGTTCCCGATGTGCATGAACATGCCAGAGTATCTCTTGCTCATGGCAAAACGCTAAAAGATGCCAGTAGCTTCAAAGTTGGGGAGCGTGAGTGTGCTAATCATGCACATCATCATGCATGATCATGCTAAACCACCAAATTGCAACAGTAGCTTGGAGAAGGCCAATCTGATAGTGCATGATCATGTCAAGAGCTTGTGTGATCATGAAAGAATGATAAAACGCCACAGTAGCAAATTTTGGTGAGACTTTGATGTGCATAAACATGCCAGAGTTTTGCATGAACATGCTAAAAACGTAGACATCCACCAGTAGATGAGAATTGTGGTTGCTTGATCATGTAACATAGCAGCAGGAGATCACGAATCTCCAAACTCTCACCTTTTCTAAATCAACTCACCTTTTCTAAATCAACCGCAACTCTTGTAACAATTAGCAAGCACATCACCGTAACAAGTGGGAATAAATCTAACTATCAAAGATGACACATAATACAATTTATATACAATTTTCATGGGTTGCCTCCCAAGAAGCGCTTCTTTAATGTCGTTAGCTCGACTTGTACATTCAAGTAGTATTATTAATGAGGTGCAAAAGCAAACAAATGCACATACCTACGAATGAGTATTAAAATCATGATGTGCATATATACCTTTGATCCGTAAAAATTTAAGAAACTTTTTATGATCCTCACCTGTTCAAGAGACTTGGAAAAATCAAAGTAGCTAGAAAAGTTGTCAAAATAATCATCATAAGTACGGCTCATAAACTCCTCCAAAATTGGATCCTTATATCTCAAAGCAAGATTTTCAATTTCATCAATTTTAAGCTCCTCCTCATTTATAATTGGACACTCATCAATTTTTATCTCGCCTACCAATTCATTAAGCTCAACAATATTTTCTAAATTTGGTAGAATTTCAATTGCATCCAAATTATCATTCTCACGCATGGGACAAGTATCAAGTAAACAACTAGACTCATCAAACACAAAATTTTCATCAACTGCTAAATAAGAATCATGGATCGTTGGAAAATTGACACAAGGAGGAACTTGAAGACAACCGTTATGCATCACAAGTTGAACTTCCATAATAAAACTATTTCTTTTGGCATTCTCCTCATACCAACCTATTGATTCTACTTCACATGACATATCACTCTTATTAGCAATCTCAAAAGATGGGTCATCAAAGTGTTTAAACAGTCCCAAAGAAAGTAAAGAAGGATTAGAATGATTTAAACTTTTATCAACACCATTGCATACGTAAGAATCATGGTATTTATTTTCAAAGGCACATGAAAAATCAGTGATAGGAAGACATGGAGCATAGTATGAGTCATAAAAATTGAACGAGTTCACCTGATATGCATTAAAATCCTCATACCCATTGAATTGTTGATAAGGATTAAAATCTCGATATCGTTCTTGATTGCAAAAGATTTCTTGAGCTTTATTCCAATCAAAACTGTTGTCCATGTCTCTTCAACTCAAAACTTGTTGGCGTCTACTTCAAAGAAACCTATAGACACAAAAAAAATACAAAAGAAGGAAACAAAAACTATGTACAGAGATAAAATCCAAACTACAAGAAACAATTATCTCAAAATCGATATTGCTGCCTTCCCCGGCAAGCGGCGCCAATTTGTTGATGTGTATTTTTGTAGAGTTTCGTTCACAGGGAAGGACTGATATGAATATAAGTTCAAGTTACTCTTCCTTAAAATCTAGAAGTGAGAAGAATAATTGGGTGTTTGTTTACCAACTAAATTATACTAATGAGCAATTAAAAATTACGATTTAACGATGATTAAAAGCAATCCAGAAATCAGGGTTCTCCATTGGCATTAATGAATGTCAATCAATTTGTGATATTCAAGTCTCGTGCTCATGCTAAAAACATTCCTCTAATGTTTATATTATTCTCTCCCAAGATATAATATAATACCTACAACCATACCTTGAAGTCACTCCCATGATCAGTCAACATATAAATTGCAAGTGTTTAGCCCAAGGAATTTCAGTTTCATAACTCGCTTATTAATCTCCCAATTAAATAAGTAAATTATGTGTGTCATATCATAAACTAGAATTATAACTCATCTCCCGATTTGTTACAATTCCTAAAGATACAATTAAGGGTTCGCGACTCCCTCAATTGTGTTAAACACTCAACAACAGATTAGCAAGGCCGAGAAATCACAATATAATCACACAATCATGTTTAACCAATGAATACTACCTAATTCCCGGATTAGGGAATTAGTTACCCATAATGAATGAAGAAATCAAACATACGTATATAACCAAAACCATGATTACAAGAGTATAGAGTTAAGAAAGATACAACTTGATGAAATCTCTCGAACTTGGAGTGAATCCCTTCAATCCTTGCTCAAATTCTCTCTATGCTTTTCTCTCTATTCTTCTCTCTCAATTATATCTTATGTTCTGCTTGTCTTTGACAATATGTCTATAAACCTAATATAAAAGAGTTTTTTAATGCTCTCTAGGAAAATATAAGTAATTTCCCAAAATAAATTGGATTCTGAATGTCAAATTCGTAATCTGTCTTTCAGGCCTGCTTCGGGTCTGTTCCAGTTAGAATCCTGATGCTGGACCACCCTTGGGTTGTAGATAATTCTGTTATCTTCGCATGGGCTGTAAGATCGTCCAATTCTGATGTCTAGAACTCCGGTTATGGCCCAAACAGTGATATATGTATGCGCGTGTAGACCAATAAATCCGAATTTCCTTGTATTTTATGTCCAAATAACTCCAATTCCTTCCAAGTTTTGGAATTCTTTATTTCATGTCATAAAACATTAAACTCTAATTAATAATAACCAATTATTAATAAAACACTATAAATATGAGAATAAAATCCTATTAAATATATATAAATATATACTCTATCACTTCTCCTCTTTCTTCTCCTTATTCTCCCCCTTAGTTGAGGAATCCTCTACAGATTTAGCTTTTTGAGCTTCAAGATTTACCCCTAGGTAGCCCTAGTGGACGAGTGAGGTCTCGTGAGGGTTTATAGAAGATAACCCACAAAATCCATCTAGCTCATGTAAAAGATTGCATGGTAATGCATCGCCACACATACAAGTCCTCTCATGTTCCATCAACTCAAGAATCAAAGTGAATACGCAATATCTTAGTGTCGAAAGTGCAAGTATTCACATAGTCTACTCAAATAAATATGCATAAGTCCTCAAAAGTCCATGTCAAGTGCAATAATAAGTTAGTAATCATGTTAAGCCCACAAGAATACACCATTGAGTCAAAACTTGGAATCTCATATGCAAAAACAAGTAATAACTCACCTTTCACTCACAAAAGAATATTCACTCAAGAACAAGGGTAAGTGTATCACTCAATTCCAACAAAGTCATAAGCATGCATTCACACTTGGTATCATTCTAACTTTAACACAACATACATCAATGATGATAATCAAAAGGTCTTCATTCGGGTTGTAACGGGGCTAGGGACAAGGTATGTCAAGTAAAGGCACATACAGTGAAGTGTCAAAAGCTAGTAAGCTCCATAATAATTCACTCAACTCCCTTTCGAATATCCCCACACTTGAATTTTTTTTATTTTCTCTCATCAACTAACTTGATTAGTCGAACAACCAAGGGTCACAAAAACATATATATGCTCTCTTTTATTTTATTTTTGTCTTTTAAATCTTTTTTTTTGTAATTTCTTTTCTTTTTTTTTTAATTTTTTTTCCGGGAGCTAAGATAACAAGTACAATGATACCCCAAAATTCTTACAAAACTCGACTAACAAGTAAACAACCAAACCCGATATTTTCCCGAAGTAATGATCATCAATAAACCCCCACCCTTATTACTCCCTCAAGTACTCTACTAGCCTTTGACAATTTGGGTTCAAGTTAAAGCAAGACCAATACAAGAAAAAGGTCTAGGCAAGTAATGTGGTGTGTCACCGAAAAAATAAGATTAAGCTCAACAGGGTAACTAATTGATCATGTATAAATGGTGTGGTAATATAGGAAATATGAGGTTATCCCTAAACGCCTTTATCATTTTATCACCAAATAATGTCATGTATCTTAAGAAAGGTCTCAAACAAGTGCTAGCAATGCAAACAACATGTGGACACTCAAACAAACGAATGTAGAATGCAAAAGATATGCATATAAGCTCAAATTCTCACTCGGTGGTCAAACACAATCAATCCCAAGTAACATGTCTCTCTAATGCACCAAATTGTACTCAAAGCATGCAAACCAAATCATCTTGCACATATTCATGTCCTTTTAATAACTTATCACATTCAATAAGTCTACTAGTTTCAACTTGCTAGTGTATGTGTGTGCACAAAAACATAGCATATCACTTCTCAATCAAAAGCATCCAAAACACAAGATTACTATAGCATGTAAGGGTGCATCAAGCCAACTTACAACAAGCAACCTTCACAGGCTAGAATTCTTTTTGGATTTTTAAATTTTTTTGATTTTTTTGTACTTTTTAACTTTTTTTATTTTATGACTCTATATACAACTATTGAAAACACATCCCCATACTTAAATGGGTCAATGTCCTCAATGACACACTACACAAAAAATCCTACAATACAAAAGAAAGGAAGAAGTACTCCCCTATGCATAAGCATGAAGTGTCGTGATCCATGACTACTGCGGTGATGGTTGAGGAAAATGAGACTTCATGTAATCGATACGACGGTGGGGGTGGAAGTTGGTGTAGCGCAAGGTGACAAAATATGCTGCGATAAGACCTGCTTCTTGTTATTTGAACCAGAACTCTGAGATTTGTCCCCCGTGGCTTTTCTTTTGGCAGGAATACGTTGCTTCATGATTCTCATGTAGCCTTGCTGTGTATTGTCAAAGAACAACAGCTCTATGGCTTCTCACTTTACGTCCCGCAGAGAAACACAGAAGCAAAAAATCGGCAAAGCTAGATTGGACTTACATGAGCATAACAATGGAGCCTGTAAGTTTTGTGACGTTGTTGCTGCGCGGCCTACTGGTGTTGTGCGATCTGATGTTGTAACTCGCATGAGGGTTTTAGGTTTTTTTTTTCCGATGCTTCTCCTGACTACAATAATATATATACAATATATACAACTAAAACTATATAAACTGGTAAGTTAATTATTTTTTTTACAATTCCAAATAAGTTTTAATATACTTTGTACAATAATAATATGCATGGTTATATATATAAACATATATTAATAGTAATATCCTATAATAGATTGGTAAATATATACAAATTAGAACATATGATAAAATATTTAATAATATTTTAAAAAAATAGATACATATAATAATAATAATAATAATAATAAATACAACATAATAAAAATTTATTCAAATAGTAATAACATAAAGATATATTAATAATTAATATACATGTATTAAAATTAATCTAATAATAAAAAAAACATTAATAAATATAGATAACTATACATATGATAATAATAACAATAATGTAAACAATAATAATTTATAACAATAACAATAATATACATAATATTGATAATAATATACATATAATAATTATAAGAAGAAGCATCTAACAACATACACAACCCTGCCTGGAGAGTCTGGTATCCATGTCCGCAGCAGCAAAACATGACAGAAGGTTGAGCACTGATGTTGCATATCTCGCGCATGAACATGCCAGGATTGGCATGGACATGCCAAATTGCCAAAAGATAACAATCGTTGCATGTCTGGAACAATGTGAGGAGAGCATGATCATGCCTTAGGGCTGCGTGGTCATGCCAAAATACTGAATTGCAACAGTAGTGAAGCAGACGGGTAGCGTGAAGATGCTGTTAAGCCGCGTGCTCATGCTGTCTTGGTCTTGCTTTTGTTCCCGATGTGCATGAACATGCCAGAGTATCTCTTGTTCATGCCAAAACGCTAAAAGATGCCAGTAGCTTCAAAGTTGGGGAGCGTGAGTGTGCTAATCATGCACATCATCATGCATGATCATGCTAAACCACCAAATTGCAACAGTAGCTTGGAGAAGGCCAATCTGATAGTGCATGATCATGTCAAGTGCTTGTGTGATCATGCAAGAATGGTAAAATGCCACAGTAGCATATTTTGGTGAGACTTTGATGTGCATAAACATGCCAGAGTTTTGCATGAACATGCTAAAAACGTAGACATCCACCAGTAGATGAGAATTGTGGCTGCTTGATCATGTAACATAGCAGCAGGAGATCACGAATCTCCAAACTCTCACATTTTCTAAATCAACTCACCTTTTCTAAATCAACCTCAACTCCTGTAACAATTAGCAAGCACATCACCGTAACAAGTGGGAATAAATCTAACTATCAAAGATGACACATAATACAATTTATATACAATTTTCATGGGTTGCCTCCCAAGAAGCGCTTCTTTAATGCCGTTAGCTCGACTTGTACATTCAAGTAGCATTATTAATGAGGTGCAAAAGCAAACAAATGCACATACCTACGAATGAGTATTAAAATCATGATGTGCATATATACCTTTGATTCATAAAAATTTAAGAAACTTTTTATGATCCTCACATGTTCAAGAGACTTGGAAAAATCAAAGTAGCTAGAAAAGTTGTCAGAATAATCATCATAAGTACGGCTCATAAACTCCTCCCAAATTGGATCCTTATATCTCAAAGCAAGATTTTCAATTTCATCAATTTTAAACTCCTCCTCGTTTATAATTGGACACTCATCAATTTTTATCTCGTCTACCAATTCATTAAGCTCAACAATATTTTCTAAATTTGGTAGAATTTCAATTGCATCCAAATTATCATTCTCACGCATGGGACAAGTATAAAGTAAACAACTAGACTCATCAAACACAAAATTTTCATCAACTGCTAAATAAGAATCATGGATCGTTGGAAAATTGACACAAGGAGGAACTTGAAGACAACCGTTATGCATCACAAGTTGAACTTCCATAATAAAACTATTTCTTTTGGCATTCTCCTCATACCAACCTATTGATTCTACTTCACATGACATATCACTCTTATTAGCAATCTCAAAAGATGGGTCATCAAAGTGTTTAAACAGTCCCAAAGAAAGTAAAGAAGGATTAGAATGATTTAAACTTTTATCAACACCATTGCATACGTAAGAATCATGGTATTTATTTTCAAAGGCACATGAAAAATCAGTGATAGGAAGACATGGAGCATAGTATGAGTCATAAAAATTGAACGAGTTCACCTGATATGCATTAAAATCCTCATACCCATTGAATTGTTGATAAGGATTAAAATCTCGATATCGTTCTTGATTGCAAAAGATTTCTTGAGCTTTATTCCAATCAAAACTGTTGTCCATGTCTCTTCAACTCAAAACTTGTTGGCGTCTACTTCAAAGAAACCTATAGACACAAAAAAAATACAAAAGAAGGAAACAAAAACTATGTACAGAGATAAAATCCAAACTACAAGAAACAATTATCTCAAAATCGATATTGCTGCCTTCCCCGGCAAGCGGCGCCAATTTGTTGATGTGTATTTTTGTAGAGTTTCGTTCGCAGGGAAGGACTGATATGAATATAAGTTCAAGTTACTCTTCCTTAAAATCTAGAAGCGAGAAGAATAATTGGGTGTTTGTTTACCAACTAAATTATACTAATGAGCAATTAAAAATTACGATTTAACGATGATTAAAAGCAATCCAGAAATCAGGGTTCTCCATTGGCATTAATGAATGTCAATCAATTTGTGATATTCAAGTCTCATGCTCATGCTAAAAACATTCCTCTAATGTTTATATTATTCTCTCCCAAGATATAATATAATACCTACAACCATACCTTGAAGTCACTCCCATGATCAGTCAACATATAAATTGCAAGTATTTAGCCCAAGGAATTTCAGTTTCATAACTCGCTTATTAATCTCCCAATTAAATAAGTAAATTATGTGTGTTATATCATAAACTAGAATTATAACTCATCTCCCGATTTGTTACAATTCCTAAAGATACAATTAAGGGTTCGCGACTCCCTCAATTGTGTTAGGCACTCAACAACAGATTAGCAAGGCCGAGAAATCACAATATAATCACACAATCATGTTTAACCAATGAATACTACCTAATTCCCGGATTAGGGAATTAGTTACCCATAATGAATTAAGAAATCAAACATACGTATATAACCAAAACCATGATTACAAGAGTATAGAGTTAAGAAAGATACAACTTGATGAAATCTCTCGAACTTGGAGTGAATCCCTTCAATCCTCGCTCAAATTCTCTCTATGATTTTCTCTCTATTCTTCTCTCTCAATTATATCTTATGTTCTGCTCGTCTTTGACAATATGTCTATAAACCTAATATAAAAGAGTTTTTTAATGCTCTCTAGGAAAATATAAGTAATTTCCCAAAATAAATTGGATTCTGAATGTCAAATTCGTAATCTGTCTTTCAGGCCTGTTTCGGGTCTGTTCCAGTTAGAATCCTGATACTGGACCACCCTTGGGTTGTATATAATTCTGTTATCTTCGCATGGGCTATAAGATCGTCCAATTCTGATGTCTAGAACTCCGGTTTTGGCCCAAACAGTGATATATGTATGCGTGTGTAGACCAATAAATCCGAATTTCATTGTATTTTATGTCCAAATAACTCCAATTCCTTCCAAGTTTTGGAATTCTTTATTTCATGTCATAAAACATTAAACTCTAATTAATAATAACCAATTATTAATAAAACACTATAAATATGAGAATAAAATCCTATAAAATATATATAAATATATTCTTTATCACTTCTCCTCTTTCTTCTCCTTATTCTACCCCTTAGTTGAGGAATCCTCTACAGATTTAGCTTTTTGAGCTTCAAGATTTACCTCCCTCCTATCTCCACCATCTCTTTTATCATCATCATCATCATCATCACCCTCAAAGAAAATCTTTTGCTCAGCAGTGGGTCAATGAGAATTCTTGATCATCAGATATAAGTGCTAGAAAACCTTTCTTGATCATCAGATGCTCCATCCCTCCTTCAAACCTAGCAAACCTTTCAACATCAAACAGTTGATTTTCATCCACTGTTTTTTGAATCAAATCCACCTTGGCAGAAATGGAAGAAATCTCCTTGACACTCTCTACTATCTGAGCATTGGAATATGAAAGTCCAGAGATGTCTGAAGCCACTAGTATCTGAGACTGTTGAATGGCATTTAGCTTGGGGAGCAGAGAAATCTTCAGGCCATCAACATCATCCTTGATAATTCCCAGCTGATTGTTGACAGAGGTGGAAGAAGAAGACCATTCAACCACTTGTGCTTGTAGAATTTCTTTCTCAGCCTGGGTTTTTGACAATTGTTATTGTAGAGCTGCTATTTGAGCTAACAAAGAAGCAGTGTTTGTGTCAGTGTGTGCACTCACTTCAATTTCTCTCAATGGTGTTTCACTCAACTCATGTGCTTGTGTTTCGCTCCGTGTTTGACTCTCATTTCTCACTACTAGCTGTCTATCTCCATATTGTGATGATGTACCTGCAGGAAAAATCACACTAGCCCCTTCAAGAGAGGTCAGTGGTGGTGCAATGGGAGTTCTCGAATCCCAATCCCTAGTGAAGTCTATCAAATCATTTGGATTTAAGATCTGAATTTCTTCAGTGATAGACTCACCAGGTTACCTTCCACTTTCTCCAGTGTAAACTGTGAGTGGAAAATCCATTAAGGGAGCCAGAGATGTTCCCTTTGGGAGGGGAGAAAATGATTCTATTATTGGTGGCAAAGAATCAGATTTTCCCTCAGATGGTTGTGAAGGCACTTCTACCGTGACTATGGTAGGTACTATATTAGATCCTATGTGCTCTCCTGACAAGGTGTCCTGAGTTTCATCTAATTGGATATCTTCTCCCATTATGAGTAATGGGAGTGTGCTTGACTCATTACAGATTGTCAGGGCCCTATGGCTTATTTCAAAAGATTCATCATGTTGAGAGGATGTCTCTAGATACTATTCATTGGCCATATCAAAATCCATATCCTGTTGAGAGGATACAGACGTGCTTCCAGATGCCTCAAAGTAAGTTCTTCTCTTCTTTGGTGGATGAGGCAGAGCTGTAGGATCAGTCATTGAATCTTCTCCACTACTACTCCTTTGTCTGACATTAACATTTTGTTCAGGCTGATTGGTCAAAGGGGTAGTTGACTATGTGTTTGGCTCTATGACCTGGGTTAGAGTTTGTGGTTCTACAAATTCATGGTCTGCCCTACCAACCTCTTGGGTTTCAGCAAACGTGCCAGAAGATATGGTCAGCCCTACCAACCTCTTGGGTTTCTACAAATCTGGTCATGTATGAAGATATGAGGACTGGAACAGTGCTGTACTTGAAAGTAGTTTGTAATCTTTGAAAGAACTTTCTGTCAATGGTCGGAGAGATATGAAAGCGACCATTTCTGAACAGTTCTTTATGTTCATCAGAAAGTAAAGAATTAATGATAAGTGTTAGAAAACAAGGATAATAGCATTTAACCTTTCTACCACTATCAAATTCTTTCCTTGCATTAAAAACTCTTCTAACAACAATTTCCCAAAGAATATGACCAAAATTAAGTCTTTTATTAAAAACAATTGCAAAACCAATAACTTGTAACAGATATGTAATGTTTTGGAAGTTGGTTTTGGTGCAATTGCTAAAGACTTTGGCCAATGTGTCAAAGAACATATCCCACTCACATACCAGATTGCTCTTAAGCAGCTTGGTTAAGATCAAGGGGCCTTGATAGTGAATATTTGTGAAAAAATAGGTTAATTCACTATCAGTGGGCATGGTATCAAAATTATTCTGAGGAAAGTGGTGTTAGTATTAGTGCTCTAGAGACAATACTTTTATGTTTTAAAGAAAACATTTTATTATTATAAATTATGTTTTATTGATTATTGTTATTATTTTATTATGTCTTTATTTACTGCGTTATAAATGTTAGCATAATAAATGTCCTTGGAATTATGATACGTATTCGATATCTTTAATTATGTGACTTAAAAATGAGATTATATGAATAGTATCTTTATTCCTAAATATCCCTAGTCGAGTGTTATTATTTAAGGACAATAATAATACACAGAGACTAGTATGTTTGTTGACTGATGACCACATCTCATTGGTCATAGGTATGGTGATACTAAAGTCAAAACATAGGTGCATGTAAGAGTACATGACACTGGATTGACCCGCCGTGAGATTACACATGTTAATAGTGTCATAAGTAATTCTCACTGTGATAATGGTGTAATGATCCTTAGACCTGAAATCATTATATTTTTATACGAGAATTAATATACTTTGATTACATTAAAAGTTACCTTTGACCGGGTGATGATAAAAGTGGACATTGGGTATATTATGAATCGTATGAGAAATATGAATGATCTAGATGGGATTAAACCCTCCTAATTTTAGGAGCGATATTATTGGCCTCTTGTTTGAGTGAGACTAAGAAATGCACGGCCGTGCTCAAATGTTGATTTGATTTATTAGTCTACTCATCGATCAAGAAAACTAAGATTAAATTATGAAGAGGATGACATATTACATGCCTCGAGTTTAATCTATAATATTAAGGTTAAAGGGATTATATTACATGGAACATTATTCACGAAAGGCTTAATCGAATCACCGATTTAATTATTATTACTTAGGTGGCAATGATGTATTACTAGATGCCGCTCATTGTTTACAATTTTAATTAGTTATTAAAATTGTTACCAACGTAATAATAACCTACATGGTCACACACAAAGAACGCTTGAAGGAGAAATAATTTAAATTTAAATAAGTAATTTATTCTATTTATAATATTAATTAAGTATGACTTGATTAATTATTTAAATAGAAAATGGAATTACTTAAACTAATTCCGAAATTAGTTATTAATTAATTAAGTGCGACTTAATTAAATAATAAATTGGAATTTCGGATTAGTATTTTATTATAATTGGATTATAATTAGAAAACTTATTTTGCTCTCTATATAAACTCTAAAAGAGGGCTGATTTTAGTGTGGAAAAATGTTTTTATATTAAAACCCTAGCCGCTTATGAGAGCAAGAAAAGAGAGAGAGAAAGAAACAGTTTTCGGGTGCTAGTACACATCAATCCTTCAAGAAAAGCGCTCGTGTGGATACCGTAGAGCGTAGATCGCGAGAGTGGGATACGTGGTGATTGAACAAGCTTTGGATCTCCATTAATCTTCCATTAATGAATTGTTAAAGCTTCTTAAGGTATTTGTTCTTAATCTCCGAATTAAATCTTTTGTTTTCGCATGGATCCTGCGGGGGGTTTCGAATTTTGATTTATTTTTACGTTTTATATTGCATTTATGTGCTCGAAACCCTTAAAGTGCAACACATTACAAATAGTTTCCTCAGTCACTGTGTACTAATTCTTTTGAATAGTGAATGTGAAGGAAGTAAAATCATCAACTACAACAGCAGTGGAGCAAAACAAAAACAAAGGATCAATTTTCAAATCAACATTCGCACATATAGCATAATTCACAGAAGAATGTTCATTTAAAAAACTAATCTAAGGCCTAAAACGTTCAAGAGAACACTTTAGGGGATCAAAATAGTCATTGTAATTAGTAAGAACAATCTTAAAATTTTGGACCATTTTATCACAAAATAATTCAATTAATTTAGATTAATTCGAATTTAGGGATTAAAATCCAAAAAATTTGAAGTTCACCAGAAATTAATTAAATCAAAGTATGTTGATCCAAAAAAAAAACACACCACGGTTACAGAAAGAAAAAAAATGGACAGCAGTTGTTTTAACTTAAGAAAAAAATGAGAGCAGTTCTTTAATCTTAAGAATAAAAAGAACTGAGAGAGAAAAGTAAGTTTTGTAAAAAACAAGAACTTGGAATGACTATGATAATAGTCTGAAAAACAATTATATTTATAGACAAAGCTGCAATGATTATCGGGATGATTATGGGATAGTCATGCCGATAGTCATTCCAGTACAAAACTATAGAATGACTATATGAATAAATATACAAATAATATAGAAATAATAATAAAACTTAAATAGTATATAACTGGCATGACTATCGGGATGACTACGGGATAGTCATGTTGATAGTCATTCCAGTATTAAAGTCTAAACTGACTAAAAATATTTAATATTTAATAAAAACAATTATTCAGTAAATATACTTAGCATGACTGTCAGCATGACTAATGGATAGTCTTGCTGATAGTCATGTCAGTACAAAATAGTTGCATGACTAAAAAACAACAAATTTATACATAGGACATTAAAATTAACTACTCGACCTTTAAATAAATTACAGAAAATAATAGAAATCATCAGAAAAATAATAAAAATTACAGAAAAATGCAAATAATTCACAGAATTAATAGAAAATGCAACAATTTAACTAAAATGCAGAATATTCACAGAAAATGCAATTATTTACAGAAAAAGCATAAATTGGCAGAATTATGCAGAAAGTTCACATAAAAATGCTGAATATTATAAAAATGCAATTAAATTACATAAACTTGCAGAAAATTAAAAATAACAATTTACAACATCTAGATAATTAATCTGAATAAATTTAAATAAGTAAATTTTCAATAAAAATAAATTTCTCTACAATCTTATCATAAAGATTTGAGAAAAATATTTTTATAGAAAATAAACTATTCAAATTATATACTCAAATTAGGAGGCTAATAAATTAAACGAGGAATGACAATAATAACCAGTAAATATAGACAAGAGAAAATGTTTTAAATCAGAACAAACAACAAGCAGAGACATAACTAATCACTAAAACTGTTTAACATAACCAATTTACCAACTAACCTGGTAAATGTGGATTCATCAAGAGATTTAGTAAATATATCTGTTGGTTGTTCCTCTGTGGGTACAAAATGTAACTCCACAGTACCATCCATGACATGTTCTCTGATAAAATGATACCTTATGTCAATGTGCTTGGTTCTCGAGTGTTGAACAGGGTTGTTGGAGATTGCTACGGCACTTGTATTGTCACACATAATAGGAATTTTATTCAAATACAAAGCCATAGTCTTTCAATTGATTCCTTATCCATAAGATCTGAGCACAACAGCTTCCAGCAACAATATATTCGGATTCTGCTATTGAATTGGAAACTGTTTGTGTTTCTTGCTATACCATGAAATCAATCCGCCGCCTAGGAATTGACAACTCCCGGAGGTGCTTTTCCTATCAACAACACTACCTGCATAATCTGAATCTGTATATTCAACAAGGTTAAAACCAGAATCTTTAGGGAACCAGATACCTAAGTTAGGTGTACCCTTAAGATATCTCAAGATTCTTTTTACAGCAACGAGATGCAAATCTCTAGGATCCGCTTGGAACCTTGCACATAAGCATGTAGCATACATAATATCAGGTCTACTTGCAGTAAGATAGAGTAAGGAGCCAATCATACCTCTGTAGCTTGTAACATCTACCTTGATATAATTATCACAAGCTCCAAGTTTGACAGCTGTAGATGATAGAGTCCTTGTTGAAGCTGAATCCTCCCTGTGATATTTCTTGAGGAGTTCTTTGAGATACTTGGATTGAAAAATAAATAAATCATCTAACATTTGACTTACTTACAATACAAGAAAGAACTTTAGCTCACCCATCATACTCATTTCAAACTTACTCTGCATTAGCTTAGCAAATCTCTTACAGAGATCATCATTAGTAGACAAAAATATGATGTCATCCACATAGACTTGGACTCATATCATATCATTTTTATGTTTCTTAGAAAAAATAGTTTTGTCTATGATACCTCTAACAAAACCATTTTCGATAAGAAAACCAGAAAGAGTGTCATACCATTTTATCGGGGCTTGTTTGAGACCAATGATAGCCTTGAAGAGAAAGTACACAAAGTCCAGCAACTCCTGATTTTCAAAGCCAGTGGGATGTTCTAAATACACTTCTTCATCCAACTCACCATTCAGGAATGCACTCTTAACATCCATTTGATATACTTTGAAATTGGACTAAGCTACAAATGCTAAGAACATCCTGATGGCCTCAAGCCTAGCTACTGGTGCATAGGTTTCATCATAATCAATGCCTTCGGCTTGTGAATACCCTTGAGCAACCAGTCTTTCTTTATTTCTTGTCACTATGCCATCTTCATCTAGTTTATTTCTGAATACCCACCGTGTACCAACTACTTTCCTGTTCTTTGGTCTAGGTACCAGCTTCCAGACTTGCTGTTGTTCAAATTGATTGAGTTCATCTTGCATATCAATCACCCAATCAGGATCACCCAGTGCTTCCCCAGTCTTCTTTGGTTCCATTTCAGAAAGAAACCCTGAATAATGACATTCATTCTGAGTAGCACTTCTAGTTTTAACTCCAACACCTGGATCACCAATAATCAGCTCAAAAGGATGAGCTCTATTCCAAAAAGTTTGTCTTGGAAGATTTGATCTTGATGATTCGCCTTGAAATTCATTATGGTGTTGTGAATGACTAGTTGACCCTTCATTTCCTCCCCTTGAGTTGTTGCTAGATTGTCTTGATGATTCTTCCTCAGTGTTAGTGGTATCTCCATTGTTACCAGTGTTTCCACCACCACCACCATGGTCATTATCATCATTGTCATTGTTATCACCAGCAGCAATCTCAGGTGGAGTCTCATCATCTGATTCTGAATCTGGCAAGTTATCAAACTTCAGTTTCTCAGATGGATTTTCTGTTTTGATACTTGGGAGTTTAGTGTCATCAAAAGTAACATTGACACTTTATTTCACTTGGTGACTACCAATTAGGTACACCCTGTAAGATCTTCTAGAGTAACCAACAAAAATAGCTTCATATACTTTGGCCTCGAACTTGCCACGTCGAACATCTCCATCTTTAAGCACAAAGCATTTAGCACCAAATAAATGAAAGTATTTGAGGGTTGGTTTCTTGCCATTCATGATCTCATAGGGTGTCTTCATTAAGTCTTTGTTGATTAAAGTTCAATTCTGAGTATAACAAGCAGTGTTCACAGCTTCAGCCCAGAAGTACATTAGAAGTCTTGATTCACTTAACATTGTTCTTGTAGCTTCAATCAATATACGATTCTTCCTTTCTACCACTCCATTCTGTTGAGGAGTTCTAGGGGCTGAGTATTGTCTTGTTATCCCTTTGTCTGCACAAAAGTCATTTAGGACTGCATTCTTGAATTCAGGTCCATTATCTGACCTTATTGCTCTGACTGGAAACTTAGAATCCAGCTCAATCAATTTTACATGATCAATCACCATCTGTGGAGTTTCATCCTTGGAATGTAGGAATAAAACCCATGTGTATTTGGAATAGTCATCGACGATCACAAGAGCATATTGCTTCTTTGACATAGACATCACATTAACTGGACCAAACAAATCCATGTGCAGTAACTGATGAGGTTAAGTTATTGAAGATGTGTCAGTGCCCTTGTGAGATGCTTTCTTTGAATTTCCTTTCTGACATGTCTCACACAGTCCTTCCTGTGTAAATTCCATTTGAGGCAGACCTCTCACCAATTTCCTTTTGACTAGGGAGTTCATTGTTTTGAAGTTGAGGTGAGACATCTTCTTGTGCCATAGACAACTTTCATCTGACGAAGCTTTATCATAAAAACAATTAACTTCATCTTTGCATCCAGAATACAAATCAGCTATGAACAAGTTTCCTTTCCTAACAACTTGAAGAGCAGGCTTTCCATTCTTCTTGTAAAGGATCTGGTACTTCTCCTTATCAAATGAAACAACATATCCTCTGTCACAGAATTGACTGATGCTGAGAATATTGTGTTTAAGACCTTCTACAATAGATACATCCTCAATGATAACATTACCAGCTTCCAGACTGCCATATCCTTCAGTTATATCTTTTTTGTTATCTCCAAAGGTAACCACTGGGCCAGCTTTCTCAATCACATTTGATAGCAGGGCTCTATCTCCAGTCATATGCCTTGAACATCCACTGTCCAGAATCCACACAACTCGGTTCACCTGTTCCACACCCTGCAATATCAAACTGATTAAACCTTCTTTGGAACCCAAGCTTGATTGGGTCCAGCATACTTAAAGAACTGGCCTTTCTCAGGAAAAACAACATTTTCAATTTTAACCACTTCAACCTCCTTAACGAAAGAGCATTTCCACTTATAACCAGCCTTAACAAATTTCTGAGTAGGCTTGGGTATAAATGTGTCCACTCTAACTTTAGAAGGACTAGCAGTCTTTGATCTAACATGCTTCTTATTATTAACATTTTGACGGGGAGTAGTCTTATCATTTGATGCATGCTTACTATTAAAATAAACATACATTACATTGAAAGCACAAGACACGCAATTCGCAACACCACATACTTTATGAGATAAATCTACACTAGGCATGTTATGCATGTTAGACATATTGTTTTGTTCCAACTTATGAGTGTCTAATTTTGTCTCCGTTGTATGAACAACTTTGACAGAACTCTTAGGCACACACTTTTTGGATTGGACAATCCCATTGGCAATGTCCTCAGTACGCATCTCTTCTTGAATGATGATATAAGATTCATTTAAAGGTTCTGCTATAGATTCTTTAAAGAGAGGGTCTTTAACACCCTTAAGCACATGTGGAATACCCCTTTCTTCAGCACTAACTCTATTAGGGGTATTAATGCCTAACATTCCAACAGCCTTGTTATAGCCAAAACCTATACCAACCGTTTGACTAATAGCTTGCTTATTGAAAATCTCTTTTGTTGTTTTGCAAGAATTATAGTACGCTCTAACCTTTGTCTAAAGTTCAGTGATCTGGTCTTTAAGAATGGTTTCTAACTGTTTATAACAATTAACCCTATTCTCAAGAAATGCTACCTTCTTAGTGAGTTCATCTTGATTAACATGCACTAATTTTAATTCTTTAACTTCTTTTTCAAGAGAAGTGTTCTGAAGAATTATTCTATCATTTTCACTACGTGAAGATAATGTACCACTAAGATGATAAATCATTTCAGAATCAGTGAACTTTACCTCAGACTTGTAAGATGAAGTGCTGCCTTCTTTTTCCATGAGTGCTAAATTTCCAACTTCACCATCTTCTTCATTACTATATGTATCATCCCAACTCTTGCCTTCAGCAAGATAAGCTTTCCCAATATTGTTCTTCTTACTTGAATCATATGAGTTCCTCCTTGCTTGCCTTGGCTTTTTACATTCAGTAGTAAAGTGTCCCAACTCATTACAATTAAAGTATATGATTGTGCTTCTGTCCACTGTTCCAGTTTTATAGCCACCCTTTGTGCTATTTGAGGAAGAAGAACTACCTCTCTGGAATCTGGGTTTGAACTTAAGATTGGGATTTCTTCTGAATCTGAAGTTCCCAAACTTCTTCACTATCATTGCCATTGATTCATCTTCCAGCTGTTCAAGCTCTTCCATGGAATAGAAGTCACTATCAGATTGACTTATGGATGTAAAGCCATATTCAGCTACAGTAACATCCTTGTCAGAACTGGAAGGTTGAACAACCTTCACTTCCGGTTTCTGTGGAACTTCTGCCACAAGTGTAGTAGACGTACTGACCACTTTCCCTGTTCCATAGATTTCCTTCTACTGAATCTGTTCCAGCTCATAAGTTTTCAGAACATCATAGAGTCTTTCCAAAGAAATCTCACCTAGATCCCTTGCTTCTCTTATGGCTGAAATTCAGTGCTCCAGATGAGATGGAAGTGTTAGAATGAACTTCTTGTTTATCTCTTTGATAGTGTAATGTTTTCCATGGAGATTCAGATCATTAATCAATTTGTTGTATCTCTCAAAAACATCAGAGATACCTTCACCAGGATTGGATCTGAAGTGTTCATATGAAGAGGTAAGAATTTCCATCTTATTTTCTCTGACTTCTTCTGTCCCTTCATTGATTATCTCAATCGTATCCCAAATGTGTTTGGCATTAACACAATTTAAAACATGATTGTGCATGATTGGATCTAGACAATCAACCAGAATTAACTGTAGGATTGCATCCAGAGAAGCATCCTCCTTTTCATCAGTTGTATAGTCTTTTGGATCTTTGGGATACATCCTAGCAACTTGAGTAACAACAGTATTCTCAATCTACTCTTCTTCAACAATCATAGGAACTTTTGGTCTGTTCTTCAATACACCAAGATAATTTATATTTGCCACTTGAAGAAACAAGAGCATCTTCTTCTTCCACATATGATAGTGCTCTTTACTGAACATCGGAATTTTGACGGCTCCAACTTTTTGAGTAGACATCTTGAATTTTTATAAGAATAAAAATTTGAATGTTCTTGAAAAAATCACAAAAGTATGGATCTTGATTTGTTTGTCAATCAGTAGGCTCTGATACCAATTGTTAGGTCCTGGTAAGTTTGTAGAAGGGGGGTTGAATACAAACGGTACTGTTTTATCGAATTTGTTTGGTTTATGATTTAACAATGCAAGAACAAATTATTGCGGAATTAAATGAAACAAAATTCAAGTTAAATATAACTTATATTAAACTTAAAAGGTGTTGCAAATACATTACAGATTACAATGATTTAATCTCAAACTATTTAAAACAAATCTAGAATAAATTCGACATGAATTTATCTATTTTTGTAATAAAAAGATCGAATACTAAAAAGTAGTTCAAGATAAATTCTAGGGATAATGATCTGCTAGATATTCAAAGCAATACGAGTAATTGATTTCTAGTGGCTTGAATATAACATTAACTGCTAGAAATAATCAACTTGATAATCTTGAAAAGCTCAGACAGTTTCTTTTTGGTTTAAGCAGATGATGAATAATACACTTTTTGTCTCTATCTTAATCTTGATAATATCTTATGTCTTCTGTCTTGATTAAGTACGCATTCACTTTTAGCTAGCATGACTATCCTTGTAGACTTGGCATAACTATGAAAAAAGCTTGGCATGACTATCAAAACACTTGTAATGACTATATGAATAATTAGAATTAAACTACAATGACTATCCTAATGAACTAGGACGACTATCGGGATGACTATCCTTGATAGTCATTCCAGTTCATTTCTATGTAAATAAACCTAGCATGACTATCGGGATGACTATCCTTGATAGTCATTGCAGTTCATTTTCATAGTCATTGCAATTCATTCTACTTGGTCATTCTAGTACATTTTACTAATTCTAATTTAATTAATATGATAATTAATTTAAGGAATAAATTAATTCTTGTTGAATTAATTTATTGAATTAATTAATTGAATTAATTAATTAAAAGATAATTAATATTCTTCCTTGAACCACTTGGATTAATGAAAAACTTCCACTGTATGGTGTTGACACTCGATGTACTATCTGGTTCATGAGTGACTAACTTCAATGACGGTTTTTCATCTTTTGACTTTAAGCGGTTGTTCTTTTTCTATTCCCTTTATCAAAACACCGTAAACTGTACACTTGTTGTCACGTTGTAGAAATCTCTGTCAATTTAATGGATCCACTTTCTTGAATACTTCACTGAGGCTTGATCCACTTCTCTAATGGCTGAAATCCTGTGCTCCAGATGAGATAGAAGTGTTAGAAGGAATTTCCTTTTTATCTGTTTGATGGTGTAATGCTTTCCACGAAGATTCAGATCATTGATCAATTTGTTGTATCTCTTAAAAACATCAGAGATTCCTTCGCCCAGATTAGATCTGAAGTGTTCATATGAAGAGGTAAGAATTTCCATTTTATTTTCTCTGACTTCTTCTGTCTCTTCTTTGATTATCTCAATTGTATCCTAAATGTGTTTAACATCTACACAATTCAACACATGATTGTGCATAATTGGATCTAGAAAATCAACCAAAATTAACTGTAAGTTTGCATCCAAAGAAGCATCTTCCTTTTCATCAGCGGTATAATCTTTTGGATCTTTTGGATACATCCTTGCAGCTTGAACAACAAGGTTATTCTCAATACGCTCTTCTTCAACAACCATTGGAATTTTTGGTCCTTTCTTCAATACACCAAGATACTTTGGATTTGCCACTTGAAGAAATAAGAGCATCTTCATTTTCCACATTGGATAGTGCTCTTTACTAAACATAGGAATTTTGACGGCTCCAACTTTTTGAGTAGTCATCTTGAATTTTTATAAAAATAAAAATTTGAACGTTCTTGATAAATCACAAAAGTTATGATCTTGATTTGTGCATTAATCAACTAGCTCTGATACCAATTGTTAGGTCCTTATAAGTTTGTATAAGGAGGGGGGTTAAATACAAACTATATTGTTTTCTCGAATTTGTTCGGTTCATCAAATGATAATTCAAGAACAAATTAAAGTGGAATAAAATGAAACAAGATTCAAGTTAAATATAACTTATATTTAGACTTGAAGGGTGTTACAATTACAATACAGATTACAGGGAATGATTATCAAACTAATTAAAACAAATTAGAATAAATTCAACATGAATTTATCTATATTTGTAATAAAAAGATCGAATACTAAAAAGTAGTTCGAAATAAATTCTAGGGATTTTGACCCGCTCGATAGTCTTTAAATAACAAGTGAACTAATTCTATTGGCTTAAATATTATAATCAAATCTAGAAATAAATTCATTGGCTGAAATTTAAGGCTCGGCAATTGGTTGTGTATTGAAGAAGAAAGATGATACAATGTTTACTGTCTTCAGTTAGTTCACATGTCTCACACTCCTTCTTTCTATATTTAAGCACATCAGTACGCAAGGTTGACTTACATTACTTTTTCTATTTTTATTTTTTTTCTAACAAAATCCTCTCATTTTATAAAAGGGCAATTACCTTTTTCAACTAAAAAAATTTACTCTTTTTATTTTTCCTTACTAAAACCCTTCTTTTACAAAAATATCATCGGCAAACCTTACTTATTTATTTTAAAACCTATTTTAATACTTTTAATTCCAGACAATTACCTTTTCCGCAAAAACATGTTACTTTTTTTATTGTTTCATTTAAAAAAACTATTATTAAATAATAACATTATTTATAATCAATTACCTTTTCAGCTAAAATATATTACATTTTCTATTTTTTATTAAAAAAATCCTCTCTTTTTTCTAAAAAAATCATGGACAATTATCTTTTTCAACTAAAACATGTTACTCTTTATATTTTTTCTTATTAAAATCCCCCATTTTCCAAAAATATCACGGGCAAACTCTTATTTATTTTAAAACCCATTTTAATTACAGCAATTACCTTTTCAGCTAAAAGTGTTACTTTTTTCTATTTTTCCTTACTAAAACCCATTCTTTTTCAAAAGTATCACGGGCAAAAAGTTACTTATTTTTAAAACTTATTCTAATATTTTTAATTATTTAAAAATTTTAACACGCCTACTTATTTTTAGCAAATGCAATTAATAAAAATTTTAAAAAATAAATAATAAAAATAACAATTATTAATAACAAGTTGTGCATCGCATGGGTTTTAAGCTAGTGTATATATATATATATATATATCTTTATTTCACTTTTACAGAACACATATTTCTTTTCATTTAAAATTTTAAATTTTTACAGAATGTAGTATTAGAGAACTAAATGGAAAAAATTTAATATAAAAAATTTTCAGAACATCGGAATTATTAAAATCATTTTTAAATAACAATTTTTTTTTAATTTAAATTATTCTGTTATTATAGAACATAGGAACAACAGAACTACAAAACTTACAAAATAGTTTATCAATTGTACATCACCCATGTTCTGTATTTTTTTAACAGCATGTTCTATATTTGATTGTTTTTTATAGAACACATAAATACAAATACAAAATTTTACAAAACACTAGTTAATCAACCACACAACACATATATAAAAGTAGAACAATCACAAATACAGGACACAAAAAATACATAACACGTAACAAATAAAAAAATACACATTAAAATAGAAACATCAATTTAAATTAGAAAATATATAATGAAAATTATAAATAACCAAAAAACCCTAAACATAAAATAAATAACATAAAATAAAATAAACTCGAAAGACACAAAATATAATAAAAGAAAAATTTATAAAACAAAATAAATATAGTAAAACACATAATATTATTGATGAAAACGAATACCACAAAAAGAATAAAAGAAAAGATTATATTTGATGTAATTGTTTCGTACAACATGCAGTAAATCTGAGTCATTCACTGTCTTTTTTTTAAAGGGTTAAGATTTGAGTTACCAGTTACCCAATTTATTGGTTACTCATATATATATATATATAGTAGCTTAAAACCCGTGTGATGCATGGATTGTTAATTATTATTTTATTTTATTTTTTTCATATTTTTTTAATTGTAATTGTGAAAAAAATAAGTAGACATGTTAAAATAGCTAAACACTTTTAATTAATTAAAAATATTAAAACAGATTTTAAAATAAATAAGTATGGGTTTGTCCGTTATATTTTTGGAAAATGAGGGGTTTTAGTAAGAAAAAATAAAAAATGTAACATATATTTAGTTTAAAAAGGTAAATGACCATGATATTTTTGAAAAATGAGGTTTTCAAATTTAATAATTAAAAGTATTTAAATACATTTTAAAATAAATAAGTAAAATTTTCCTGTGATATTTTTGAAAAAAGAATGAATTTTAGTGAGAAAAATAGAAAAAGTAAATTGTAAAAGGCAATTTCCCGTGACATATTTAGAAAAGATAATTGGTTATACATAGGTATTTGATTATTTATATTTTAATATTTTTAGTAATTGCATTTGTTAAGAAAAATAAGTAAACATGTTAAAATAGGTAAACTTTTAAAAAAATATTTATAATATTAAAATAGCTTTAAAATAAATAACTAAAGGTTTGTCCGTGATATTTTTGGAAAATGAGGGGTTTTAGTAAGGAAAAATAGAAAAACTAACATGTTTTAGTTAAAAAAAGGTAATTGCCATGTTTGAAAAATTAGGGGAATTTGTTAGAAAAAATAATGTATTTTTGGAAAAAAAATAATTGGTTATAAATAGGTAATATTATTATTTAATAATATATTTCTATAAATAAGTAAGGTTAATTAAGTAAAAACATGAAATACAGTTAAGGACAATTAAGTAAAATCACAACGTACCATACCGACCAACCAAACTTTTAATGTTTCGTCTACTATATAGGAGGCTATTCTACTACAAACCATTCTTAGACTACAAACCTACAAACTAAATAAATGTTTTTCAAATCGCGTCGAAACATAGCACATATGGTATGCAAATCGATCGTTGGGAGATGGAGAAAAATACGGTGAAGTCGGATTTCAAAAAAAACTCTCCGATTGACGGGAAAAGTCAAATTAAAAACGAAGGGAGTAGGTGTGATTGAGTGTGGGAGGGTGTATTTTAGTTGTGTGTTGTGCATATAGGGGGGCCATTAGATTATATTAATCTAAGGGTTTAGATTGGTTCTTAGTTTGTATTTTAAAAGAGGTTTGTATTTGATCACTAGCATATATATATATATATATATATATATATATACTAGCTTATATCCCGTGCGATGCACGATTTTCTTTAATATTTTATTATTTTTTATTTAGATTTTTGTAATTATATATTATTTGTTGAAATTTTAATATATATATTTATATGTGTATATAATAAATTGGATTTATATATCTAATAATATAAATATTTTCATTTAATAATTTTTTGACGTAATCTGTAGTAGTATTTTAGATATTAAAATATAAAATATTTTTTTAAATTATAGATCTAACCGTTTTTAAATAATAGAAAAACAAACATGTTGTTTTAGTTAAAAAAAGGTAATTATCCGTGAAATATTTGAAAAGGTAGGGGAATTTGTTAGAAAAAATAGAAAAAATAATGTATTTTGGGTGAAAAATGTAATTGGTTATAAATAAGTAATATTATTATTTAATAATATATTTTTATAAATAAGTAAGGTTAATTAAGTAAAAACACTAAGTACAGTTAATTAAGGACAATTAAGTAAAATCACAACGTACCATACCGACCAACCAAACTTTTAATGTTTCATTTATTATATATACTAGCTTAAAACCCGTGCGATGCACAGATTGTTAATTGTTATTTTTTTATTATTTTTTTAATTGTATTTGTTAAAGAAATAAGTAAGCATGTAAAAATAGCTAAACACTTTTAATTAATTAAAAGTATTAAAGTAGATTTTAAAATAAATAAGTAAGGGTTTGCTCGTTATATTTTTGGAAAAAGAGGGGTTTTAGTATGAAAAAAATAAAAAATGTAACATATATTTAGTTTAAAAAGATAAATGTCCGTGATATTTTTGGAAAATGAGATTTTAAAATTTAAGAATTTAAATTATTTAAATACTTTTTAAAATAAATAAGTAAAGGGTTTGTCCGTGATATTTTTAGAAAAAGAATGGATTTTAGTGAGAAAAATAGAAAAAATAAATTGAAAAATGCAATTTCCCGTGATATATTTAGAAAATGAGGGACTTTGTTAGAAAAAATCTATAATGTGTTTTAGCTGAAAAAGTAATTGGTTATAAATAGGTATTTGATTATTTATATTTTAATATTCTTAGTGATTGCATTTGTTAAGAAAAATAAGTAGACATGTTAAAATAGGTAAACTTTTAAAAAATAATTATAATATTATAGGTTTAAAAATAAATAACTAAAGGTTTGTCCGTGATATTTTTGGAAAATGAGGGGTTTTAGTAAGAAAAAATAGAAAAACAAACATGTTTTAGTTAAAAACGGTAATTGCCATGTTTGAAAAAAATAGGGGAATTTGTTAGAAAAAATAATGTATTTTAGGAAAGAAAGGTAATTGGTTATAAATAGGTAATATTATTATTTAATAATTTATTTTTATAAATAAGGTTAATTAAGTAAAAACACGAAATACAGTTAAGGACAATTAAGTAAAATCACAACGTACAACCAACCAAACTTTTCATACCGACCAACCAAACTTTTTTAAACATTGTTTCTGTCTAGTGTAAGTCATTTCTTTTATTTTTTTTTCTTACTATTTCACCATAACATAGTTATATTTTGTAAAAAATTATAAAATTCTACGTTTAGTATATTTTATATGTTATGCATTTTAGTGTTTAGTAAATTTATAGTGTTATGTAATTTTTATTTTGAATTTTGGATTTTGGATTTTTTATTTTTTTTTATATTTTTTTTTATATTTTGTATTATATGGATTATATATATATATATATATATATATCAATACTATTATATAATAGACGAAACATTAAAAGTTTGGTCGGTCGTTGATCGTTAAGGTAGGTTGTGATTTTACTTAATTGCCCTTACTTAACTGTACTTCGTGTTTTTACTTAATTAACCTTACTTATTTATAGAAATATATTATTAAATAATAATATTATATATTTATAATCAATTACCCATTTCACTTAAAATAAATTATTTTTTCTATTTTTTTCTAACAAATTCTCCTACTTTTCCAAATATATCACGGGCAATTACTTTTTTTTTAAACTAAAACCGGTTAGTTTTTCTATTTTTACTTAATAAAACCCCTCATTTTCCAAAAATATCACGGAAAAACCTTTAGTTATTTATTTTTAAACTTATTTTAATATTATAATTATTTTTTAAAATTTTACCTAATTTAACATGCCTACTTATGTTTCTTAACAAATGCAATTACTAAAAATATTAAAATATAAATAATCAAATAAAGTTAAAACACATTATAGATTTTTTCTAACAAAACCCTCATTTTGTAAATATATCACAGGAAATTGCCTTTTTCAACTTACTTTTTCAATTTTTCTCACTAAAATCCATTATTTTTCTAAAAATATCACCGGCAAACCTTTTACTTATTTATTTTAAAACGTATTTAAATACTTTTAATTATTAAATTTTAAAACCTTATTTTCCAAAAATATCACGGGTATTTACCTTTTTTTAAACTAAAACCACTCATTTTCTAAAAATATAATGTGCAAACCCTTACTTATTTATTTTAAAATTTGTTTTAATGTTTTTAATTAATTAAAAGTATTTAGCTATTTTAACATCCCTACTTATTTTTTTAACAAATACAATTAAAAAAAATATTAAAATAATAATAATAGTAAATTAACAATTAACAATCCGTGCATCACACGGGTTTTAAACTAGTATATTATTAAAGACGAAACATTAAAAGTTTTGGTCGGTCGGTCGGTCGGTATTTGGGTCGGGCCTATCTATAATTTGGGTTGGGTCTATCTATAACCAATTTATTTATAACCAATTACTTTTTCCAGCTAAAACACATTATCTATTTTATATATTTTTCTAACCAAAACAACTCATCGTCTAAAAATAAAATAGGTAACATATATATATAATGGTAATATTATTACATATTTATAACCGATTACCTTTTTCAGCTAAAACACATTATTTGTTTTACATTTTCTAACTAAAACAACTCAGTTTCTAAACATAACACATGGAAAATAAATATGTAATGGTAATATTGTTATATATAGTTATTAATAAATATTCACTTACCCTTTTTAGCTAAACACGTAACCTTTTTTATTTTTTCTAACTTAAACAACTAATTTTTCTAACATATATATGTGTGTGTGTCAATCATGTACGACTTAATTTTTAACTAGAACTTACAAAATATATTTAAGTCTAAACATATAAAATGCACCGCCATTAAAAAATTAAAAATAATTATGCATTCTCTTTTAAGATATTAATTTTTATTTATGTACTAAGTTCATATTTTCTTCGTATCCTTTTTAAAAATGACTAAAATAGAAAATATTGATTTATAATATAAGTTGAAACTTTCAATTTCTTTTATTCTTTCAAGGTAAAGTTTAATTTGATTTTTTTATTTGAAGCATAGAGAAAAATCGGGTTAAACCGGAACCAATCCGAACCGAACCGTTATAAATGGATTGCTTTGGTTTGGTTTTCTTATATGACGGTTTGGTTTTGGTTTTAAATTCATTCAAACCGGAAATTTTGGTTTGGATCCTAAAAACCGCTCAAACCGACTGATGCTCACCCCTAGGAATTTCTGGTAGACACCTATGTGAGTAAAAATCGCAATAATTTGAAGTCAGTAACTAAGTTGAGTGAACACATTATGCAGATAGGCTTATCTAGGGCCTAACTACTTGCATGCATATTAGTCCAAATATGCAAATACTTCATGAGCTTCATATATCCATAACTTCTAGATAAGAACTAATTAGTCAATGTGAATGAATATATGAACAAAACATTATACTTATTTTACAGCTACACTTGACTTTATTGATGACAAGTAGGTGCGACATGCAAATAAGACCAAACTAGGTAGATATATGCATGCATGTGAGCATAAATTAAAATAATCAATATTTTTTAAAGTTATGTGGAAAGACGTTAAAGAGATAAACACAAAAAGAAACTACCATTTTCTTTGTGATACAAGTATGTGCCAAAAGCAAATATCAAACTAGGTAGAGTCATAAAGATCCTCATGCATATAAGTACAAATCAAAGTAATCAACATCTTTCAAATCCAAATGGAGTAGATGTTGAAAGAGATTAACCGAAAGAACTATTCATTTTATTATTAATCCTATCACTATCAATATATATTATTTGGTGCCACGAGTAATTTTTAATTGAGTTCGGAAATCTATATAAATGCAAATATCTTAAAGCATTTGGCTATCATGTGGTACAATAAATAGTTTAGTAACGAATGCAAACTCCAAGACCATTATTTCATTGAAAACCATATATGCCATCAAGTAAAATATTGTAAAATGTAATAGTTTGTAAATTATGTTATATGAAAATCACTATTTCATTGAAAATAAAATTATACATGTTTTAGAAGCAAAATTTTGTAAAATATAATGTTCTGCAAAACATGTTCAACTTGCACAACGTGCATGATTTTCAAGATTTTTAGTGAAATATTGATTTTCATATAACATGCTTTGCAGAATTATACATTTTAGACTTGTTTGATTACAAAATATAATCTATTTTGCAATATTTTGATTGCAGAACATATATGGTCTCCAATACTTCAATAAAATAGTGTTTTTCATTGAATTTTCCTATATATATATATGCAAAAGATCAGAGTAAGAACTTAAAGTTAATCTAATGTTGTACCAGCTAGTTTTTATATACGTATTGCAGTGTATACTAGTACATATAAGGCTTACGAAGCCTCAAATATCCTCCTCGAAAGCCCATAATTCGCACCCCCATGCGTGCTTTGAGCAATACAAATGCAACACATTTGAACACTACACAAGTGTCTTTCTATATAAAGTCAAACACATGTAATTATTATTTTAATTTAAACACCTATTTGTAACAAAAATGAAAAATAGTAAAACATTATATATCAAACAAAATAATTGAATAATAAAAATTTAAATATATGATACAAATATTAAATGTAAATGTGCATCGCTTTAGATATTAACTAGTACATATAAGATAACAAATCATAGGTGTCATGTAAATATTTTTATATTACACTTCACTTAAAATGATTTTTTTATTTTAGAAATATGAATATAATTATGATATTGAGTTTAAAGATAAAACTTAAAAATGTTACATATTTTAAAAGTTTGGAATGATTTTTTTTTATTTTATGGGATCGAGTAGTTAGGTTATTGTAATGGTTTTAATTTTTTTTATAGAATTTATTGAAGGGCTGGAGGGTAGGTTACAAGAGTTTTTTATAGGAATACACAAGGGTATAATTGTAAAAATGATGGATACATTTACAAAACTGTAATTAATTTTTGTATACGGACTTATTATAACCTTAGGTAACTTTCCAAGGATGACCTCAGGAACAGCTTTCTCATCATTTAATTTAATAATTTAAATTATAAATATAAATTTGAAAAGCAAAATTTGATAATTTGTTACCTTGTATTTCACTAAAAAAAGTCTCCATTATTGACAATGAGCCATAGGTAGATGTAAAAATTTGTGAAAATGAAAATTGGTGATTTTTATAGTTTGAAAAAATATGATTAAGTACTTAGGGCCTGTTTGGCTGCAACTTAAAGTTGCAGCTTATGGCTTATAAACCCAAAAGTGCTTATTAGGGGTGTTTGCCAAAATAAGTGAAACCAACTTATGGCTACTTAAAATGGATAAGTTGAATGTTAAGAATCCTTAACATTCAACTTATAACTTATAACTTATTCTCGATACACGCAATATATAATATCCTTCAAATCTTCAAAACCATATATCTTTTGATCCGTTCATTAAAAAATTGATATGTATATATCAAATTTCTCTACTCATCGAGATCTATCCATTGATATCCATTTATATATATTAAAAAATAAATATTTTAAAAATAATAAAAAAAAGTTAACTTATAAGTTCTGATTTACCCAAACACTCTACTGCTTATAAGTTCTGATTTACCAAACACTCTAGGACTTATAAGCTCAGCTCTACTTATCACTTATAAAGCACTTACTCATTTTAAGCTATAAGTCAACTTTTGCTTGATACCCCAAACGCCCACTTAGTAGTGTATAGATTTGTAATAGCTCTCGAACTAGAATTTTTGGCCATTACATAAATATATGAGTAAAGTGCACTTTGTGTACCTGTAGTTTGTGTGTCAGACCACTTGGGATACTCTACTTTAAAAATTACCACTTGCTATACTGAAATTCCAATTTTGTAACTTTATGTGTATTTCAGTTAAAATAACATTAAAATGTAGGGGTAAAATAGTCTTGTTATCATCATCTTCTTCATCAAACCCATTTTTACCATTGATAAAGTTTTTGAAAAATTAAAACTTGGATATCTCAATCATTTCTTAACAAAATCGAGTCATTTAAGTTGCAACAGAATGATCTCTTTCTCCTCTACAAATTGATATTGATTTTGACTATGAAAGAATAATTTCAACAAATTCATATGTTTTTATTATATTTAGAATCTAAATATGAAAATTTCTTCAAGTTAATCTTTCATAGCCAAAATCGATATCAATTTGTAGATGAGAAAGATATCATTCTGTTGCAACTTAAATGACTCGATTTCATTAAGAAATGAATCAAATATTCAAGTTCTAATTTCTCAAAAGCTTCATCAATGGTATAAATGGGTTTGATTAAGAAGATGATGACAGAATGACTATTTTACCCTTGCATTTTAATGTTATTTTAACTGAAATACACATAATGTTACGAAACTGGAATTTCAGTATAGCAAGTGATGGTTTTTGAAATAGAGTATCCCAATTGGTCCGACACACAAACTGCAGGTACACAAAGTGTACTTTACTCTAAATAATAATAGTAATAAATGGTGCCATCATTTTTTATCTATTTAAAATTATCGAAATTTAAAAATTAATTTTTAATTTATATACTCACATTAATTATCCTATTACTGTTTTTTTGCATCGGTTAATGTTAATTGTACAATATTTTGTTGAAACGTAATTTCATTTACCTTACCTCATATATTGTAATGTTCGTAATAATACCGAAAATTGATAACCATTACATGTATGACAAATATAATTAAATAAATAAAAAAGTAACTTACCTGTGAATGTCATCGAGACGTAGATTTTTGGAGTAATTTCTTCATTGTTTACTGCAATAAATGTAAAAAATAGAATATGACAAATTATGATATGTGAAGTACGCAATAAATATTTTCAGGATCAAGCCTTAGATATTACAACAAATATTTACACGTGAATTTAAGGAAGTCATATCAAATCGAGCTAAACATTAAGTAACACAATGGTTTTGAATCGATCTTTAGAACGAATCGGAATCAATCTGGATCCAAATACAAACATAACCCAAATCATAGATCTAGCCTTAGTACAATTCGACAGTCTAACATTCAATCCCCCATAGAATGAACCAAAAATCGAAATGAATAAATTTAATATACCTTTAATAAATTGAACTTCAATGAAAGTAAAAGCTTTTGTGTTTTGAGAAAATACATTTGAAAATTGGGGTTTGGTTCAATCTAGTATGAACGAAAATGAATTATAATTTTATACAAAATGTCATATATATACACGTGTGTGTATGTGTGTGTATGTACTAGTGCCTTAATATTCAAATTAGGATGTTGATTACCGATAAAACCAAGATCATAAACATTTTGCAGGAAAAATAACACAAAATTTGATAGAATGGGCGCAAATCACAAACAACACCCCCTCTGGTTTAAGACTATAGTGTTGTCTTTTAACTTGAATGTGTATAATTCTTGATAATGGTAATGTTATTAAGGCAATAATCAAATGGTTGTGGAGTTGTGATTCTTGCTAAATTAATGTTTAAAGAACTATATCAATTAAAGGATGAAGGAAAACGTGAGATATAAAGATGTGGGATTGGGACGGAGAGGAATATGGGATGATTTAGTGGAACGGAGCGGGATATGGGATGATTTAGTGGGACAGCGGCGAAAGTGGAGATATGGGATATATAGTGGAGAGCGACGAGGGAAATATGGAATGATACGAAGGGAATGGGGATATATGATAGTATATACGGTGTGGGACTAAAGAATGAAACACAGGTTTCTTTATAGGAGATTAGAAGGATGTGAATTTTTTTTATAAAAGAGATAAGAATGAAGTTGGAGAGACGAGAATATGTTCTAACAAATCTCGGAGGTGAGCGAGAATCGAACCCGGGACGACAAGAGATAAGCCCTTAACCACTTGAGTTAAGCTTTCCTAGTTGACTGCTATTGTATCTGTTAATCCTTTGGTGTTGAATGGTAGTTGAGATTCCTTTATGCTTTTGTTCATCCATCTATCTAGACATTATTTGAATCTTCATTTCACTTGTGCATAATACAAGTCTTCAAGTATTTTGATAAGTTAACCGATGAAACATATTATTCAAAGAACCTTATTCAGCGTATCAGTTGATTCAATTGATAATCAACAGATAATGAATATTACATGACTTGTTATAGAATAAATCCAAACTAGCATTTGTGCCCGTGCAAGGCACGGGCCTCATGTACAAACTCATATCACTATGTTGATGAATTACGTGATACATACATGCTTCGTAACAATACTTTCAATATAAAAACATGACATAAATCATTTATAAAAAATTGTTTAACAAAATCTCAGTAGCTGTAAACAAAATCTCCCTTCAGGTGCCAATTTCCTGGTGTCTCCAAGTTAATAGCACCATCTTTGCTTAGGCCACTCTTGTACCATTCGTAAGGCTCCTTTGCCAAAAATTTTGCCTTATTGCTATCACTTGTATAATCTGTTTTCAAAATCCACCTGCAATGAAGACACCTTCCAGATTCAACAAGAACAATTAAGTTCTATGTTCTCCAAAGTGGATGAGGTACAATGAAAATGTGTTGTCTGATATGACCATTTGGGAGAAGCTTTGCATAATTTCCCTTTTAATGGTCGTATTGCTTGGTGAAATTCATTTCTCTGCAGTTGATCCCCACTTTTATAAACCATACAGGCCCAGGTCTTAAGTCTGTTTTAACTTGATTTCTTATGTTGCTTTTCACAAGATTTCTACACACTTCGTTAAAACCAGTTTCCTCAACTACTGTATCCCGTTACTCACATTTTGATCTTCAATACTGGTTTTAAGTTCACTAAATTCAGATAAATGGCTCCCTTCTCCACCAGCAACAACGTGGATTGTTCCGTTCATTGGGCCAGAATAGTTGGACTTCTCTGAGTTTACACATCGATTCTGCACCACCAGCAAAAGATAAAGATCATTAAGAATAAGCCAGATTAACGAAGTTTGTGAATGATCCAAATGAGTACAAGTAGAAAATATCTCTACCTGATACATGGGACAAGTCCTTTTATAGTTATGTACATGTCCATAAAATGCTATGTCCACCTTATACTTTTGCCAGATCCTCTACAAGTTTTGCAAGCTTTCCCTTCCCATTGGTTCTTCAAATGATCCCTCAATGCCGTAATATTTGTCGGAAGAGTACCCGCGAACCCGATGAGCAACAAAGATCAGCCAGGGCTGCTTTTGTCTGTCCACTGATGCAAGACATTTTTCAATGAACCTATACTGTTCAGAACCCTCCCTCCAGTCATGTTCTGCATCAGCTATGTAGAAGTGAAACATCCCATAATCAGTTGAGTACCTTGCAAGTAACGCGGAGCCGCATTTGTGTCAGGCCTTTCTATAAATATAAAAAGAATGTCATCGCTACACCCTAAGCATAACACAAAATTACAATGTACTGAACTGGATCAGTGTTGGTAACCTTTCACTTGTCCAAAAACAAATTGACAATTTTGCACAAGTAGAATACACATTCTTTCCTATAGATTTCTTAAACAAAGATACCAGTGAGTAGTGAAGGACAAGACTTATGAACTTCTAAATGGAACGTACTAACAAGTACAGTTAAACACAGGCCTGCAAGTTAAGATAATTACATATGCAACAATATTTTATCTATAGTGCCACAACAAGATACATCTAGATTTTATTGACTCTAAGGTACCATGGTGTGATGATAATCACCCAAGTGATTGTGTGCCATGACTATGTGCTGAAGCATTATAAATATAACTGAAAACACTTTGGCTGTTGATTAACTTTAAGAAGAAGAAAGCTAGTTATTGTTTCCTCTTCTACAACTAAGTGAGAACTTATTTGCAATAATCCATACCAGAATTTTGCTCTATTTTCTTCAGGAATGTAGAACATGGTTTCAGCTAACACGCCACATTCTCCACCTGAATCCACGGTATCATAAAAGGTTCCCGATCCAGGCCAGTCACGCTCATGATTCCCACTGTATAAAAAGATAGAAATTGTAACTTCTTCAGTTCAGAAACAGAATACCGTTTTAATATCAGTTTTTCTCTCCCGAAAAAGATCCACCTTTCGATAATTATAATAAAAAGACTATTTCATCAAACTTAATATTGTAATTTATTGTTGTGCTGGAAATTCACCCTAAAAACTGTCATATTCACCGCTAAATCTGGTTTACTGCATCTATGTAGAAATTCTACAAATGGGACCCTTTGTGGAACAGAGGCAACATTAAGCTTGATGTAAGATTGAAAAACAATCGAGAAGTCTCCATTTAGTTATATAGGACAAACCTAGCAACCATATATAGCACATTCGATGCAATAGGCTCCATATGTGATGTGAATTGGTCCCATTGTGAAATGTATCCATTTGCATATGACAAATCTCCAAAATGGAAAACTATGTCAATGTTCTTTAAATCCTTGATTAGTTAGTCAGTTGTATTAAGTGATCCTGGTTGATAATTACTATACTCATTTGAACCATCACGCTCTGCCTGAAATACACAAAAGGTGAATTGGATATTATGTAAAACCAAAAGCTTTATTTCTATATATTACCATAAAGTTATAGGAATCATGATCACCATAGCATAGCTATGTCTTTTAGATTCATGTTGACGCTTGAGCTTTTAAATTCATATTAACGCTTGAGCTAGATAAATGTGGAATCAATGATTTTTCATATATCTACTAAAAAGGTCCGGTGAACCTAATTAATCATTAAATCGTAATTCTCAGAGAGCAATTATTGTTGGCACCCAAAGTTTTTTCCATTAGAAGAAAGACAAAAAGGCTAAAATACACAGAGCATATGTGAGTGAGCAACCAATGTTTGAGTCCATACTTGTAGGATGTTCCCCCTATTATAGAAACACAAAAGGACTTGTGAGTCATAGTAATGGACTATAAATAAGGACAACAACTTTCAATAAACACTCTACTTCCATCGTTACATAAAAATTGTATCTTTGTACAAGCGCATAGGGTTTAAAAATTACAACTACCCTAAAAGAGAATACGCAAAAAAAAGAGTACGCAAAAAGAAGTTAGACACTTAAAACCTTATAGCCTAGACTGATGCTTTACAATGTCATAAAATTGTCAAAAATTATCCGTACAAGTAGAGGTGTTGCTACTGTGCAAACAAGAATCATTTGTAAAAAATTTTAAAAATCATAAAATAATTTGTTACGACATCCCCGAACAAACTTTTCATAAATATAGAACAATAATATTCGAGCTGTGTAATTTTCTTAGCCAGCAATTCCACACTATTGGTAGAGTTGCAGAGGAAAACAATTGATTGGTTAATCTGATGTAGGAAATATAAAAATAATATCAAATACAATTGAGGTATTGAAGCAGTGTTAAGACATAGATTTGTTGTCTCTCTATAAATATAATAACTAAAAATTGTGTTATTCCTCTAAGAGTAAGCTCGTCCATAAGGTTAATAACCGGGAGTTTAAAAAAAATATCCCTAAAATTCAAGACTGTGTTTGTCATATGCATTTGCGAACTTTGTGACGCCTAAACAATTAATTTGTATCTACCTATCAAATTGGAATTGGTATAACAAAAACACACATAACAACTACGTCATGTCTCAGATACTTTATCTATTTGAGGATAGTATAATTATAATTTATATACACATACACGTTGTGTCTTGTGATAGAGCACAAGCCTACAATTCTGATGTAATTAAGATAAAACCCTGTAAAACAAACTTATTCAGTTTTTAATTAAAGAATACACACCTTATGTCAAACATCACTAATCTTAGTCATGTTATAATGTTGAAGCCTGGGAATTGCCTACAAGAATTTAGTCGTCGACATATTCCCTCTTGCCCGTTAACTAAGGAAATATAGTTGTTGATCATGAACCAACCACAATACCGATAATAGTATTAATAGTTTAAGAGTATTGAAGCATAATGTAGCTAGACATAATTACCTTCATCTACAAAGTAATTGGATCCATCAGTCCGGGCATGAAATGTTTTTCCACATTTCCTCTACAAGCATTTTCAAAACCAGTCAGTTCATCGGCGAGAATAACTGAATATATTTGAGAATAATTCAATATAAGTGAAGTTCCTGACTAATTAATGGAACATTTAAAATATAACTCAAAACAAAGAAGTCAACCCATTTTCCTCTAAAAAAATCCAAAGTTTATATTGTGTCCACCTTGCCATGTGAACCAAACTTCCTTGGAAGAGAATGACACTATAGACACATGAGCAAAATTGAGATTATTAAAATTTTCACACATGTGGCACTCCTTTAAATTTGTTTTATTGCATAAAGAGATTATACAGAATTCCACATAAATGAAATGGTATATAGTCACAAAATAACAATGATAAAATGTAATTCCACAAACTCCACTGCTTGTCTCCAGATCCTGTAGAAGAGATTTTGTCCTTTGCGTTTTTAAAAAGATGACAACCATTACATAAATTGTAACACATGAAACAATTCCAGCAAGACCACTCAGAAACATAAGGTTGTAGCACCAAAAAAGTCTATACCTATGTGCAGAAGTGCTCTCTTGTGTAAGTGGTAATCAGCTTCTTCTGGAAGTGGTAAAAGAAACATAATTCACTCCTCTTAAAATTTTAAAAAAAAATCTTATTGTAATTTTCATTAGTTTTATGGAAGAACAAACAGATATGAGGACAAAAGATTCTGCACCTTTTTACAGCGGAGAGAGGCCAATTGACCCTCAGTGCGAGTAAAGAATACTGGTGCCACACCGAGCCTTGTACGGGGATGATGCGATGGATGGAGCCCATGGTTGAATTGGTGCTCGAAGGTGTTGATGGGTAGGTTTAGTTCGCGGAGAAGAGGGATTTGATAAGGCAAGAGCGATCAGAGGGATTTTAGAAGTAGAGATCGATCATCATTTGATTGTGGTGTTTGGGGAGTACAAGGTTCGGAAGTAGGCTTGGGAGGAAATGTTAGTTTTTTTATAAGAATAAATTTGCTCAGGTTGAACGAAGCTTTTCTCGTATAATAGATATAGTAGATTACATTATATCTTCATCCAATAAGACTAAAGATACTGACATAACTAATTGAATAAAGCTTACATGTAGAAAGTTCCTCAATCAACTAATAATGTTGGAGCTGCTTATAGTTGATCAGTTACATAAACATAACAAAATTCTAGTCTAAGGTATTTGTTATCATCTTAAACATGTATGATTCCTCACAATCTCCCTTTATTTATCTCTGCAGGAAGTGCGGGCAAAATTTGAAGGTTGATTATAACAAAACCTAATATTAAAGCAGAATACAATGAAAAGACTGAATTTTATTTATCTTCAAAAGAAATTATTCCCTTCCTTTTCTAGATTCATGTCCACTTGCTTAAGTAATTAATACAAGCTTAATATGTATTCAACTTATATTTTTCCATCCAGCAGTAGATTTTCTATTCAGACATCGGCAGGTTTTCCTCAGATAGTTGTAGCTCTGGTTCATCATTGTCAAGATGGGCCATAGTTGTTTTCTGCCATCTTCATATTGAAGTTGAACTCTAGGAGGAAGTCTCCTTGACTGGCTCATACATTTAGCATTGATCAGACATTTGACTTCACATTCATCTTTTAGCTCAGATGGAGGCACTGGTGACTTTAGATCTTGGAAAGGTAGCATGATCTTCTCCTCTATGAATAGCTAGATCAACCTTTTGAGCTATTTTCATAGAGCATTCCAACTCCTCTCTTTCAAGCTCTTCTTTGAGTGTCTTTGTAGCATGATATTCTCCTCTATGAATAGCTAGATCAACCTCTTGAGCTATTTTCATAGAGCATTCCAACTCCTCTCTTTCAAGCTCTTCTTTAACTGTATTGTTGTATAGTGGATGAGTCTCATAGACTTCAATCTTTTTTCCATTCCTGATTATTGTGGCAAACTTGTACTTTGTAGCACCTTGATTTTTGAAATCCTTGATATATGATGCAAGTACCTTGGATACATCATCAAATGCCTCAGGAAACTCATCAAACACCATCCATGAAAAGCAACAGGATCAACAACTAGTAAGAACTCATTCACATGACGATTCACCTTTTTCGCTAAGTGATCCAACATCAGCTTCTTGTTGTTTTAATAATATCACGGGCAATTTTATCAATAATATCAAGGGTAATTTTATTTTAATAAAATATAATAATAATATTATAATAACTAATAACTAATCTATTATCTTTTCAGCTAAAACGTATCATCTTTTCTATATTTTCAAACTAAAATCCATCATTCCCTAAAAATATTACGGGCAACATAAATACAATTATTATCAAATCATATGATTTAAAATTTTAAGCCTACAAAATTCATGTCTTAAAGATTTCAATTGAAATTAAAAAAATTATAAACTATTAAAGAAAAAGGGTTTTTCCAGAAATGCCTAACTCCGAAATTTTTTTAACAAAAAAACTATCTCTTTTAAAAACATATTGCAAAAATACCGATTTTTAGAAAATATTTACAAAAATACGGTCTGCAACTTTTGCAACCATAGTTACAACTGACATCAACCATAAATCCAACTTTAAAAATTTAATAATTGAAATCATTTTTGGTTGCATAATAGGTTACTTAACAAGTTGCACCGATTAAATCAAATGCAACCCTATGTGCAACCAAATTCAACTCCAAATGCAACCAAAAACAACTTCAATTATTTTTTGGAAAAACGTAAAAACAGGTTGCATTGGTTGCAGACTGTATTTTTGTAAATATTTTCAGAAGATTGTAAAATCGCAAAAAAAACTTAGAAAAGGTAATATTTTTTATAATTCCTGTATAAAAAATCCATGCATCGCACAGTTTTTGGTAGGGGAGATCATGGGCCGGTTCGGCTCGGTTTTTGGATAAAACCAGAACCGGATCCAAGTATCTTCGGTTTCTAAAATCGAAAACCGCAACCACCGGTTCGTTTTCGGTTTAAAAAGCTCTGGTTCGGTTAAAATCGGATCGGTTTCGGTTACAAAACCGACTTATATAAAAATGAATGACCGAATTTTTTGAGTGTACAAATTATAGACAAATTTTACATTGGCCTTAAATTTTAGACCCCTTGAAGACTTAAACAAAAAATAGTTATATAGAGAATTACAAGCTCAATTATCATTCTAAAAACCAGCAAGATGATGGTAACAGAATGGGGGTTAGAATGTTGATAATCAGTAGCCACAATGATAACTGATAAAAGTAAAGAGATAAAAGAAAACAACTAGGTTTTATTATAATGCCATAAGATTTTGAATACATGTCTTAAGGTTTATATAATAAACCTTTACAAGCTAAATTATCAAAATACCCTTAATAATAATATTACTAATATAATAAAATAAATATATATTCTAACATTCCCCCTGCAGCATTGAGCATTGAGAGTTTGTCAGATAAGAATCGAAAGCGCGAAACGGAGTGAGTTTTGGTGAAAATATCAGCAATCTGAAGTGAAGAAGAGCCATAAGGTAAGGTGATGGTACCCTGTTGCAAATGATGGCGATTAATATGACAATCAATCTCAATATGCTTAGTGCGCTGTAATATCCCGTATTTTTAGAATAATAATAATATTAGAAAATAGAAAAAAAGGATTAAATTTTGATATAAATTAGGATTTAAAATTAAATTAAATTAATGGGCTTAAAATATGGATCAGATTTGAATACAGATAATTGGTAGGCTTGGAATTAGGGTTTGGTGTCTCTATATAAACATCATATTCTTCTTTCTCCGTCTTTTAATCAAAATTCGTAGGTTTTTGTCTCTCATAAATCAGCAGTCTTGTTAAATTCGTAGAAAATTCATAGTAAGTCATAATTTCATGATTATGGACTTTTCGGAAATATCTTTCAATTTTCTCCAACCTCTATTTCATGGTGTTTTTGCAGATTATGCTCTGAACTGTTCTTAAAATCACAAAACACAAACAGATCTCGTTTTTCAGTTTCTGTTCAAATTCATAGAACGTTTTATTCAATTCCTGATTCGTTAAAAGTCCAATTCTGCTGAACCATACCTTGTCGGAAAGGTCTTTCCGTTATCTACGACTTTCGTGGTTTAACTTTTTCAAGAAAATGTCGTTTAAAGGGTCAAATAGACAAAATATTGTTCTGGTCAGATTGGAATCATTGAGACGTTCAAGGTTTTAGATGTCGACGTAAGTTTCCGATTGATCTTTCTAGTGTTTTTAAAATTATATAAGATATATGTATGTTTGTTTATCGAAACATGGGCTAAGTGATTATATTTTGAAGTGATATGTAATATTTGATATGTGTTATGTGTAAGCAATAGTCTTGAGATTCAGATTTATGCAATGGTTTGTGAAAATATCGAATAAGAATAAGGACCGAGTCACCAGGTTATAGTGACATTTTTCTGAAAATTTAGGACCGTTTTCACCGGGTTGTTGTGGTCGTGGCATGAATTGTGGGTTTCGAGTTATTGTTGTTATGTGGTGTTGTTTTGTATCGAATAAGAATAAGAATATGAATGTGTATCAAGAATTATTGTTTTATATATTATTATCGTATCGAAAATCGTATTCTTCTATATGTGTATACATGTTATTTGCCCTACTAGTTGGATCGATTGGTTTCTTGCTGGGCTGTATAGCTCATTACTTACAATTTTCAGGTCTGCTTTTAGAACGAGTGGATGTGCTTTTGAGTTCGAGGACCTTAGGTTTGTAATAGATTGGCTTTTGGATCACTGTTAGCTGCGTTTTTGGAATAGATATTTTTGTAATTGAACCTTTGTCACGCTTCCGTCTGTAATTGTCATTGTATAGTACTTTATTTAAGTTTTGTATTTTGTTGGTCCTCGTGTATTGCAGAAGGGGGGGGGGGGGGGGGTGAATGCAATACTGATAAAATTCAATCTTAATTTCAACAACCAAAACTAAGATTTAATGTTATCAATAAGATGTATGCATTCACAAACAGTATGCTCTAAAGACAGGATTCACAAAATAAATGTTTTATTTATTTTGCAAAGTGTTGCTACAACCTCAAGAGAGAATTCTTGAGCCTCGGTTTTTCTTCAAGACACTTGTTTGTCTTTGTTACACCCCTAGAATGAATTAATAGTCTAAGTATAAAACTAATCCTATCACTGTCAACACGGGTCTGTGAAGCTGCTGTCATTATCAAGTGGCAGCTTCTTACAAATTGCCTACCCATGTGACATTCCTAAATTGCTAACATGTCAGATATACATTACAAAGAAAGCAACCTAGATTCATTCTATTTCCAGATAAACAATTCAGCAAATAGAGACTTGACCTTGCTCTTGAATTGATTCGCATTTGTTTTGTAGTGCTTGAAGCTTCTGTCGTAGTCTTGCAGACTTGGTGCAGCTTAGGGAAACTGCAACACGCCTGTTTCTTGAACATTGAAACTGTCACGGGATTTGACTGAGAAAGATACCTAGAAAAAGGATCTTTCTCGAGACAGTTATTTTTGCCGCAAAGCTTGCTGTCACAGGAATGTGCTTTTGGTGACAGTAGGAGTTCCCCGCATAGTGTGCTGTCGAGGTTTCCAAACTTGCTGTCGAGGGCTAAAGTTGCTGTCGCGTAGTCTTCCGCCAATGTTGCTGTCAGAGTGAATATGCTGTCTTGACTTGCAACATTCTGTCTTCTTGTAATCTTACTGTCAATGCTTATGACAGTATGTTCTACTTAATTAAAAAATTAAGTATATACAAAGTTAAGTTGTTCCTATGTTATCACCCATAAATCCCAACAATCTCCCCCAATTTGTTTTTATGGACAATAACAACAAATTTACAATATATGCTGACAACTTAACTAACAAGATCAGAATGGATTTAGAATGTTTACTTAGCTTGAGATTTCCTCTTCTGTCTTGTTACTTCCTCTCTTCTGAGAGCTTCTACCAAGCAGCCTCTTAGACCTTCTACAAGAGAGATTTCAGCAGGTGTGACTGCAACATCTTCTATTTCTTCAATGATCTTCTTGATAGTAGGAGAAATAAGAGAACTAGCATCCCTGAGATTCAGCCATTGCTCTTGATCAAATGGATAGCTTCTGAAGTGGAGTTCTTCATGAATTAGCTTGAATCTACTTCCAGGATAAGCATTGAGAGTCATCCTCCTTTGCTTGTCCAGCTTTGAATTTTCTCCTTTTCTCCTTTCCAATATTTCCTTTATCTCATCAGAACAGATCTGCTCTAGGGGATGAATTGATCCAGCTACCATATACTGTAAATCCTTCAGAATAGTTGTTTTTAGCTTGTGCAAGCTGCAAACATAGATTTCTTCTTTTAGATGCTTGATTCTTAAGGGATTTTCCAGCATACATGTTTGATAATTTGGAGCTTCACTTTCTGCCTTGTTGGCAGTCTTGCATCTTTCCAGGAGTTCAGCTTCCTTCTTATCAAGTTCTGACTGATATTGAGAATATTGACAAGATTCAGGTCTTTTGCTTGGCTTGGGTTCCCTTTCCTGAGTTGGTTGGGTTTGCCCTTCTTCTGTGGGTAAATCCTCAAACTCATAGTACCAGTGGTATGGTATAGGAGAAGGTGGTAGATCAGTGAGAATATCAGCATCATCAAAATCTGCAAAATTGTAGCCAAATTTCTGATAGAATTCAGCATCCCTATCAGCCTGATATCTCATAATATGTTCCATGACAGGCTCTGGAACATTATCATAGCTTCCCATCAACTCTACCATCCTTTCCAGGTAGAAGAAGTCAATTCTTCTTTTATCTATTGCCATCATGTTACCACTGGTTGATGTGGCTACAAGATCAAAGTCCTTGTTCATCCTGACAGATCTTGATTCTGGCCACCACAGAATGTACTCAGTAACCTCTTGATTAGCATCCAGCTTAATCTCAACACTCTTGATTTCTTTTGATTGCATCTGTTGTACCTTAAGACTGTTGGGAGGTATTGATTGAATTGGCATCTTCAGATTTCTACCAAATCCAGTGGCCTTTTCCTTTCCTGAGTACTTGTGCTTTCCATGAGGTTTCTGTCTAGAAAACCATGCTCTTGCTTTAGCTTTCAGTCTTTTGGGCTTGACAGTAGCTTTGGCTTCATTCTTGACAGAATCTTCCTTGACAGCACCTTTGTCGACAGTATCTTCCATGACAGCATCTTCTATGACAGTATCCTTGTCGACAGTACCTTTGGTTACATCATCCTTTTCAGCATTTATGCAGTCAATAGCACATCTAAGAATGCTTGCCTCCAAAGCTTCCAGTATTCTTGGCTCCTCTTCATCTGTTGCATCAGCATCTTTCTTTTCTTGACTAGGAGTTTCTTCATTGCCTTCATTCTGAGATTGAATACCAGTATTCCCAGAATTACTTCCACCAGCATTTCCAGCATTTCCAGAAGCTTCACCACCTCCAACCTCATCATCATCATCATCATCATCATCATCCTGAGGAGGAATGTCATAGAGACAGCTTCCACCTTGATCATTTCTTTTGGCATTGGCTCTAGAGATTAGTTCCTTCACTCTAGCTCCCAGTGCCTTGTCTCTCAACACCAGCATTTTGTAGATCTCTTGAACATCATGAACTCTTCCTGGATTGGCATTTGAACTGAGTATTCCATCTAACACTTTCAGAATTGACTTGGTTTCCATTCTGGATGGGCTAACCAAATTCATGAAGTTGTTCCTTCTTGTGCCATCCTTAGTTTTAGATCTGTAGAAAACACTTGGTGGATTTGTGTAGACTTCAGGTAGCTTTTGTGTGATCAGGTTCTGGATTTGCATATCCAATATTTCATTGAATGGTGTTTGAGTTGCCCTGATCTTTCCATTCAAAGCACACAACACCTTTGCTGGCAGACTCTGCAATAACTGCATTGTGATGAAATAAGATATGCCAGAAGTGAAATAGATACTTACAGCCCATCTTTTCTCATCATTCACCATTACACTGACACCGGTGATTTGATCCTTTAACAGTTTTGTGGTGTTGGTTGTTTGGTTGCTTGGAGCATTCATTGCTTCTTTCACCAAACTGCTAAATTCACTGTCATGGTTGTGTAATGTGCTCTCCCTGTAATCCACCATTAAAGTATTGACTTCTTCTTGATCATACTCAGTACCATTGGACCAAGTATTTCCTTAATGGATGGATTCAGGCAGTTTCCCTTTACCTTTCCCAACCTTATTCTGTTCCTCCATTTCTTTCCATCTTCTTTGTAGAGCAGATTCTTGAGTTGCTGAAGTTGGCTCTCTAATTGTCACAGGAGGTAGAATTGGATGTCTAGATGCAGGTCTTCTTTGCATTGCATCTTGAGTTGCCTTGGACATTAACACCCTTTCACCATCCAAGTCACCTTCAACAAAATCTTCAGCTTTATCCTTTGATTTTTCACTGCTTGGTTTGACTTGCTCCCCCTTAGACATTGCTTTCCCCTTAGCTCCCCCTTTGGTCTTCACAGTTACTGGCTCCCCCTGAGTTCCACCTGATTCCTGAATAGACAATGATTCTGATCTTGCTACCTTCTCCCCCTTAGTTGAGTTGGCAGCTACTAGGTCAGTAAGGAACTGGATAGAGAGCTGAGTAGCAGCAAAACCATCAACCACCAGTTGAGAGAGAGAGTCCATCTTGGAGTGCAAAGTAGCACACTGTCCTTCCAGAGCTGCAATCCTGTTACCAAAAGTAGCAGAGGGGACACCATACCTTAACCTTCTTGGAGGGGAAGGAAAAGAAAGGGGCTTGGAGGCTATGGGGGTTCTCACACTCTCAGGGTGTTTTTGAGTGATCTCATCACCCCTCACAGATTGACTCTCAAGGCCTAATGCCTGAATAGTGTGGGCTCCCTCAAAGTCTCTCTGGACATGCTCACGTCCCTCTCCTTTTGCCAGCTCATTTGGCTGCCTCTCATTTTTATGCTCACCTCTCTTTTCTTTTATCTCTCTTTTCTTTTGCACACCCTCACTCAACCTAGATGCATGGGTATGAGCAGTACTAACATGCATGGAAGGAGAAGATTTAGAATGTACCTTTAAGAGTTTGGCAAGAGGTAGATCATCATCAGAGGCATCCTCAATGATTACAGCATCAAAATCAGGCTGAGAGGACTGGACAGTATCTTTGGCAGGAATGTTACTGTCAGTTGGAGTCTGGACAGCAGGTTCTGGCATGACATCATCTTTGGGATGTGGAGTGACAGTAGGTTCTGTAGTGACAGTATTTTTCTCTCCACCCATGACAGCAGCTGTGTCCAGGACAGCAACATTGCCAGTGTCTTTGACAGCAACAGAGGCTGTGACAGCATCTTCCTGAAGGTAAGATGCTCCTTGGAGTTCAGACAAAGTGTTGGCTATTTCATTTTCTGACAAACTACCACTTTGCCCTGGCTCAGTGTTTGGAGGAGTGGTGTCCATTTCACTTTGAGAAATGGGTTCTTGTGGACCACTGGATGGGGGCTCATCCATGATTGGAGATGGATGATCAAAACCTGAAGGGTTGGGACTGTCCCCTTCTCTAGGTTGTGGAGAAGAAACAAAAGAATGCGTAGGGAAGGAAGAAGGTGAAAGTGTAGCAGAGAGTTGGGACTGATTCACAGGAGAAACATGTGAATCATCAAAAGGAATAGAGAAATCCTCACTGTGCCCTAACTCACTGTGTGTTTCTTCAAGTGGAGGTTCCTCAGGTTGTGAACCATGAGTTTGTGCAGACTCTGTACAGGGTGCCTTGGGAGACAGACCAATTTCAATAGATGCACCTTGTTGAGAAGGCACATCTAGGGAGGTGTTTGAATCCCTTTCAGTAACCACAGTTTGTTGAGAAACTGCGTTTGGCTAACAGTAGTTTTAGTCCTCCTAGCTCTCTTCTTCTTAGGCTCAGGGGGAACCACTGGGGGTTCTGTTTGACTAGCCTCCTTATTTGCTGCACTAGGTGCAGTGTCTCCCTCTTGACTAACAGAGCTACCACCAACATCAGCTTCTAAGGGCCTTTTTCTGGATTCTTTCAAGGCTTCTCTTTGGGCTTTGGGAAGTCTAGAGGGCCTAGGCTGAGTGTATGGTGTTGAATGTGGGTTAACTGAATTTGGGTCTAATTCAGTTTCATTCTCAAGAGTGAAAGAGTCATAACCAGAGGGTAATGGTAAATCAGGGTTGGACACTTGATCAACCATGTGCTGAGTGAAACAAAGTGGAATACGTGCATTGAGATTCTGTGAGGATAGCAGTGTGTGTGTGTGTGTTCTTTTTCAAAACTGAGCAAGCCTCTAAACGAGGGGCATCATTATTAAAATCACAGAATGAATTAATGCACATCATAAGAAAGCAAGGGTAGATTGATACCTTCTTACCTATGGCAGCCCTGAGGTGTGCCATGAGGAGAGCTCCAACATTCAACTTGTATCCATGGACAAGAGAATGTGTCATTTTCTTGATGTAGGAGGGTATTCCATTCCAGCCTGTGGACTTGGTAGAGAACACCTTGACCATCACATCAAGTATCATGCTCCACTCCTTTCGCAGATACTTCCTATCCATTTCACCAGACGGATACCATTTGGTTGTGCCCTCTTCGAGAATAGGGCCAGCATACCCAATCTTCAAGAAGAGCTTCTTGAGAGTGTCATCATTAGCAAGTTCAGCAAAATTTCTGCCTTCTTGAAGTGTAATTCCAAGAGCAGTGTTGATGACCTCAGCTGTAAGAATGTAGTTTTGCCCATTGATTGTGAATTGAATGGATGGGTTCTCACCCTCCGTTTGAGCAACAGCGGTTTGCCAAAATGCCTCAATTTTGTCTAAGTCGAGAATGGGTGTTGAGGTAATGGCAGAACCAAGATAGGACTTGTTCAAGAAAAACACTAGTCCTTTGAAACCTTCACCAGCATCATTTGGGGAAAAGATGCCAGCAAAGTTTGTTTGAGAGAGAGTCTGTTTGGGTGCCATGGAGATTTCAGGAAAAGAAGAAAGTAAGAAAGTGGCCTTTTTTGCTTGAAGAAAAGTATTTTGCCTTGAGTTCGATGAGAGTGATATGTCTGAGTAACTGGGGAATAAATAGAGGTATCTCAAACGTTGTGCAGAAAAAGTGGAGTTAAAGAACGTGTCTTAACCCACTCTTAAACACGTGAGTTACTGCCCGTTATTCACTGACCAACGTGGGATAAATATCCAATTTCAACGGTCCACTATTGTTGACAGTAACCTGTGCACTAGAAACAATCTGTCAGTAATAAGAGGTGGTGACAGTAGGTTTTGCGCGACAGCAACTATTGCGCAAAAACTTGTTGTCGCCGTTAAGCATATGAATGACAGTATCCTTTACAAGTCTTGACAGAAACACACGACAGTATCCTTCTTAATGACAGTAACTTCGATTGGGAATTGGTTCTGTCATGAACTTATTAGAATGCTTTATTCATAAACTTAACCTAAAATTGACAAATTATGGATTTAGCAATGTAATCTTTTGAACACAGGTATTATGTAATTAACACAGACAAATCATAAACTCAAAAACCACAAAAACAAGAGACTTTATTATTATTAATAAAATCACTTAAATAAAGCATTGAGTACATCATTTTATGATTTTATCAAATAGTTCTAAAAGCTCTTCCTTAACCACTTCTTCAGTGCGACCTTCTTCCTTGAGAAGTGCCTGAAGCTCCTTCTCCTCTTCTTGCACCTTGGCCTCCTCCTCCTTTTCCTTTTCCTCGTCTATTTCATCGAGGGCATCCAACAGCACCTCGAAGAGCTCCTCAACCTCTTCATTGTAGGGTTCACTATCGCACCGTTTTAGCCCGACTTCAATTCCTACTTTGTTTTCCATTATTTACTTTAAAACTGAGAGCAGACTGGTGAAACCTAAGGTTAATTTATAGGCAAAACCGTCTAAGGATTAAAGTCTAATGGTCAACAGTTAGAGTACCCATACAACTACCACAAAAGTAATTAATGGTCGTGTCCTCCTTTAATCCTACAGATTAATGCAAAAAGGTGTGAAAGTCCAATGGAACATATTTTTATCTCTCAAACTAAACAAGTAACCACATTAATGTCATACACGGTCTAAAAGTATGAGACTGGCACAAAATACTGACATGAAAAGTCAAATCAACACATGCTGTCACATTACAGACATAGACCAAGTAGACAGTAACTTCTCTTGACAGCAGGTTTGAAGTTGCTGTCATGAGCTTCAAAAAAAAACATTTGAAAGTGTAGAAAAACTTGGTAAATTAACATACCAGATTCAGCATTCCCAATTCACTTACCAACCTGTTGAAGGTTGCTTCATCCAATGGCTTAGTGAAGATGTCAGCAAGTTGCTTGTCAGTTGGAACATAAATCAGCTTCACAGTTCCTTGTTCAACATGCTCTCTGATAAAGTGATGTCTTATATCAATGTGCTTTGTCCTAGAGTGTTGAACTGGATTGTCTGAAATAGCTATGGCACTAGTGTTGTCACAGTAGATAGGAATGTCTCTTAACACTAGACCATAATCCTGAAGTTGATTCTTCATCCATAGAATTTGTGCACAGCAACTGCCTGCAGCAATATACTCAGCTTCTGCAGTTGAGGTAGAAACTGAATGCTGCTTCTTGCTAAACCATGAGACCAATCTTCCACCAAGAAATTGACAGCTACCAGTAGTACTCTTTCTGTCAATCTTGCATCCAGCATAGTCTGAGTCTGAGTAACCAATTAGATCAAATCCAGTATTCTTAGGATACCAAAGGCCTAGGTTAGGAGTGTCTTTTAAGTATCTAAAGATTCTTTTGATGGCTACTAAGTGAGACTCCTTTGGATCACTTTGAAACCTTGCACAGAGACATGTAGCAAACATGATGTCAGGTCTGCTAGCAGTTAGATATAGGAGAGATCCTACCATGCCTCTATAGGTGCTTGAGTCAACTTTCTTTCCTTTAGGATCAAGGTCCAGACTCGTTGATGTGGACATTGGTGTCTTTGCAGGTGATGAATCTTCCAAGTTGAACTTTTTGAGAAGTTCCTTGATGTATTTAGCTTGACATATGAAGATTCCATCAGGTTGTTGAAGAATTTGTAATCCCAGAAAGAATGACAATTCTCCCATCATACTCATCTCATATTTGCTACTCATGAGAGAGGAAAACTTCTCACACAGCTTCTCATTTGTAGAACCAAAAATGATGTCATCCACATAGATTTGTACCAGAATGATGTCCTTGCCATGGTGTTTGTAGAAAAGTGTCTTGTCCACAACTCCTCTAGTAAACTGATTTTCCAAAAGAAAGGTGGAAAGTGTGTCATACCATGCCCTGGGTGCTTGCTTTAGTCCATACAAATCTTTGAAGAGTTTGTATACAAAATCATACATTCCAGCATCCTCAAACCCTGGTGGCTGTTCAACACACACTTCTTCTTCCAACTCTCCATTTAGGAAGGCACTTTTGACATCCATCTGAAATACTTTGAAGTTGTAGTGTGCAGCATAGGCTAGAAAGATTCTTATAGCTTCAAGTCTTGCAACAGGTGCAAATGTCTCATCATAATCTATTCCTTCCTGTTGACAGTAACCCTTAGCCACTAGCCTTGCTTTGTTTCTTGTCACTGATCCATTTTCATCAAGTTTGTTTCTGAAAACCCATTTGGTCTCAATGACTGACTTTCCCTTAGGTCTTGGAACCAACTTCCATACATTGTTTCTTTCAAACTGATTTAGCTCTTCTTGCATGGCTATCACCCAGTCAGAATCCAACAATGCTTCATCAGTTGTCTTGGGTTCCATTTGAGACAGGAAGCATGAAAACATGCTGTCAGCAGAGACTTTGTTCCTTGTCCTCACTCCAGAAGTAGGGTCACCAATGATAAGGTCATTTGTGTGATCCTTGTTCCACTTGGTGATTCTGGGCAAGCTACTTGATTGTACAGGAACAGTTGCTTCAGTTTGTTGAGTTGAATGCTCACCAATTCCATTGTCTTCACCATGTTCTTCATTGTCTCCAGAGTCATCATTGTTATGAATGTTAGAAGTTATGGTCTGTGACTGAGCTGGAGTTTGGTTGACAGTAGTGGCATTGACAGTATCTTTGTCAACTTCAACAATTTGAGTGAAGCTAGGTTCTTCATCAACAATTTCCTCAGCTTCCAAGTATCCTTGATTCTCAAATCTGAATGTCTACATCTTTCCTTCTTCATGTAGTCCTGGAAACTTGGTTTCATCAAATGTGACATTTACACTCTCTTCAATAATCCTGTGTTCCATAACATAAACTCTGTAGGCAGTCCTTTCTGTGTTGTAACCCATAAATAGTCCTTCAAATGACTTAGTGTCAAATTTTCCTTTCTTCTCATGGTAATCCTTCATCATAAAGCATTTGCTCCCAAACACATGAAAATATTTGACAGTAGGTTTCTTCCCAGTTAGCAGACAGTAAGGTGTACTTGCATGAGTTTTGTTAATCATGGTTCTGTTTTGAGTATAACAAGCTGTGTTGATAGCTTCAGCCCAGAAATATGTTGGTAGTTTGGCATCATGCAACATAGTTCTAGCTGCTTCAATGAGAGTCCTGTTCTTTCTTTCTACAACTCCATTCTGCTGTGGAGTCCTTGCAGCAGAGAATTGTTGTACAATTCCTTCATCTTTACAGAAATTTCCAAGTGTGGCATTTCTGAATTCTGTACCATTGTCACTCCTCAAGATTTGGACTTTTGAGTTTGGAGTTCTATCAAGAACTCTGACTTGATCAATAATCACTTGAGAAGCTTCATCTTTGGATTCAAGAAACTTCATCCAAGTGTACCTTGAGTAATCATCCACCATTACTAAGGCATATCTCTTTTTGGCCATAGATGGTACATTGACTGGTCCAAAAAGACCCATATGAATCAACTTGAGTGCTTCTATGTTGGTGTTCATTTGCTTGGACTTGTGCACAGCTCTCCTTAGTTTGCCCATTTGACAATCTCCACACAGTCCTTCTTGATAAAATTCCTATTGGGGCAAACCTCTCACTAACTCCTTCTTCATCAAAGTATTCATTGTTTTGAAGTTGAGATGTGAGAGCTTCCTATGCCAAAGCATACTGTCACCAACAGTTGCTTTACTGTAGAAACAGTAAACTTTATCCTTCTTTGTTGAGTTTAAGTCAGCAACAAACAAGCTTCTTTTTCTAACCCCTTTTAGAGAGAGGCTTCCATCCTTCTTGTGATAGATGTTACATAGCATCATATCAAAATCAACCTTGAATCCCCTGTCACTGAATTGGTTGACACTGAGTAGATTGTGCTTCAATCCATCCACAAGAGCAATATCTTCAATGACAACATTTCCAATTTCCAAACAGCCATATCCCACTGTGTAACCCTTGCTGTTGTCTCCAAAGGTTATGATTGGGCCAGCTTTCTCTACATAGTGTGATAGCAGGGCTTTATCACATGTCATGTGTCTTGAGCAACCACTGTCAATGATCCACATGACTTGATCTTTCTTCTTGCCCTGCAAAACAGAATGTATTTAAGATGCATATGGTACCCAATCCTTGTTGGGTCCTGCAGCTTTAGTGTCTCCTGAGTTTCTTCCAGTTACAAGTTCACAAGCATCATCAATAACCTCCTGTTTGACTTCTCTTTTCACCCACTTAGGCTTAGAATTGGACTTGATCCTTTTCTTAGTGGATGAAGCCTTTTTGTTGTTGCCAACAGGCTCAGAAGTCTCAACAGTGTGCAAGTATGAACATTTTTCAGTAGTGAGAATAGGTAAGTTAAAGCATGTACTCATGGCAGTGATCTTGCATGGCATACATTCAATGTTATTACAGACACTCATAGTTCTATGCATAAGAGGGGTTCTGTGTAAGTTACCATTGAGTTCAGTAGCATTGATCTTATCCTCAATTGGGTTCTTACAAACGTGTGTTAAATGATGTGAAGATCCACAGTTATTGCATAGTTTCCTAGAAGCACCTCCAACATTAGTGTATCCATTTCCTTTATTGACACTTACCTTACCATTCCTATTCTTAGACTTGGGAGTTACTGGATTGACAGTGTGTTCAGAAGTTGCTGTCGAACTTTCCTTGATAGTACCTTTTATTCCAACTGTCTTGACAAAAGGTTTGGAAGCTACTGTCTTGGAACCATTCTTGACAGCATCTTTGGAAGATACTGTCTTGCCAACTGTGACAGCATCTTTTGAACTTACTGTCTGATTGCTTGGTAAGTTTACTATCTTGGGGATTGTGACAGTATCCTTTCCATCCTTGAATGTGCTGTCAACACCTTCATCCTCATCAAGAATTTCTTGTTTGATGAGCATGGCTTCTTCATCAAACTCAATTTCTGCAGCTTTGAAAATAGGAGTTTTAACCTTCTGGAGAATGGTGGGTTTGACAGCAGCATTTCCAGAACAATCTTGAATCACAGTTTCCTTTCCAGGTCTTCTACCATAAGAAAAACCTATACCAACTGTCTGATTTTCTGTATGCTTATCATTGTAATCCTGAACTATCTTAGATGAGTTTTTATAAGCCTTGATCTTGAATTCATTTTCAGCAATCTCATTCCTTAGGAATTCCTCAACCTCTTTAGCACATTTTAATTCATTTTTAAGTCCAGCATTCTCCTGAGCTAAAGAGTCTAGTGAGCTGGTTTTGAGAACAAGAGATTCATTTTCAGACTTTAGTGTTTCATTTAGCTTACTCAACCTAGTGATTTCCTCATTAGCAGCAGATAAGCTAGTATAGACATTGAACATTTCAGCACTTAAGTCTTTAATGGTTTTCTTATACTCATCAGTGGACATATCAAGTAAGACAAGTGAAGGTACCTGACTTGAAGATGTTGATGTTACTTCATCAGTGCTAGCCATGAGAGCTAGGTTGACATATTCTTCTTCTTCTTCATCATCATCAGACTCATCCCAACACTTTCCTTCAGCCACATAGGCTCTACCTTGATTCTTCTTAAAGTATCCACCAGTTCCTTTCTCAAACCTCTGAACCTGTTTGGGTCTTTTGCATTCAGTAGCAAAATGACCAGGTTCACCATAGTTGTAACACTTGAATTTTGACCTATCCACAAATCCAGTCTTGTATCCTCCCTTGGTTGAGCTTCCCACAGCAGCCTTTGATGAACTTCCCCTGTTGAACTTGGATGCTTGGCCTTGGGGCTTGTATGACCTATCCTTCTTGAACCTAAAGTTCTTGAATTTTTTGGCCATGTAAGCCATAGTAGGATTGTCCATGCTTTCCAGTTCCTCCATTGTGTAGAAGTCTTCATCTTCCACATCCTTGAGCTGTAGTACTACTTTCTCATCATCTTCAACAACCTCTTCTATCTTCAAGGATTGTACAGGGGTTGGTTGTGTGATTTGTAGTACTTCACTTGGTTGTGTGATCCTTGGCACTTGTGCTACTAGGGCACTTGACATATTGGCCATCTTGTTCCTTGTTCCACTCTGTATGGCTCTCTTTTGAAAGAGTTCAAGTTCATAGGATTTCAGAATGCCATAAAGTGTCTCAAAGGTTATATTGTTGAGATCTCTTCCTTCTCGTATGGTTGTTGTCTTGTGTTCAAGGTGATCAGGTAGTGTAAGCAGGAACTTGACATTTAATTCTTTCCTGTCATGGTACTTGCCATGTATCTGTAGTTCAGTTAAGAGCTTACTGAACCTTTCAAACATGGAAGTTAAGTCTTCACCAGGCTTGTCCGTGAATGCCTCATATTGTGATATCAGTATTTGCCTTTGATTGCCCTTAACTTCTTCACTTCCTTCACATAGTAAAGCTAACCTAATCCACATCTCATTGGCAGATGTGCAGCTTATCACACTTCCACACATGGCTTTATCCAACGTGAGAGAATCGAGCAAGATGAGTTTCTAGTGATCATCTAGCACCATTTTCTCCTTCTCAGGTTCCAAAAATTCAGAGGGATCTTTGGGAACCCAATGTACAGGAATGACTTCACCATTTATTGTTGTGGCTTCAATTTCCTTCCTTGGAATGAAATGACCATTCTTGAGAATACCTGGGTATAGTGGATTCGCAGCTTTGATAAACAACAAGATCTTTCTTTTCCAAATGTTGTAGTTCTCTTTATCAAAAGCTGGGATCTTGATACTGTTTGATTTCTGCATTGTCGTCGTGATCTCAGATATGTATGTTAATCTGTTGGCTTTGATACCAGTTGTTGGTCCTCGTGTATTGCAGAAGGGGGGGGGATGAATGCAATACTGATAAAATTCAATCTTAATTTCAACAACCAAAACTAAGATTTAATGTTATCAATAAGATGTATGCATTCACAAACAGTATGCTCTAAAGACAGGATTCACAAAATAAATGTTTTATTTATTTTGCAAAGTGTTGCTACAACCTCAAGAGAGAATTCTTGAGCTTCGGTTTTTCTTCAAGACACTTGTTTGTCTTTGTTACACCCCTAGAATGAATTAATAGTCTAAGTATAAAACTAATCCTATCACTGTCAACACGGGTCTGTGAAGCTGCTGTCATTATCAAGTGGCAGCTTCTTACAAATTGCCTACCCATGTGACATTCCTAAATTGCTAACATGTCAGAGTTACATTACAAAGAAAGCAACCTAGATTCATTCTATTTCCAGCTAAACAATTCAGCAAATAGAGACTTGACCTTGCTCTTGAATTGATTCGCTTTTGTTTTGTAGTGCTTGAAGCTTCTGTCGTAGTCTTGCAGACTTGGTGCAGCTTAGGGATACTGCAACATGCCTGTTTCTTGAACATTGAAACTGTCACGGGATTTGACTGAGAAAGATACCTAGAAAAAGGATCTTTCTCGAGACAGTTACTTTTGCCGCAAAGCTTGCTGTCACAGGAATGTGCTTTTGGTGACAGTAGGAGTTCCCCGCATAGTGTGCTGTCAAGGTTTCCAAACTTGCTGTCGAGGGCTAAAGTTGCTGTCGCGTAGTCTTCCGCCAATGTTGCTGTCAGAGTGAATATGCTGTCTTGACTTGCAACATTCTGTCTTCTTGTAATCTTACTGTCAATGCTTATGACAGTAACCTTTATTCATGCTGTCATCTAATATGCATTCTTTGAGGCTTGAACACAGAAAGTGAACTTCTTCCAAATTACACAATTAAAATAATATTGCATATTGATTACAAGAACATACTTTGGCTGTGACAGTATGTTCTACTTAATTAAAAAATTAAGTATATACAAAGTTAAGTTGTTCCTATGCTATCACCCATAAATCCCAACATATTTAGATTTAATAGTCCGAAAAGTCGAGCTGTTAAATGCGCTCATGAAATACGGAATTACGAGCAATATATACTGCACTCTTATTATCACAATATAATGGAGTAGGACGAGTAAGTTGAACACCCAAGTCTGCAAGCAACCAACGTAACCAAACAACCTCACAAGTAGTTGAAGCCATGGCACGGTACTCAGATTCTGAAGATGAGCGAGAAATAACATCTTGTTTCTTACTATTCCATGAAATAAGAGAATCGCCAAGAAAAATACAAAAACCAGTAGTGGACTTTCGATCCTCGGGATCTCCAGCCCAATCAGCATCACTATAAGCACGCAACTCTAACGATGAGCTGGAAGGAAATAAAAGACTCTGAAATTGAGTCCCTCGAAGGTATCTGAGAATACGAAGAACAGCACCCCAATGCACTATAGTAGGAAAAGTGACAAATTGACTAACAATATGAAAAACATGTGCAATATTCGAATGAGTCACAGTGATATAAAAAAGACTACCCACAATAGCACGATATAAAGTAGGATCCCCCAAAGGAAGACCATCAGATGGAGAATATCTAGCATTCATCTCAAGAGGAATATCCACAGTCTTGTTATCAGTAAGACGAGCACGATCAAACAAATCTACAATGTATTTAGACTGAGATAAAAGATAACCTTGTGATGAACGAGCAACCTCGATCCCCAAAAAATAACGAAGCAAACCCAAACCTTTCATAGCAAAGCAACAAGCCAACTCACGTTTCAACGACTCAATGCCAGCACAATCCTCACCAGTAATAATCATATCATCAACATATAAAGCCAAGAGAATATGACCGGCACTCGTATAACGAACAAATAAAGCAGAATCATGATCACTAGAACGAAAACCAAGTGAAACAAGCACAGTTGCAAACTTCTCAAACCAACAACGAGATGCATGTCGAAGACCATAAAGTGACTTACGAAGTCTACAAACATAACCAGGCTGATGTGGAAAACCAAGAGGAGGGGTCATATAAACTTTCTCATGCAGATCACCATACAAGAAAGCATTTTTAACATCTAACTGAAATATATCCCAATTACGAGTAGATGCAACTACAATAAGAGTACGAACAATCGTCATTTTCGCAATAGGCGCAAAAGTCTCCTCATAATCCAAACCATACTCCTGAGAATAACTTTTAGCAACAAGTTGAGCCTTATAGCGCTCAACAGATCCATCAGATTTGGTCTTAATTTTATAGACCCAACGACAACCAATAGCATGTTTCCCTGGTGGTAAGGGAACCAAGTCACATGTATGTGTCTGATGTAAAGCAGTAAGTTCCTCAGCCATAGCTGTTTGCCAAAGAGGATCACATACAGCTTCTCTATAGGACACATGCTCAGACAAACGGTGAATAGATGTAACAAAGGAAGAAAAAAAAGGAGAGTAAGATGAATAAGCAAAATTAGGAAGTCGAGTGGACTTACGTATACAAGTAGAATAATGAGTAGAAGGAAGATGATCCAAGATCTCTGGAGAGGATTGAGTAGTCGTAGACGGAGTCGGAGATGTAGGAGTCCGAGATGTCTCGGGAACTGAAGTATCAGTATTCATGGGTGAAGCTTCCTCAATATCCGAGTCAAATGGATCAATGCGAATTAGATCTGTCTGTTTCATGTTATGGGAACTAGCAGGGACAGAAAAATATGGAATATGCTCAAGAAACACGACATGACGAGAAACATATAACTTTTGCCTAGCACGATCAAAACATCGATATCCTTTTTGACTAACCCCATAACCCAAGAAGACACACAAAGCAGATTTAGGTGACAATTTTGTACGCTCAACATGAGGGAAAAGAACAAAACAAGTAGAACCAAAAACACGCAACGAGGAATAGTCAGGCACATCTCCATATAATTTCTGAAAGGGAGACAAACCTGAATTATGAGAAGTAGGAATCCGATTAATAACATAAGTGGCAGTAAGAGCTGCTTCCCCCCAAAACACACTAGGAACCTGAGCTGACAACACGAATGAGCAGGTTGTTTCCACAATATGACGATGTTTTCTTTCGGCAACACCATTTTGCTGAGGTGTGTCAGTAAATGAGGTTTGACGTATAGTCCCATCATAAGCAAGTAATTGACAAAATTCATTATAAGTATATTCACCCCCCCCCCCCAAATCACAACGAAAACATTTAATAACAGCAGAATGTTGAGTATGTATAAGAGCACGAAATTCTTTGAATATATCAAGAAAATTAGACCTATATTTCATCATATAAACCCATGTATAACGAGTATAATCATCAATAAAAGACACATAATATCGAGAACCCCCCTTTGTGAGTATGGGTGCAACGGTAAATGAAATACTCTTATAGAAAGACAAAGCAGCAAATTTAGCCAGTTTACGACCACTACAATCTGAAATATCATGAGTTTTTAAATGTCCTAAAACTCCTGTAGAAACCAAATATTGTAAACGAGGGGAAGATACATGGCCCAAACGAGAATGCCAGAGATAAAAATTTGATGAAGAACTACTCAAACGAAAAGATGATAAATCAACACTAGAAGCTCCAACATCCGATACTTTCAGTTCATCCAAAATATATAGTCATCCATGTCTACGACCTGTCCTAATCACTTTATGAGATCTTGGGTCCTGAACACAATAAGTGGAAGATGAAAAAGAGAGTAAATATCCATATGCACATAACTGACTAACGGATACCAAATTCAACTTAATACTAGGAACATAATACACATCAGAGAGTGACACGGTAGGTGTGGCAACAGAACCAACACCTTCTAATAACATATAGGAGTACCAACAGCAGTCATAATAGACAAAAGAGAAGTAGACGACTTAATAATAATAATATTACTAATATAATATAATAAATATATATATATTCTAACATCAACAAAACATTAAAATAAATTGTGAAAGAGCAAATGAAATACTAAACACAAATGATAACTTCATACTTCAGTCATCACAGTAGGCTAGTGGTCCGGTAGCTACCGCCGAAGTCCAAATTATATTTACAGATAATAGACCAAATACTAAACACATGCCCAATACAAAATATCATATATTTATTTATTTGAAAAAAATTTAAAATTCATATTAATTACATAAATCAATATAAGTTATTTATTTTAATAATCAGCTCGGTTCGGTTTGGACCTATAACCGGAACCCAATCATTTAAATCGGTTCGGTTTTTAATTTTTCGGTTTCGGTTTTGACTCGGTTTTATTCGGATCGATTTTTACCGATTTCGGTTCGGTTTCGGTTTTAATTCGATTTTTTGCTCAATCCTAGTTTTTGCTTGTACCACTAGAGATCCAGGGTCCGATATTCATTAATAATCATTTTAAATCTCGTAAATATAGATTTAAATATACTAACGAACAAATTTATAAAGTTTGAACCATCAACCATTCCACTAACATACAAAATTACAATATTTATATAATTAAATTTAAGAAATTAAATTTTGATTATCATTGAAAGTAACGTGTTTTGCACATCGGAATAAAGCCAGTATTGATTTGGACTCTTCCATGAACAATCGAATTTTATTGGGCTCAGTCTCAAATCTTAATTTGCAAAACTAATAATTAAAATCTTAATCCAATATGGGCTTTGCGTGGGCCATACGAAGCGCTCTCTGTATGCTGATATAGTAGTTGTTGAAAATGCTTCAAATTTAGCATGACGATTGTATAATTTGTACCTGTACTTTCCAATACACTTTCTCTTAAAACTTTTGAATCAGCTAATTAGGTAAACTTTCTCATCTGGGTCATCTCCATTTTTCAATTTTGTCATGTAAATATGAAATCTTCAGTAAATTATTATCCGGGTTCATCTTAGATTTCATTTTTGTTTTGCTGAGAAAAGTTTGTTTTTTTTTTTTTGTGTGTTTTTAATTAGATTGAAGAAATGGGTAGGCTTTTTGTTGAATCTCTTGAAGGGAACGTCTATTCTTGCAAGCATTGCAAAACCCATTTTGCAATTCTTGAAGATATTGTCTCCAAGGTTCTCTCTCTCTCTCTCCCCCCCCCCCCCCCCCCCTCTCTCTCACTATGTATAGATGTGTGTATAATGAAATGGGATGTATGACCTGTTTTTTGGTAATGATCACTCTTGGTCAATGTAGTTGATGAGTTATATTTTAGTTTTGATGCTCGTTGAGGTGTGCAAGTGATATTGGACTATATATATACTTTTCTTGATCTTGGTGGTTGATTGATTGTTTTGTGCTTCTATTATAAGTTAGTAGTTCCTGTATTTGGCGGGAGGAGGTGTTTTTAGTTAGCATGTTTGTGGAAGCCTAAACTTTGATTCGGGGATTTAATTTTGATGAAATTTTCTGATGAAAAAACTTATATGGTTAGAATCAGCTAAAAAATAAACTGATATGGTTAGTAGTTTATTGAGTTTGCATGAAAAGAACAACTAAATTTATGTCAGAATTAATCATAAATTTTCCAAATGTAATACGACGGGATTTAATTCTCATTTGGTGCGTGTTCTAGGAAATGATCATCAGAGTTTGTATTATTTTCAAGAAATTGGGTCAGGGTTTTATATTCTAACCTCAGTCCTGCAGAAATTCGATCTCTTACGTGACGATGTAAAGTTACATTAATTTCAATCAGATTATATGTGTTTCATGTTCTCCCAATGGTGATGGGAATGAAAGTGAACATAAAGGGGTATCTTTATACACGTTAGTAATTAGTTTACACGTATTCGGGGTTAAGGGAATTAGTGTATTTATCTATATGTTTTATACATGTGGGGCTAGTAGTATATTATAGATATGTAGGTTAGTCATGTTAGTCCATTAGGTTTTGTTATTAGGGTTTTATTCCCTATGTAAGTCAAGTAACCCCCACATTACCTTACACTTGATTATTGAGATATTAGTCACTATTGAGTTGAGTCTCTTTGTTTTGGGTTGCTGGGTTGCAATCCATCATAAATATTCTCTTGTTTTAAAAATATTTTGCAAATGGAAAAGTTCCTCTATTAAATAAGAATTATGAGGTACTACTGTGAATTCTGTATCTGTTTGGAGTTTATAATGTTTTTGCACATGAATTATTACACTTCCGGGGATATGTTAATCTCTAGAACAAATTGTAAGAGTATTATCGAGTGACAAAGAATCATGACGAAAAGCATTGAAGCAATACCGACTTCATCTAATTTACCATAAAATTTTGCCTGATTGTGTCCGTCTCACTTGCTCCCAAACCCTATATCCTGCCTTACTTTCTGTCGACTCCCTCTCTTCAGTGTAATGATGTCTATATTGTTTCTGGTATTGAAGAACCGTTTCATCGTTATAGGCATCCGAAAATAACACATTCATTCTAAACACAACAAATGGAGTTACTTTTTTTGCTCTCATAGATGAAGATGATGAAGAGAAAAAAAAAAGAGTTTTTGAGGACTCTGAGAACCAGTTAAACGGTTTTTAAGTGTTGCAGTTTACTTAAAATGATCGATGTATAGTGAGTAGTGACTTATTTCTTTAATGTCGGGGCTATGAGTCTGTGATATACTATAATATTATTATCTTTTTGAACCACCAGCAAACTTGTTTCTGTGAGTTTATTATTATTAGATTTATATTAACTCTATTTTTTTTTTTTGGAAAATCGCACAAATGTGTTTCGCGAGCTCGGTTTTAATTTGGCTCTTGTATTTGTGATTTTGCGTCTTCCACAACACTCTACATGATAGTATGATAGAGATCAAAAAAAATATTTATTCATTTAATCTTTCAAAAGTGAAGCAAGAATATGTCATTACTCAATACTATGAAAGGTCCAAAATGATAGTAGTATTTTCCGGTCTAGATGAATGTTGAGACGAGACCTCTTCATATCTGAATTTTGAAACCCAATGTAATTGTTTGTTTGGTATCTCTGTTCAGTAATTCCTTGTGTGTATATAAAATTCTTTTTTTTCTTCCAAGTTATCCTTTGGCGTGCCCAAGTTTAAGAAGATCTCAGTAAAAAAAACAATTTAAGTAGGCTGTTACATTCAATTCAGCCTTTCTAAATAAGATAAAATAGCATTTATATAAATTAAGACAAACATTATCGTGGATGCCTCTCTGCTCATTTTAATAGGGGTAGGGTTGCGTACATCCTACCCTCCTCACATCGTGCTCTTCTTCGAGCAGGATAAGTGAATACATTACCTTACCTTAACTTAATTATCATGGATAGCTTTTGTGTTATCTTTTATAGATGAATCTAAATTTTGAACCCCGGTGTAATTGTTTGTTCGGCATCCCTGTCTACTAGATCCTTTAGCGTGCCCAAGCTTAGGAAGATCTTAGTTAAAAACAAGATAAACAGGCTTTTACAATTATTTTAGCCTTTCTAAATCATACAAGACTAGCATTTATTATAATTGAGACAAATTTGAGCAAATTCAAGGAATGCATTTTTTAGTTTTTCAGTTGCCTGTATGAAAATCTTCGGAATACACCTCAAATAATACAACTGAAATATCTGCACAAACTGCATATAGTGTTACTTTAGGCTGCTGCATGTGGAAACATATTGGATTTCTTATTCCCTCAAAACTTCTCTAGGTTGGATGATATAACTGTTTTCTGGAGAGGCAGCAGAGAGGTGTGACAATATTATATTCTTTTTTACATTGTTCGGGAAGTAGTTGCAATGGAACGTTTATGTACCTACTAGAATACTTCATATGCCATTACATCTCTATTTAAGCTTAAAAGTACTGTACATGATTCAACAGCTACACTCCTAACATGTTATTTGCTTATGCTCTCAGGCTTTTCACTGTAGGCATGGGAAAGCTTATCTCTTCCGTGATGTGTAAGTCTTCTTGTTTAATTTTGTTAATTATTGGCATACATTTCATTTAGATTGGAATAAGAAGATGTCCGTCTAGCCGGAAATAGTTTAGTTTTAAAAATTTAAATTCCCTTTCCTGTTGAGAATCAGTCTTCTGCTGCATCAATTTGACAGCTGGCTAGTCTTTGGCTAGGCAGAACAAATTATAGTTATTCAATTTGATAATGAATTATGGAGTTCTGCTATGCGTAAATGGAATAAGCTTTTAGTTCAAAAAAAATGATGAGAAAGTCTTTCTTACGAAATGTTGAAATTTTAAAATTCTGAAATGCATTATATATATATCAGCATAAATCACAGAAGGATATATAAGACCCACTAAGCAGGCTAGGTGCACAATCGCTGCCTATAAGTGCATATCACTGTCAAGAACACTAAGGAATGCTAGACCATTGTAGGCAGCAATTGTGCACCTAGCCTTCTTATTGTCTAGAACACTAAGGAATCATATTTAGCAAAAAAGGAAAAAACTAAGGAATCATGTCTGAACAAATTTAAGAGGCACTAGTGTACTTTTTGGCCAGATATTACACAATTGCACTTATATGCATATCGTCCATTGCCTCTGAAAATGTTATGCTTCCAAGTGTGTTATTCTTGACTCTGTTCAAATATTATTCTTCACAGAGTGAATGTTACCTTTGGAGAGAAAGAGGAGAGGATGATGATAACTGGAATGCATATTGTGGCTGACATATTCTGTGTGCGCTGTGGATCCATTGTTGGGTGGAAATATGTAAGCTAATTTTCATCAGCTCGATAGGTTGATTTCATATTTTAAGTTTCCTTTTAGTAATGGACTTGATGCTGTTTTTTCCAGGAGTCTGCATATGAGAAGAGCCAAAAATACAAAGAAGGGAAATTTATTCTCGAGAGGTATCCCAAATTATGTTTTATTGTGTTTAACTCTATTGAGCACTAATCTGTGAATCCTTTTTTTTTGAGCAGGTTCAAGGTATTGGGTCCTGATGGGAGCACCTACCAGGGAATTCCAGAAGCTCAATTTGCAGATAGCGATGCTGATGAAGAATGATATCTGATTACATCTCTTGTTTAGGCTAATAAACTCGTATAAATATAATTAACTGAAAATAACTGTACATCCTTTAGATCTCGTCGCTTATTGGCCATGGCACTTATTTTGCTAGTTATAGACCAGTTTTGCAGGAAAACTTAGGACCCTCCAGTAGTTTTAACAGTTATGTTTTAGTTATTAAGCTTATCATTACAATGATAGCTTATATGTCATACATAATTTCCTATTGATCGATGGAATTTAGTAAATGCAGAAATTATATCCAGAGTACAAAGATAATTATGAATTTATGATGATTATTCTTGTCAACAGACTTTGTCAGTCTTTTAATTTCGCTATATGCAGTGAACTCATGTTCCATTCATTCGCTCCTGCCAGTTGATCAACGAGTCGAAGTTGATTCTCCTAGGTTCACACTTTATTTACCTTTCTTCCATGTTTTTATGGTAAAAGTGTTGAAATGGCAAGTAGAGGTGAAATGTTACATTGACATTACTCCCTATCGGCCTTTCCTTGTACGAAACAAGAAGAAAAGGTGAATTGAAATGAAGATTCAGTAATCATTTTACTGATCTTGATCTGCTGCTGTTAAGGCGATGGTTCCTTTACTTTGCTTCAACCGGAGAAAATTGCTGATGTCGGAAAAAGTCACAATGTTTCCGAGTTCTATTCGATTATGTTACAGATTTCTGATAGCATTTGTAACTCCATGTTATTATCTTACTCTTTTTATCTTTTCATTGTTTACCCTTTAGATAGTGTGTATAGTAGTTACGCTTCATTATGTGACTGCAGATGACATTAAACCGTGGATGACATGGGGATATTATGCTTTTAATCTTTTTAAGTCTTACAAAGAATCTTACAAAGCTCCCTGGTTTAAGTCTTTTTTCTTACTTCAAGAGCTAAGAGTTATATATCAGGGATATTATTGAAAGAATATAGGAAAAAAAGTTAATTGGATTTTTATGTATACTTCAGAACTAAAAGATATGATTTGAAACCTTTAGAGTTGATGTGTACACCATCTTAAACTTTAAGGATTAAAAGGTTATTAAGCCTAACTTGAAATATCCTCCGGCATGAGGGATAACAACAATTCACCGGGAACATCATCCCCTTCAATAATACCGGTTACTTGAAAAATGGATTCACGAGCAAGCGAGTATGATACCTTCTTTGCATCGTTTTTTACAAAGAAAATTTCAATATCATTTACTATATCAAACAGCCTTTTGCAACATCATTTAGGAGGGCCTGAACGAATGTCAAGCACTCCGTTTCCTGAACTACTCCTTGTCATGATTTTCTTTTGATCTAAGTTAACGCTTCCTTTACAGCCGCTGCTTCAGCTTCCTTCGGCTTTAGGCAACCCACTATGGAGCAACTCAGAGCCTCTACTAGCCTGCCTTCACTGTCTATTGCCACACCACCAATTCAAGATGTGCATCCGTGCATGGTGCGGTTTTTAGGATTAATCGTTACCAAATAAATACATTCGGTTCGGCACTTAACTGCTACCAAATTGCATAGAGCGGTTTTTTCGGTTTCGGTTAATCATTTATCGGTTTCGGTTTTTTAATATTAAAATTTTCTTTTAACTTGTACAAAATTTTCGGTTTATGGTGTGGTTTATCGATTTTTTTGGGTTAATTTTTCGGTTTCGGTTTTTTGAGCTCATCCCTACAATTCATACTTGTTTTCAGCCAAAGAAATAGCTGCATTAACATTTATCTTGGTCTTAGTGCTACACGGCAAGTCCAGTGCTCACAACCATCTCCATGCCGTGACACAGCCAGAGATGCGTTTCTGTATTTGTATCAGTATACCTGGTCTGCAGTTGGTATTGTTGGGGTAGTGTGGAGTTCATTTTGGTTGAGGCTACACAAGTTTCGATTGGATTACATGTGTATTAAGTGATGTTCTTGTTTAAAAGTCGTGTTATGTCTGAATTTGTAGTATATATGAGCCTATGAGCTATGAAGCGACGAAGATGTAAACGCTCTTTGACTGTCTGCAACTTTTTTCTGGATGCCACTGCAGTGAATCTGGTTGTGCTACTTTAACTTTATATAACTTGTTTAGACAATGCTAATCTTTGATTATAATGGTGCGAGTGAACTTTTATGAGAAAAGTGATTAACAAAGTAATTTAGTAGGCAATTTGTAGAAGATTGATGTGAATGTTGTAGTGTATGCAGATTGTTGTTCTTCCTTGGTTCAAATAAGCGCAGCACCTGAAACCTGCTTTTATGCTACTGCATCTAATCATATTTCATTCGTTACTTATATCCGAAAGCTTATTCGGAAAATATGATGCAGGGGCTGGCTTATAAATCAGAATATTCAAATCTGTACACCCTGATTTATCCACCTCCGGAATCCGTAAGTGGAAACTTGGTGGAAACTTGATGCCACAGTGATACTTCTAAATTTTGAGTTCAAGCTCAAGACGAGCTGGGTTTTCGAGTTTCGAGCCAAGATTAGTCGAGTTCGGCACATACTCAGCTCGATTCGTTTAACTAAACGAATTTGAACTTGTGTTCGAGCGCGAGCTCAAACTGAGCCGAGCCCTAATAAATGAGTTCGAGCTCGAGCTCGAGCTGCTCTAGAATTACAGCTCTATGCTGACAAGCTGTGGAAATTCGCTTTGACATATACAGGCCGTTGAGCTTGACATTATTCTTCACAACTAAAATAACTCAATAATGCACAAGTAATATAGCTCTCGATATCCCTATAACTCAAATTAGGACCGGAAAGAAATAAGAGAAGGAACTGAAGACTTTTGCACAAGCACCACACTCTCACATGGACTATCATCATTCTTCCCTCATCCTACACAACACTGCATATCTGGTAGTTAAACTATTTAGCTCATTAACTCATTATACTGGCAGTATCATCCAAGTCCTGTAGTAAATGAATTATTACGGCATGTCAGATGGTCCATAATCTATATATGACATCTGAAACTTGGTTAGAATCGTTTTTCTTCTTACTTCCTAACACATTGATGGTACATCATCAGAGAGGTAGTTCATGCGAAAAACGCTGTTGGGAGACCAAGTCATGACCTGTTTTATGCACAATGAAGTTAGAAAGATAGAAAAACTACTCAGAAAAAAAAAAGAAATAGAAAAACCATATCTAGGAGTTAAGAGATATGGATGTAGGTCTCATTTTTCCTCAAATTGAGGCTTTGAATTGTTTTCATCTTGGCTTCAGCATGCATGCATACAAAATCTGCACAGTTGATCAGTACTCTGCATTTTCGTATCTGGTACGCCGTCTCCAGCTTAGTAGATAGTGTTTCGTCCTCAAAATGAGGCTTTGGATATTTTACGGATTTGCCTTAGGCGTCTAGTTAATCGCAAAGTGCTACTAGTCTCTGCATCTTCAAGCTTGGCATGTTGTGCTTGTGTCCACTGTCCAGTATGGTTTAGAGTAAATATTTTCTCTGACTTTCCTAATGCATTAGTGGTGGAAGATATTTAAAATTATATGAGAATTACCTCCTGGATGATTTTGAGTTTTCAATCTTCTCTTACTCAAATAAAAAGTAGCAGAAACATAGAAAGTGAATCATATAAGCAAATTTACAATGCTTCATTCCCTTCAAGAAGTATTGAATAGAGAATGCATACGAAAGAAGAAAAGAAAAAGATATGGAACATGAACTCAAACTAGGGGGAGTGCGTTTCATCAAATGTTCAATGTAAGTAGGCGGCATTGGTTTAGGTGTCTTGTCTATTGCTTAGTATGTTTCAGCAGATGTACAGCTCAGCAATACACAAGTATAGCTCTCGATGTCCCTGAAACTCAAATTAGGACCAGAAGAAAAGAAGGAACTGAAGACTTTTGCATAACACAAGACTTTCACATGGATTATCGCACAACATTGTTTATTGCACAAAACTGACATTAGTATTATCCAAGGCAACAAAACAAGAGACGAGGAGGATTTTCCCAGTTGTTATTATCTATTGAATAGATGCTATTCCAAGAGGAAATTAGCAAATAGTTTTTGCAGAGTGCTCCATCGATTATTGGCTTCCAAGACAAGATCATATGACTTGGGATTTGGCTGACCTTCATCTTCAGCAAACTGTGGATTCTCAACCTGAAAATGTTGATGCTGCTCTCTGTAGTCATTATCTAAAACTTGCTCCAGTTTCAACTGCAATTAGTTCTTTTCTCTCAGTATAACAAAATAGTAATGATCAAAAGACAACTAGTGCTTGCAGATGTATTTTAATCTTTGCTGGAAAACCGTATAATTGATTTTTTTTTGTGAAGTTAGTCCCATGTTTTGCATTTGGTTTTTCAGTTACATTGTCTATGGGAGCAGATATTATTGCAATATGTGGCTTTATCCGTCGAAATCTTGACTCTCCAGTTATAAAATTGAATTCTGAATCAGCTCTTGGACGAACTGATATTATTTTATAATGCTGGTTGTTATATGTGAATTTCAGATTAGAAATTGAACATAGTCTAAAGCTGATTGCACACATGAATGCTATGCTATATGGGTACTTCAACTTGCATACGTACTGTGTCCTGCACACGAGTAGTATTTCAAAAAAAATAAAATTTGCTGCATCATTTTCGAATGTCATTCCAAAAGATATTTTATTCATATGAAAAGATACATTGAAAATGAGAAATCTCTGAACTACAACTTCTGTTGGATGTAGAGCCGAATAATTTTTTGTAACAAAATGAAGAACAGGAATGATGTGTGTTAAGCATTTACCTCAGGCATATTAAGCTCCTTAAATTTATCGTCTTCGATAGAGGCATCAGTAAAGATGTTTTTTTCAACTTCATTCAGGACTTTATCTTCAGGTTGAGTTGTTGGCCGTGGATCCAAGCCTGGTACCAGAAGAGGCAGTCCATTTGTTGATAGCGTTTCATCTGTAGTGACTTTTGAATCCTCAACATTCATTAGGCTGCCATCACCTCCGAGCATTAGCATATCTATATCATCATCCGAAACAGCAACAGAACTTTCCTTTACATTGCTAACAGATCCTGTACCTTGTATTGTGTTACTTTTATCAATGTGAACTTCTTTGTTTGGGTCAGTGATATCTTCTTCATTAATGATAGACTCTGCAATCTGATTAAAGGTTATTTCATCATCTGAGATCTTCTGACAATCAGCACTATCCCAATCTTCACATATAGTTAGTGTGTTCTCTGTCTCCCACGTTTGAAGAATTCGATCTGGTCCAGGTTGCCATATGATATTTTCAGGGCCTTCTTTAATTATGATCTTGAACTTGATACATTTTTGTATGGGAACATCCTATTCCAGTGAAAGCATCATATGTAGTAAGAATACATGTTAAATAAATTCATACTTCTATGTGAATCATTATTACCAGTTAAGTTCATTCTTACCAGCTCAGTTGTTGTCCACACATGTCCGTCTGACCAGTTGAATGGCACAGCCCCTGACGGATCCCATTGTCCGAGCACTGGATCATCTCCGACAATGTGAAACTGCTGGCCAAATGAACATTCTCTTTGCAGTTGGAATCTTACACGAACAGTTTTTGACTGACCTGTTCGACAGTGACATTATATGTTGCCATTGGTGGATAAAATAATGTTCAAAATATAAAATGTACTTAATATACATCATTATGTAAAACTTACTTGTCATATCAGAAGCCTCTGTCTCTTCATCCTGGATGTCTAGCTGCACCTGCAGACAATAAGAGCATGATGAATTAAAAGTCCATCTCAACATGCTTTCATAGCATTTCTTGGGTATTTATTGAAATGTGCATTGCTTGAAATCATATCATAATGTGAGAGACTGAGAGCTATGGCTAAAATAAATGTGTGCAGGGGCGGTCTAATTTAAAATAATTTAGCATACGAACTACAAAAAAAAAAAAAAAAAGGTTAGCATACAAAATAGAAACGGGTGAATTATATTACTGAGACCGGTGATCTGTACTAGTGTGACATTAATATGTGAGTTGGTGACGAGTTATATGTACTAATGTAACTGGTAATTTGTATCATGCTAAGATGGTTTATAGCGGAACGAGACCTGTGTGTCTGAGGATGACAAAGAAGAAAGTGGAAAGATGGGTCTTTTCTTGTACAGAGGTGTAGATACTGAAAAACTGAGATTATTAACATGGTTATGATACAAAGAGGATGGCCTCAAGAAATGTGCTTTGTTTCTTCTGTTGAAAAGCCCTTCATCTACAGAATTCTTTTCTGAAACCAGCTTCACTGCAGGTGACAAAGGAGCTGATCCCCTCAAAGCTTCCATATTTTACTTGTAGTCTTTCTAAGATTTTCACACACTAAACACACAGTGAGTGTGAATAAGAACAGAGGAAAACAGAGAACAGACAGACTGTGTACAGGATTGATGGTATATCCAAAGTCTGTGGCTTGGGGAAGTGTATATAAAGAAAATGGACTGTGGTGCATGTGGGTAAATATATTGTTTTCTAGACTGTAAAGTAGCGGATCAAGAAGCAAGTGTCATTTGTGTTTAATGTTGCTTTTCATCACAGCAAATACAAAAACGAGAGGATCTAACGGTTGAATATTAACAGACTAATTTTCGGATCCGGTCATTCGGACCCTCGAAACTAGGGTAGTAAAATGCTAATTTTGTAAGATGGTATGAAAAGCAGCTTTCCCAATGCTGGTTATCATTAGACCTGGCAATTGGATCGTGTCGTGTACTTTCGTGTCGTGTACTTTCGTGTTTTCGTGTACTTAATATAAAACTCATATCCGACCCATTTTGGATTCGTGTACTAAATTTGAAACACATATCCAATTCAAAACGTGTCGTGTACTTTACGTGTCGTATTCGTGTACATTAAACAAAAATATAAATTTAATTAAATTAAAATTTATATATTATAAAACTATTTTAATTATGTAAATTTTTATGAAATGTGTATTAAATATGTAATACATACAATTTTACAAAAAATTGTAAATATAACTTATATATATATAGGGGGCTGAGTGAGGTTCATGAGAGAACTCTTAATTTAAATACACCAAAGACCAAATCAGGACCCTACATTTAAATGTTAATAGACGGCTACGATCAGATTTAGTGAATGGTCTAATTGTAATTTTAAAATAAATGAAGGGCATAATTAAATAAACTTCAACAATTATACAAGCAGATACATACACATTACACTCACCGAAACTCGAAAATTTTCAGTTAGATCTCGAAGATTGTGCAAACCTGCTTCAATTCAACAATGGCGATTTTGAATTGAACAAGATTCATACACTTTTTATAGAGAAATGTTTCATCAATCAGGTACATACATCGTCATTAACTACGTTTTTTATAGAGATTCATAGAGATTCAAAGAGATTCAAAGAGATTTTGATTTGTCATATTTTGCTTAGTTTCGTAACTGTATTGCTGCGTTTTCTGATTCATTCAAGTTATAATATCGTATGAGCACGTAAATTGCTTGTGCTCAATTGATTTTTAGTTTTTATTTGTATTTTAATGGTTTTGATATGTTGAGCTACTTGTTTTAATTGAGATTCATAGAGATTTTGATAGTGATTTGTCATATTTTGCTTGGTTTCGTAATTGTATTGCTGCGTTTTCTGATTCATTCAAATCATGATATGGTATGTTGAGTTGCTCGTTTTAATTGAGATTCATAGAGATTCAAAGAGATTTTGATTTGTCATATTTTGCTTAGTTTCGTAACTGTATTGCTGCGTTTTCTGATTCATTCAAGTTATGATATCGTATGAGCACGTAATTAATTGTTTGCTGCGTTTTTATTTGTATTTTAATTGTTTTGATATGTTGAGCTACTTGTTTTAATTGAGATTCATAGAGATTATTAAATTGGAACGCGGAATGAGATTAGTGATTTAACTAGCTGCAAGTTCTTAGGCAGATTTAGTGATGCCTAAGAATATATCTGGACTTATTCAGAACTTGTTTTGCAAGGCAGGCAAACTGATTCAGCTATTGCTCTTTTTGATAAAATCATTGATCAGAGTTTGAGCCCAGATCAGGTCAATTACACTGCTTTGATTGTAATAATCTTTTTGGTCACTGTGAAGAAGGGAAATGGGATGCTGCCATGTTATAACTTCAAAATACTAGAAGCAAATGCTTGCATGCCAAGCACTGAAACTTACAAATCTGTAATATATGGGGAATTGCACAATAGTAACACCCAACATTTTCACTTTTCAAAGAACTTAAATTCCCAATAATAACATTTTGACTATTATTTCCTGTTCCTGTGAGATTGCACTTTTTCTATAGTTTTGCTTACGTGCAGTGCGATTAACAAATGAAAGCAATAATGACATTGTCAATGTAAGCATTTAACCTCTACGAATCTCTTTCAGTATAGTGTTATGATGTTATCTGACTTGTAAAATGGTATAAGTTAAGATTTGTATATGGGTAAATTCCTATCAAGTTATAGTACACATTCTTAAAGATTTTAGGGCAGGTTCAACAACTGTAGTTTTTATAAGTTCGACCAAGATAATAATCTGTGGCTCATCGCAGTCATGTACATGTAGTATGATTGTAACAGAAAGTAGTATGCAGGTGCGCAGGCTTTCAGCTTGTGAAACTATGGGTTCTGCGACAACAATATGCAGTGATAAAACTGGAACTTTGACTTTGAATCAGGTTGGAGTTTTGCATTTTTAGGATTATTATCTTCTAGGAATTGATATTTTGTCTAGTTTTGACTCGATATTAGTGTGCTGAATATAGGCTCTTTGAGATTCTGAAGCATATAATTATCTGTCTATGATACATATGCATGCTAATAGGAAATTAAAATGATTTGGCACATTGTGATAACAAAGTGTTGGTGCCATGAAAGTGTAACTTTTTGCTACAGACAAGCTTCCCACATAAGACATAAAATGGGACTTCATTTCTACACAGAAGGCAACTTTCTTACTATAGCCTAATATTTCAACTATTTGTCTATAAAAGAAATCCACAAATTTTTACATCACAATTTCAGTTTTATGACTAACTTGATGGAGGAAAATTAGTTTGGGTAAAAGTGAAACCGACTTTTCTGCTCCAGCACCTTGCATTATGCACTGGTCACTTGTATCCTGAATATTATCATTTATGTGTATATTTTTCTTGATAATTTTAGTGATTCACTTAATCTCACATTACAGATGACCGTTGTTGAGGCTTACGTTGGGATAAAGAAAATGAGTCCACCCGAAGATTAGTCACAGTTGCAAACAGAGGTTTCTTCTCTGCTTCACCAGGGTATTGCAATGAATACTACTGGAAGTGTTTTTTCCTCCAAGGTATTTCCCGGGTCCTTGGTTTTTTAATCACTAATTATCTTTTGCATTCCACTAAAGTAACTTTTGGATAGCACTACTATATTGGTGTAATCATCTATTAAGTTCTGATTTTCCTGGAATCTGTCTTTGACAATGTTACACTTTTGATAGGATGGTAAAACTACTGAGGTTTCTGGATCTCCCACAGAAAAGGCTATTCTTCAGTGGGCTGTCAAGGTACTACTGCTGTTTTGAATCTTCCTTTTGCTGTAATTATAGTTAATTGAGATCCCCACCCACCCCAAATAATAGCGACAAAGATTAAATTCCTGGTGAATCAATGTAGATGCTAAATAATGACGTGTCCTTACTTTTTGCAGTCTGGAATGAAATTTGACAATGTCAGATCAGAATGCACAGTCTTGCAAGTCTCTCCTTTCAATTCCACAAAAAAACGAGGCGGTGTTGCATTACGACGGGTAATCAGTTAAAATACATGTTAATTTCTGTGATTCTTATATGAGTTTGTCACCAACTGTTCACAGTTTCTGATTCTCTTTTCTATTACTGGACATGTAGGGCAGTACAGATCAGTGCAACTCATACGTACATAGGGTGCTCCATTTAACCTATATTTAGGGTTGGACATGAACTGATTTGTTATATGAGTGCGAGAGTGGTTTAGAGTTTGATTCACCTCCACTCCCCGTACACTAGAAACTGTGACAATACCCCGGATACACATGCGTAGATGTAGTAGATGCCAGCTTCTAATTTTTTTATCTTTTGAATGTTTCAAGTCCACTTTGACAATACCTATAAGAATCCATATTAAATATGACTCATTAATTCACTTACTTTTCCAACTGTTTAGGATAAAATGAAGGAGGAGCCAGCACGAGATGGTGAAACTGAACCTATGGCTGAAAATTCGAATCTTGAAGTAAGGGTGGATGCAATAGTGTTGAACTTATCAGAAAATTGTAGGCAGGTAAAAGAGGTACCATTTATTCTTTTACAAGTCAGATAACATCTCTACGAATCTCTTTGAAATGTCAAGCCACAAAAGTATGTTGTATTTTAAGTAGAATCTAGACAAATCTAAACGAATCTCTACGAATTTGCATAATTTTGTAGGTGAGTTTTATTATCCCCTGTCATACGAATTTTTGCGAATCTCCACTAGAAAATTTTTGTTTGTCGTATGCTTCATATTTTAGAGGAAGATCCTAATTTCTAGACATTTACTACTAGTGCCTATTATGGCTATAATATGTTTCAAGTATCTAAAGTTTACTGAATCTATAATTCTATATCCTTGTAATATATGGATTTTTTTTTCTTATGAGCATTTGTTTATGGTTCTTGTTTATATGATTATTATGTGTAGAAATTCCTCTTAAATGTTTTCAGATATTAGTTACTTCTCTTTGCAAGACTGCAAGTCATTGTTAAGTAGCCAAGTACAATATATAAATTTTGCATCTGTGATCCTAAACAGTTGATTACTCATAATTATTGTCGAGGAGTTAGCTACAAACGTCTCACTTTTTCCATATCAATCATTAATAGTGCCTAAATTGTTAAGGATACTTCCCGAGTAAATACACGGGCATACATCCTCTATGTAACTCGGACTCTTCGATTTTGATCACAGAATTTCACAGAAATAGACAGGAAAACGTCTAATTGCAGTATTATACAAAAATAAAGAGGTAAGGAAGACACTTAATGCAAAGTACTTTTTGTTTGTGCTAAAAGATTCTATACTTCACATATTTGTTTCGTGAAAATCCTCTATACAATGCAATTCTATACGAATCTATACGAATTTTTGCGAATCTCCACTAGAAAATTTACTCATATAATTTTTGCGAATTTTCAAGTTGACTATCACAAGAGAATATCATATAATGATGCCCTTTAATTTCTGGGGAAAATTCAAATTCATATATGACTTATATATTAATTCAAATTCATTAATTTTTTACTTTTCCAACTGTTTAGGATAAAATGGAGGAGCCAGCACGAGATGGTGAAACTAAACCTGTGGCTGAAAATTCGAATCTTGAAGTAAGGGTGGATGCAATAGTGTTGAACTTATCAAAAAATTGTAGGCAGGTAAAACATTATCTAATACTTATTCCTGTAATACATTATCCATATATTTTAGTTGCACGCATTAGGCACATTAATACATTATCGAATACTTATTTATCTATCTTCTGTTATTGTTTAGGTATATTTTAAGTATTTGTTTGTTTTTTCATGCTTACAAGTTAGAACACGCTCGTATATACCTATTTCAATATGACTTGCTTTGTTCTAGATGTATACGTACGTGAAACTGACATCTCATGAGCTAGCTAGCTTTGATAATAGAGATATCAAAATCAACTCTTGACACTGCATTATTGAACTCTAGCTACATATATATAGTGAACAACATTTTGAATTTATTGTGTCATCACCAGACTATAATAATTTTGAACAGATTAGAAGAATCGACAATTATTCCAACAGTTTTTGATGCACTACAATTTTTGACTGAAGTAACTTATTTTACATTTTACTATTGTTATGTACGGTGGTAGACTGAGCAATGGAAAAACCTGTTTCAATCAATTTTTACTCTTAATCTTTTACCACCCACTCAGTTGTCATGTCTCTGTCCTTTTTGGTGTTCTTCAAACAATGTGTCAGTGTTTGCTTATATGGCCGGAATTTGGTTTCACTAATTTTGCAATATTCTTGTTCATATAATTTTGCAATATTTTTGCGAATCTCCACTAGATTCACAATATTTGCTTATATTTGATTTTTGCTTATATGTACTGCATTCATGTTATCTGCTTATCATGAGATTGGTTGCTTTTTCGTGTAACTGATTCATTAAGTGGTGTCTGAGCTTATAGGTGATATTGTTCTGCTGAACTATCAATCATATTTCTGCTTCTATCAATCATATTTCTGCTTCCTGCCTCTAAAGTTGATTACGTCTCATATCAAAATTTGTGGTTATCAACTTGAATTTATTTATTTTTTGCAGCCGAACCAGTCAAGACAACTTGCCAGGCTTCGTACACTTTATTGCCACAAAATTATAGGATCTGCACTAAACATTTGGAAGGACTTGCCGATCTATGAACTTGAGTGATTGAGTTAGGATAGATGTTATATTCTCTAAGAGATTGCAATCTGTATAATGATTAAAGTTTGCTCAAAATTTCTTTGTTGGAATTCTTTTTTGCCGCATATTAGTAACTAGATAACTCCTCTTTTTCTGTACGAATCTCTACTAGCAAAAGAGGTCTCTTTATGCACCTATGTTTAGTTACTTAGATTTGATATCTAAAGTCATCCTGAAATAAGGTTACAGTCTCTTTTATGAAAGTATCGTAAATAAACTTACTAGAACGCTTACGGATGTATCGTAAGCGTTCTCAAAGTAAAACGGAGAGATAAATAAACTTACTAGAAATGAATATGTAAGGTTCCTGCATCAAAGAAAGTCATCAGTGATGTGAGATTAGCATTCTGATTAAAAAAATGACATGTAAAATCTAGAGATTCATAGAGATTCAAAGAGATTTTGATAGTGATTTGTCATATTTTATAGTTTGGAGATAGTAGACATGTTTTAAGTGATAAATGTGAAATAATTTATCTCTACAAGGGCACTGACATCAATCACAGTAATTCAAAAGTATCGAAAATTCAACAGTATCGAAATCAATTGAAACATGCATGAAACCAGTAAGAAACAACCATCAATCAGAATCACAACTTCACAAGACAAGCAACAGAATTAATTCGAAATTATAATCATTGACACACACAAGGTCGATCTTCAAGGTTCAAACCACTGCCAAATAGATCTTGTTTTGAATATTGTCTACTGACTTATTACACCCATCATAAACATGCGCGACTACTAAAAGTTGTTCAAGTTATAACTAGATAACTAAAGAGAAATCCATTAATCAGCCGGAGCCCTTGGAATCCAGAACCGACTTAGGCCTCAACTGAAAAAACATAAAAAAAATGAAACGTTAGCTCGAAATTCATTCATATATTTGTTTTAAGTAAATGAAAAATTATTAGTACCTGGTTTCTGTGTCCACACTTCTTCTTCCTATAGTTTTTGGCACGAATATCCAAACGTGCATAGCATCTATTGAATGGATATGGGGTTTAATTAGATACCGTAATTAAAAGCTTTAATTAATCAACATCCTAAAAGGTAAAATTGATACAATAAGTGAATAACTAACACCTAATTAAAATGTTGTTTAGGTACATTGAGTAGATGAAATTAATTATTATATGTAAATGTATGAAAACAGGAGGCAAATTCGAAATAATCAAAGACTACACTAGCATTAATGCTTACTTCCTGCAAATCATCTTCTTCTGATTGTGCTTCTGAGCAAGCACAAGCAGATTCGGATCGATCCTCGGAGGTCCTCCATTTGCCTGACAAGCGCATCAATGGTTGACTCTACACAAACAATTAACTCTTCAGTTACTAAATATAAATTCAATTTGCGTGCATTTGCTTCAACGAACAAAGACACAGACACATTAATTTAGTGAGGTTCCTGCATCAAAGAAAGTCATCAGTGATGTGAGATTAGCATTCTGATTAAAGAAAGTCTCAATTAATTCGCAGACCTTGTCGTAGACAATTTGCACATCTCTCATTTTCCGCTCTTCCCCTCTACATTAGTCTTCTCCTACTAATCTTGTTCATAATTTTCCGTTTCGTTCATTTTAATCAAATGGAACATAAGACTATAACGCACACATCAGAGCCTAGCTAATCAATAGCAAATGCCTTGTTCCTCTCCACAAGTTAACAAGAGTTAAGTACATCAAAGACACTATTTTTTTCCACATGGTTAAAGAAACAGACAATAAAGGAAGCCGTGTACGAGTATTTTGTAACTTTCAAAAATCTACTAATATAATCTGGAGGAAACCATGTATAATTCTCACTGTTGAAATTGGAGCATCGGATGTATACAAATTAATCATACACTAAAATAGGCTAAGCATATACAGTTGCAGAAAGATTGTAGTAATGAGTTGAAAATATGGAGGAACGCAGTTTCATCCAGGTTTCTGTTGATCAAACATTACTACTTGTGTTTTCAGCATGGAACCCCACACCTGTATTCCTTAAAATCCTGTTTCTGGATTTTTCAGCTTTCCTCGAAGCAGGAACAATTAAATGATACACAAGTAACAAAAGAGAAACAATAGTCAGCCCATACCATGTGAATGCTGCAACCACAAGTGTCACATATGTGCTGTTGAGTATATTTGGATCTGGAATTAAGGTTATAGCTGCCAACAGATAGGCCAGCGCCATTGACGGAACTGTGATCCACATTGCAGCCCGCGAAGCCCAAATGAAGAACTTTCGTTTTGCAGATATACCACTTATAAACAAAAACATCATACTCAAAGAAGCAAGGAAAGATATGGTGTTGAATATCCAAAATAGTTTACTCCTAACTGGATCGTGTTGTGCTAGAATTGATGTCCCTACTTTTATATTATGTCCAGTACCTACTTTGATTTCATTGGTGTCCATACCGATGACACCTCCAGGTGGGCTGATTACCGCTTGATAAGCCACTCCTCATTATAAAATTCAGATTCCTAAATTCTCAGCTAAAAAGGATGATGCAGCTGGACCATATTACGCATAAGGCTGCAATCATATAGCTCATAACAAGAATTCAGTGTATAAGAATTCTCACCATTTTATCCACTGAACCACTATGAAGCTAATTTGAAGTGTTTTTTTTCCTAGTTATCCCCTATACCAGTCAAAAACTATTCAACCATCTATACCAGTCACCAAGAACTTGCAGCTAGTTAAATCAACGACTTCTTCTTTTCTTTTTCAGCTTTATGCAGTGAATCTCATTCCGCGTTCCAATTTACTAGAAATTTTAGATTATTTCACATTTATCGCTTAAAACTTGTCTACAATCTCCAAACTATAAAAATATGACAAATCACTATCAAAATCTCTTTGAATCTCTATGAATCTCAATTAAAACGAGCAACTCAACATATGATATCATGATTTGAATGAATCAGAAAACGCAACAATACAATTACGAAACCAAGCAAAATATGACAAAATCACTATCAAAATCTCTTTGAATCTCAATTAAAACAAACTCACAAAATTCAAACAGGTCAATCGCAGTTTTAATTTACCAAAAACATGATTTGAACCTCAAATTTATCCTATAATTTCAAAAAAAAATCAGTTTGAGAAAGTTAATACCTGAATTATGATCCATGCTTTCTGATGTGCAAAACTCGAATGGTATCAAATCACCGCAAAACAATTAACAAAAAAAATCAAAGATACGACACAAATAAATTGCTGATTCAACACAATTAAATTGCTTCGAATGATAGAAGATGAGCTGAGAAGTCGCGCAAGAGAAGAAAACAGAAGCGCAGAAGAGCATCGAAGAGCATCGCAGATATCGATCGAAGCAAATATTTGATTGATTTAGATGCAAATAGAGATACAGAAATTCAGTTGAAAGGGGTAACTAATTTGTTTAATATAATGATCGTTGGATTAGAATTAATCAAACGGTCCGGAATGGTACTCTGGTTTACTATTAATATATAGTTCTCTTTGGAACCTTTGCCATAGGGGGCTATTCTACTACAAACCACTCTTAGACTACAAACCTACAAACTTAATAATTTTTTTTCAAATCGCGTCGAAACATAGCACATATGGTATGCAAATCGATCGTTGGGAGATGGAGAAAAATACGGTGAAGTCGGATTTCAAAACAAACTCTCCGATTGACGGGAAAAGTCAAATTAAAAACGAAGGGGAATAGGTGTGATTGAGTGTGGGAGGGTGTATTTTAGTTGTGTGTTGTGTATATAGGGGGTCATTAGATTAGATTAATCTAAGGGCTTAAATTGGTTCTTAGTTTGTATTTTAAAAAAGGTTTGTATTTGATCACTAGCCTATATATATAAATGTATACTTCTTATATATAAATGTATAAATTACTGCTAATTAGTCATGAAACTTTTATTTATTGTTCATATGTAATTTCTTATATATTTTCTAAATATGCAATACTATAAATAATATATATTTTTTTAAATTATTTATTTACTTCATTAATTCGTGTACTTTCGTTTCGTGTCGTGTACCTATTGTGAAAACCCAAACCCGACACTAATTATATTCGTGTTTTTTCGTGTTCGTGTACTTTCGTGTTCGTGTACCAATTTTTTGCACCCAAACACTAATTATCCGTGTCGTGTTCGTACCGTGTTCACGTGTCGTGTATCAAATTGTCAGCTCTAGTTATCATTGCCATTTGCCATATGATTTTTTCTATAGAATTTATTTTTATTTTAAAACGCTCTAATTTCTATTTCTTTTTGGATTATTCGTAACTGAACCAAATCAACATTCGTTGATCAATTTACGGAAATTGTCATCATTCTAGCCCCAAGTCTCTTTAATTCTCAGTGTCACCTCCGGATATAAGCAAGGAATTCCATCCATATATGCTAGTTTTGGCCGAAACTACTTAATCTTACGATTCCTAATAGCGTTTTTTGTACTTTCAATTTAGAGTTCCAAATTCATCAAACTGATGAATTAGCACTAAATCCTTGGGGAATGCCCTCCTAGCTACAACATTATTCTCGTTGGCGTTGGCATAGTCATAAGGGACTAAAAGTAATTTGTCTTCGATCCGATCGCTCATTCGCGTTTAGGTGTAATTCAAAGAGGTCGTGGTGAAATGGTAGGCACGCGAGACTCAAAATCTCGTGCTCAACAACCTCGAGTCCTCTTCAAGACATAATATCGAGAATGCTCATCGAATGGACAATTCCATCCGAGCTCTTGGAATTTGAATAAGTTAGGCCTCATATTTAGGGGAATCTTCTCTATCTAATGAATGGGGGTGTATGTTTAAAAATAGTCCGATCTGCTCCACAATATATGTTTCAACATGAATCACACACAATTTATATTTATTTTTAAAATAATTTATCAAATATCACACATTTCGAATAATAAATTTTGTATATCCCTCTAGAAAAGAGATAAGAACCAACTGTTAGGACATTATTATTATTTTCAAATATTTTACTGTAAATAAAAAAGAGGTTGATTTCATTGCATCATATAACAAACTTTGAACAATGTATTATTTTCAAATATTTTACTGTAAATAAAAAAAAAGGTTGATTTTATTGCATCATATAACAAACTGTGAATAATGTACAGGAGAATATTTCATTGTATGTCAATCTTTCGTATCAATTATTTCAAATCAGTGTTGCGAGTTTACGCACCACAACTATGATTCGAGTTCAAGATATAAGTTCAATCAATATACTTATATAAAGGAAAAAACGGGGGCGGTGAGGTGTCGCCTCTAGAATCGCTCCGTTCTATTTTTCTAATTTTCTCAATTTTTCACAATTTTTAATTTTAATAATTACAACTTCCTTTATTATTTTCGATTTTGTAGGAAGGAAATTGAAAATTATATTTTCCTTATTATTTTCGAATTTGTAGGACTTGATAGAACTTTCTGGACTTGATAGAACTTTCTTTTATTTAAAAAATTACAACTTCCTTATTATTTTCGAATTTGTAGGCTTTGTAGAACTTTCTTTTATTATTTTCAAACTTGATACTTTCTTTGATTTATAAAATTACAACTTCCCTGTTATTTTCGAATTTGTAGGCTTCATAGAACTTTCTTTTATTATTTTCAAACTTGATAGAACTTTCTTTGATTTAGAAAATTACAACTTCCTTATTATTTTCAATTTTGTAGGCTCTTATGTTAATAATTGCAATTTTCTTTTTTATTATTTTCAATCTTAATAGAACTTTATTTTATTATTTTCAAACTTGATAGAACTTTCTTTGATTTAGAAAATTACAACTTCCTTATTATTTTTGAATTTTTAGGATCTTATGTTAATAATTGCAATTTTCTCTTTTATTATTTTCAATCTTGATAAAACTTTCTTTTATTATTTTCAAACTTGATAAAACTTTCTTTTATTATTTTCAAACTTGATAGAACTTTCTTTAATAATTTTCAAACTTTATAAAACTTTTCTTTTATAATACTTCTTGACTTTTAAACATAATGGATTTCCATGTTATTCACCTTACAAACACCTATAAATTAAAGGTCATTCATAACAAAAAATCAACACCGAAACTTTTTTACATAGCTTCAAATTTTTACAACCATATTTACAATCAATACAACTATGGCCTACACCATGTTGGATGCTTTGAACGACAGCAACTATACCCGGATGATAAGAGTACGAGTGTGTAGAATGTGGGAATCTGTCAATCCAAATACTGAAGAACTGATCAGTCTTGACATGATTTTGATCGATGAAAAGGTTAATAAATCAATATACTTATAACTTATTAGTTTGTCAAATTGTATGATATTATTAACTTTTCTAAGATATGTTGTATGATAGGAAAATTTGATCCATATTTGATAATTTAAATAATTTTGTAGATATTTATTTCACAATTTTTATTCTAATATTTTTTTTCTAAACAAATATATTCTAATGCTGCTGATTTTATAGAATATATTTTATTTGATAATTTAAATAATTTTGTAGATATTAATTTCACAATTTTATTCTAATATTCTTTTTCTTAACAAATATATTTTAATGCTGCTGCGAAGCGCGGTTTAATAACCTAGTTTTATATAAAATTATAGTCATGTTTGATAATTAATTGTAAGTCGTAGTATTAGCTATCTTAAATAGCAGATTGAACTTAACTGTTTTGAATAAAACTGTTTCGTAACTGTGTGAATAGTTGTTTGTATTTTAAATGACACTCGAATGATCCATTAATTTCAAAAAACCTACTTCTAGGAATTTTTCAAAATTAGTGGATTGGATTCAACCGTTATTTTAATTCGATAACTGTAAGTACTAATATTAGATGATTCATAATTTAATTTAATTAACTAATTTTTTTTCTTTGAAAACATTGGGTACTATAGTTAGTAAAAGAAAACACGGTGAAAGACAACTTTAACCCTTTTTTCATACAAAATTAACAAAAATACCTGTTTTTAAAATTTTGACCAACTTTACCGTATGGAATAACTGTCAGTGGAGTATCCCATATATATGAAATACCCAATTGTTAGTGAAGTATTCTGTATATGGGATACCCAACTATCAGTGGAGTATCTTATATAAATTGGGATACCCAACTACCAGTGAATATTTTTGTAATTTTTTCGCCTAAAATCTGTATAAAATCACATGTACAAAATCATAAAATACGAAATGTGATTTTAAGTTGATTTTCTTACATAAACCGACGGCTTTACAACCCTAAAATTAAGTTAAGTTAGGTTTTAGGGTCTAGGGTTTAGGGTTGTAAACAACCCTAAATCCTAAACCCTAAGTCCGTATACGGATTCGTCATTCTGAATATTTCTAAAACCCAAAATGGAATCATTGAACCCCAAAAGGTTAACGGTTGAACCCTCAAGACAACGGCTAAACTAAGAATACGCGTTTATTTTTGTTTATTTTGTATTAAAAGAAGAGGTTAATTTTGACCTATGGGATACCCAATTGTCAATGGAATATCCCATATATGTATATAGGATACCCAACTGTCAACAGAGTATCCTGAGATACCCAACTATCAATGAAGTATCTTATACAAATTGGAATACCCAACTACCGGTGGGGTATCCCAAAAGATAAATTGACTACTTTTTTCAGAATGATTATTTTTGTTTATTTTATCAAAAAAATAATTATTTTTGTTATTTTTTCAAGAAAACATTGGGTACTTCAAATGACTAGTCCTCCCCGTCACGGCATGTAACTTTTGACACAAATCTTGTCGGTCCAATATCCCGTGGGGGCCTTAATCTTTTTCTGAGCTGCTGGGTCACTTGGTTCGGGTGATGTGGCCTGATATAGTGCGTATTTGAGTTATCACAAAAAAGTTGATTTATAGTTTAAAATGAGTAAGTGGTTTATAAGTGATAAGTTGATGAATTCTTATAAGTTATACAGTTATACGGGTGTTTGGATAAATTTACTTATAAGTTAGTTAAGAGTTTACTAAATTAAATTTGAAAAAATAATTATTAAATACAATTATTTCAACACTTGCATTTTAAATTAAAAAAATATTTAAAAACACAAAGGTAAAAATATAAAGTATTAAAAAAATAAAGAAATTAAAGAATAAGTTGATAAGTTAAGTAAAATGTTGATGATTTCTAACATTCAACTTATCAAATTATAAATTATAAGTTATCAAATAAGCTGAGTACACAAACACCCCTCATAAACTTTTATGACCGGCCAAACAGGCCCATAATAAACAGACTACTAAATAGGACTTGCTTTCCGGGCCTTAGGCTTGATATTCTACATTCCATAGGCCTGGTGTGTGTCAAATCTTTCGGCCCGAAGATTATTGCGAATTTTGTCAGGACTTGATAGTACGCAGAATTTTATCTATTTGTATTAAATTTTCAGAGTGGATTAGAAAAACATATTTTACTCGTTCTCAGAAAATAAAAGAATAATTAAAAACACTCACGTACTCAATTATAGTACTTCAATTAAATGAGAGAACGAAACTATAAATAACTAGTTTACTAAGTCGCGCTTCGCAGCGGCATTAGAATATATTTGTTAAAAAAAAGAATATTAGAATAAAAATTGTGAAATTAATATCTACAAAATTATTTAAATTATAAAATAAAATATATTCTATAAAATCAGCAGCATTAGAATATATTTGTTAAGAAAAAGAATATTAGAACAAAAATTGTGAAACAAATATCTACAAAATTATTTAAATTATAAAATCAAATATATTTTATAAAATTTGCATTTGAGTAGGTAATATTATAAAGTATTTACATATTCCTTTTATTTATATAGTTTGATTTTTTATTTTCTTAGACTGCTACCATTGTCATATATATAAAAGAAAATTTATATTGATAAAAAAATACTAATTATTTGTAATAATAAAAATTTAAATACTTAAATATAAATTTTTTTTAGTCATTTTATATTTAATATGAAGATTTATTATATATGTTAAAAGAATATGTTTAAACCCAAAATTTTGGATTTTAAAATAAATTTGTTGGGGCTTAAAGTAATTTTTTAATTTAAGTTGAAATTTTTTTGTTTGTGTAATAACTTAGAAAATGACTTAAAGTTAAAAAAATAGTTTAAAATTAGAAGTTGGGAGGAGGTACTTTTTTGAATGACTTGTTTTATTTTAATGTATTTATTTGATAAAAGTTAATATCATCATTCAAATGCATTATTTATCAAATTGAATTTAATTGTTACAATTTTAATAACTCATTAGTTTATCATAATACAAAATTACCCAAACTGGCATATTAACTTAAAATTTTACTTTTTACTTATAACTTTAAGTAACTTTAAATCATAATCAATAATTTTAAGTTTAGCCAAAAGGCTAGGGCTCATAATTATATATATAAAAAAAAATTGATCGCTTCAAAAAATTATACAAAATAAAATTGAGAATGAAAATAAACATTAACATGTTTTGATTATATAAAAATTAGTTGATTTTTTTTTGTTAATAGATTTTTTTCAATAATAAAGAAGTCATAGATATCACTAAATAACCAAACAAATGGATAAAATACAACACCTAAATTAAGGTAAAAATCTAGTAATATCAATAAATATTATAAATATTTAATATCTAAAATATTATAAATATTTAAAATCTAGTAATATCTAGTAAATTAATATCAATGAAACAAATATTTGTAAAATATCTAATGATATTCGTTCAATCGAAATAAGATAAATTTATATATGTGTAATTTCTAAAACTATATATTATAAAAATATTAATAAAGATAATTACTTTTAAATTTTTTAATCTTGGTAGATGTGACAATTATTATATAGGGTCCACCATCCTTCTTGTATAAATTTGTATCAACCATCTCGACTAACTTTTTCCACAAAGTTATGGTACTGGTGATGGAGCTGTTTAAGAAAAAAATTAGAATAAATTAAATAAGTAAAACAAATAAATTGGGGTAACCAAAGAAGTAATATAAAATTACAAGAACAATAAAAAACAATTAACAATTATATTAAAATAATATAATGCATAACTTACTAATTTGTGACAATTTTGAGATCTCTTTTTTTCAACCGCCTTTGACAATTTCAATGTCACCCAAGTAGATCAAGCAACCCACAATATCTAAATCAACATAGAAAAAATAATATTAGAACATGATAGTTTTAATTATAACTTATATAATAGTATTACTTATATATTACTCTAATATATTACTGCATCAAAAACCTGAGAGTATGTTGGTGTTATTAATACGTGCATCAATCATATCTGGACATATGAACTGAAATCCATGATATGTTGACGATACCTTCTTCCAATCTTTTAGGCAACGTTATGCGTATGAAGAACAATTTAGACCCATGTGATAGCGGTCTTTTCTTTGTATTTGAAACAACTTTCAGATTTTTGATGATTTACACGGAACCTTTCTCTAAAAAAATTTTGAACCGAGAGACCAGAATCTTCGGGATCATCGAGTTGAAATCTTTTTCCGTAGTGAAACCAACTCAAATACTTGCAACTTGTAAGAAACATTATTATTATTATCACACTAAATGTATATCAATTAGGTAATTAAAGACAAATCAAGGGTGTTTGAATTATGAATTCGTACAATAATTTAAAGAGAAGGCAAGAAATAAAAGCACTTACTCTCGAGCTTCGATTTCCAGTGTAGACATAGCGGATATCTGTGTGTGTTACGGAGAGTAGGCCGTCGTCGCCGTGTTTATATCCAAAGGTTTAACGAACCCAACAACACGCAGTTTATGGAATGAATGCATACTGTATCCGTGTGCTCTCCTTTTTCTTGAGAATCCTTTTTTTTTTTGGAAAAGTTCTATCAAATTTGAAAATAATAAAAGAAAATTCTATCAAGGTTACAAATTCGAAAATAATAAGGAAGTTGTAATTTTCTAAATCAAAAAAAGTTCTATCAAGTCCTACAAATTTGAAAATAATAAGGAAGTTGTAATTTTCTAAATCAAAGAAAGTTCTATCAAGTCCTACAAATTCGAAAATAATAAGGAAGTTGTAATTTTCTAAATCAAAGAAAGTTCTATCAAGTCCTACAAATTCGAAAATAATAAGGAAGTTGTAATTTTCTAAATCAAAGAAAGTTCTATCAAGTTTGAAAATAATAAAAGAAAGTTCTATCAAGTTTGAAAATAATAAAAGAAAGTTCTATCAAGTTTGAAAATAATAAAAGAAAGTTCTATCAAGTTTGAAAATAATAAAAGTGTAATTTTCAATTTACTTCCTACAAAATCGAAAATAATAAAGGAAGTTGTAATTATTAAAATTAAAAATTATGAAAAATTGAGAAAATTAGAAAAATAGAACAGAACGATTCTAGAGGTGCCACCTCACCGCCTCCGTCTTCTCCTTTATATAAGTACTAGCTTATAGCCGTGCGATGCACGGTTACTTAAATTTTATTTATAATTATTTTGTTTATAATTATATTTTTATTACCCATGCAACACACGATTGTTTTTTTAATATTTATAATTATATTTATTTATGAATATTTTAATACTTAAAAGTTATTAGTTTACATGATTAAATTATTGTTAAAAAAGATTTAGCCAAAAAAATTATAGTTAAAAATTTTATATTTATTATATTTTACACGCTCAATTTAATATTTGTTTATATTGAGTTATAAAAATTAGATTTTGCTAATTTAATAGTCCATATTAAATTCACAAAATAATCTTTAATTTAGTTGTGGTTTAGTAGTTCTTTTTCAATTAAAAACTATTCTAAAACTAAAAAGAGAATAAAGTGACGAAATTTAATGTTGAGAATTTTATTCGATTTAGGAAATCTAGTTATATGTAGTTTAGATTATTAGAATAGCCTTTATTAACCAAATACAGTTTTTAATGTTAAATCTAACGGTTTTCACCTATCTATTTAACATTAAACGATTTTTATTATTTTGGTATTAAATGAGTTTCCTTATTTAATTACAACTATTTTTATGTTTTGACTTTTTAGAAAATCCAATCCTAATATAATATCTTTTAACTTATATCATTTTTAGATAATAACTTCTTTTTATATGATATAATTTTGATCATGTATTTTTAAAAGTATTGGATCTAACGGTTGAGAATGTTTTGGCGGTATTTAGGACAAAACTACCATGATAACATCATTAATTTTTCTTAATATTTATAATTTTTTCAAATATTTATTGCTAAAATATAATATACTCTTTTTTATAATATGTTAAAGATGCGGGAACTTTGAACTTTTGAGAAAATAAATTATCAATTAAAATATAATTTTTTTTTGTAATAGTTCTTCTTTTAAAGTAGTACACCGTGATCAAAATTCTGTATAAATTTCATTTTTTTATAGTATATCCGGTAAATATCTATGTTATTATATTAAAGACTAAATAATGAAAGCTTCCTTATAAGTTAAGTTTGGTACTCAATCCATAATCGTTGAATCTTTCAAATAAAATTGTTGAAAAACGTTAGATATAACAGTAAAATTATCATGTAAAATTATCTAAGGTTTGAATCTACCAACAACATATTAAAATTTATAGGTTTTTTTGAAAAATAAGAATTTTTTCATTTTTTCTTGCATACATATGTTATTTGATAATATTTTTTTGTAAAGTACGATTTTTCAGTAAGATCTAATGGTCCTTATTAATTTGGTTGTCTACGACCAAGAGTTGGGATAAGATCTCTATTATGATTATTATATATAAGGATTTAATATAATAAGGATATCAAGTATATATTGATATAATTATCTTACTAACTACTTTTATTTTTAATGTTTCGCTTTTATTTACGGTGTAAATAAAATTTTAAAATACATTATTACTTAAAATTTATTAAATATAATAAAAATTATGTTATGATTATATAAAATTTTATTCTCATATTACTATATTCTTTATCGATCTGAATTTGTTCTTAATTAATTTTGATACTTTATTGAAAGAAACATAAAATTCCTATATTTAAAAGAATTAGTGGAAAAATAAATAAATTGGTGCTACAATAATAAAAAAAAAAAATTATTAAAATTTAGATACTCACTTTAATATTTGGGTTCTATCCTGAGTTTTAGAAATTGCATTTTGACGATTTTACAACTCATGCGAAACTAACGAAATTATCTTTAATTTAATGATGGTTTAATAATTATTATGTAACTTGACCAGTTGACCTACCCATAAAATAAACTGAAAAGAAAAGATGGTTAAGAAGTTTTACACAAAGAATTCAATTCAATATAGAAAACCAATTTATAATTGGTTTAAATTATCAAAGCACGCTTCTTAGTATTTAAATATAATCCTACATTTAATCAAATACACATTTTAATATAAGTATTATATTCAAAATTATCGTTTATGAATATGAAACCCTCAACATTTTAATAATATTTTGATATTATCCTTTTATGTTTGTTATATGTAAAATAATATAATAATTTGGATTAATCAAATTGTTATGTTCCTTCAGAAAAAAAAAGTGTTTAAATTTATTCATGTACATGAGTTCTCCTAAGTCTCTTATAACGTAGGGTATCATTGTAATCGATATGAATTGTTATCTTGATATTTGGTTTAACAATTATTATCTAACTGGAACTATACATAAATTCAAGAGAAAAGATATTTAAGAATTTTTACATAGAAAAATTTTAAATTATCAAAATACACTTTTTAGTATTTAAATATAATTATGTTATTAATCAGATACACTTTTTAATATTAGATCTAACAATTCTCATCGATCTATTTAAGATCTAACTATAATTATTAATTTGGTCGTATACTGATCGTACACGGACCAGATCGATTTTAATTTTTTCTTAAATTGATTTTAATATTTTATTGAAATAAACAAAGAATTTATAAATTTAAAAGAATTAGGAAAAAAAATTAAATTGGTGCTACAATAATAAAAAAATATTTATTAAAATTTAGATACTCCCTCCGTCCCCTTCATTTCTATACACTTTCCATTTTGGGATGTCCCTCTCATTTCTATACATTCCAAAAATAGTAACTTTTAATAATATAAAACACTATTACACCCACTACTTTCTCCACTATCTCTATTCTATAATAATATAAAACACTATTACACCCACTACTTTCCTCCATTATCTCAAATCAATTATTAAATATTGATAGGTCCCATCACTTTACCCACTTTTCATCTAATTTTACTCATTTTTTATATCTTTTCTTGGTCTCCATGCCCAGCCCCAATGTATACTATTGGCTGGGACAGAGGGAGTAATAACTTTACTGTTTGGGCTCTTGGGCTCTATCTTGAGTTTTAGACAACAGATTTTAACGATTTTACAGCCCACACGAAGCTTAAAAAATTATCTTTAATTTAATGATGGTTTAATAATTATTATCTAATTGGAACTATCCATAAAATAAAGATAAAAGATAATTACGAATTTTTACATAAAGATTTCTATTCAATATAGAAAACCCATTTATAATAGGTTTAAATTATCAAAATACACATTTTAATATTTAAATACTATCCTATTATTAATCAAATACAATTTTTAATATTATATCTGACGGTCCTCATCGATTTGAATATTTATAGTTTTATAATCCAACGGATCGTATACTTTTGGTAGTACAGTGACCGACCAAAGTTTTGGATAAGATCTCCCTTACGCTTATTATATATAAGGAGTTAATATTGATTTAATAAAAAATGTGATAAAAATATGTTTTATGAATATTTATGTAGTGGTTCTCTCCGTACTATATAAGAAGTTAATGTCACTATATATTATATTATTCATTTTTTTCACACCATAGTCTACCCGAATTATATATTTTATGTTCAAAACAACAGCTAATGAAAAGCAAGTAGTAACTTCTTTTTACGGTATACCTTTTATCTTGATTTCCAAATTTTCTTATTTGATTTCTTCTCTACCGCAATGTGTAAATATATAAAAAAAGATATAAGGAAATCAATGTAATTAAAGTTTGAAACTCGAAAATTATAATAAAGTATGATGCTAATAATGTTAAAAAAATTCAAATAAAAATAGTGACAGGATCATGATTAAATTTGACACCAAGCTAAGTATCACTGAAATTTTAGTAAATTGTATGAAAATATATTTTGTCTAACTTTCAAATTTATCCCTGAACAATAATAAAATATAATTATTTTTAAAATTTGATTCGTGACTAAAAAGAAATTTTTACTTGTTTTTTTCCGTCAACACTTATTAGTGTTTCCATCAGTAAAACTCTTTACAACTAAATCAAATTTATGATTAAAATACAAAGAAACGAAAAATAATTAAAAAAAGATAGAAAACAAACATAAATTTTCATATATGGATTAATTATGATCAGTGATCACTCTTCCCTTATACGTAAAGGTGGACATGATGTAATAGTAAAATCAAATCATATTATGCTGATCAAATACTGATCATGAATACAAAAATTTAGGATGTTTGGTACATGAAAATTCAAACAGTATTATATCTTACATATAAAGATAAATATGATAAAATAGATAAATATGAATCGAGCGATTCTAGAACTATATATAAAATATAAAGATAAATAGAATTTAAGTAAGTTGAGATAAAATGATAATATTTGTTTAATTAAAGTTTAAATATGATTGACTTTTATATATTTATTGTCTTTACTGAAAATTTGAGTGTAAATAATGAATGTATTCTCTACAAATTCGAATGTAAATAAGAAATGTTAATTTTATTTTAATTATAGTAGAATACATTTTAATTATTAAAAAAATCTTTTATTATAATAAAAAAATAATACAATTTAACTGAAATCAATCACATAAGGACAAAGAAGAGCCTATCAAAAACTAAATACAAAGATCAATTACACAAAATTATAGTTAGCTTAAGAAATCAACTACAAAAAAATACTAATTTCATAACAAAAAAAAGAACTATAAAAAACTAAATATAAAAATAAAATCAAACGAAACTGTAATTAATTTAAGAAGTTAGCTTAACAAATCAACTACACATATAAAAATTAATCTCATAACAATAAAAGAACCTATCAAAGATTAAATAAAAAAAATCAAATGAAACTATAATGAACTTAAGAAATCAAGTACAAAAGAAAATCAAACTAAATACAAAAATAAAATTAAACAAAACTATAATTAACTTATGAAATCAAGCATAAAAGAAAATCAATCTTCATAATCACAAAAACAATATTAAAAGAAAATCTATCAAAAGCTAGATACAAAATCAAAAATAAACAAGACTATAGCTCAAGAAATCAGCTACAAAAGATAACAAAAATTAACACTCACCTTGTTGAACTCTTTTGCACGTGTGACACAGACCTAATAAAAAATATAACAATAATATAATCGAATACTACTAATGTAAAATCAGATTTTACTACATAATAAATCCGATGGTGTGTACCTAAACTGTGAGCATACGCTGTAGTAAAACCAAACTAATTGTCATCCCACTAAACTTAATTTATATGATCCTGCATAACATGATGAACACGGTTAGTTTCGAATGCATAGAAAAAAGAACATAATCAAACGCGAGCAAAAAAAAATGGATAAAAGACGTGAGAAGAAGTGCTGATAAAAGGCATGAGAAGAAGTGCATGAGGACAAATTTGCAGAGCCAATTTATATATACACATCAATAGATTTAAAAGAGGTAATGTTTTCTCAAATAATCAAATTGCTTATATAAAACGGAAAATTTTGTAAAAATATTTCCTTGCCTAAAAATTAGAATCTTAAAAGTGGAAATTTTGATAGTAGTTGAGATAAAAATTTCAGAATTTCCTTTTTATATATAAATATTTAAACTTAAATTAGAATAGAATTTAAGTTGGTTGAGAAAAAAGAAAGTTTTATCAAGTTTGAAAATAATAAAAGAAAGTTATATCAAGTCTACAAATTCGAAAATAATAAGGAAGTTGTAATTTTCTAAATCAAAGAAAGTTCTATCAAGTTCTACAAATTCGAAAATAATAAGCAAGTTATAATTTTCTAAATCAAAAAAAGTTCTATCAAGGTTGAAAATAATAAAAGAAAGTTTTATCAAGTTTGAAAATAATAAAAGTGTAATTTTCAATTTTCTTCCTACAAAATCGAAAACAATAAAGAAAGTTGTAATTATTAAAATTAAAAATTGTGAAAAATTGAGAAAATTAGAAAAATAGAACGGAGCGATTCTAGATGCGCCACATCACCGCCCCCGTCTTCTCCTTTATATAAGTATATTGATTATAATCATGTTATTAAATTTATACTCTTTATTAATAAGCAAAACAATGTGAAAATGACGCAAGAGTATTAAGAGAATGTGTTTCCTAAGATTAACTCAGAAAATTTCCTGAGATACATTCCTTAAATTCACATAATCTAATTACTAATAATTAATATTTATTTTTAAGTTTCCTTTTTTACTTTAAAGAAAGATATACTAGATATTGAGATAGTTAGTTTTGTATTGCTATCTTCAGTGTATCTTAAGAAATTATGTATGAGATAATCTCAGTAAAACTATTCTCAAGTATTAAAGTATCAAATTTGGTTACAAAGTATCAAATTGGGTTATTACAAAACTCGGGTTCGATTCCTTACAACTACATGATTAAACAAGATTTATTTATTTGATTTCAAGTTTCAATTAATATTTTAATCTCGACATGTACTTGTTGGAACATACAAATCACGGTGCTGCGTTTTATGATATAAATTAAATAGGTTCGAATAGAAGATTAACCTTAATTGCTACGGCGAAAACGATTCAATTCCACGTCTTCTACTGAATTCCTTAATTCCCTTTGATCGAAGTGTGATCTTCGATCTCCCAAAGTTTCTTCTCCTCAAAGCCTCGAAATTTCAAAACTCTAGCTTCGTGTGGCTGCTCTAGGTCTCAATTTCAATTTATGTTGTGTATCCAGCTTTAAAGAGAATGAGAATATATATAGGGTTCAGTAGAGATCATGGACAATTAGGTCGGGCCTTCCAATGACATTCTGAGTAAAGCCCAATTTTAATAAATATTAATCCAATCCACTAAAAAATTAATATTTTCACTACTATTCCTAATACTGCAATTCTTTTATTATTTAATTCGGCTCTTATATTATTTGATTATTAAATTCCCCACGTTTAAGTTATCGCATATCCATTAATTAAATTAATCACTGACAATTAATTTAATTAATATTTTATTTATCCTTGATCATCCACTCAACCTTATAATTATGTCAGAAATTAATCTGCCTGCGGGGCTTCACATAATTATCTTAATGAACTTTCAAGAGGATATCATCAACCCGAATATTATCAGGACATGAATTACTTCTGTAATTAATATTCCACTCTGCATGCAATGTCATTGCTCAATACATAATATTGTAATTAATAATTAATTACATCACATATAAATCAAAGTATGTGCATTGCATACAAGTGTCAATCACTACATCCGGATTAAGAACCTAAGCAATAATAATATAATAAAATTTTAGTTCTTCTTTTTTGTCAGAATAGAAGAGCAATTTTAATATTTTGATCATGTTCAATATACACAAAGTATACAAGTATTATTCAATAGTCAAGATAAACTATTTTCAAATAATACATCAGTCATTTCAGTGGTTTGTCTAGTACCACTTAGACTGTGAACATTTATTATATTATATACAAACACTAATAATCTAATCTTCTGTTATCCCATTTGATACTAGATTATCCACAATATATAATAAACAAACAATGTAATAATATGCAATCAAGATTCTCAATAAAATGGTCAGTGTTGATATACTTCAAACGAATAATTCAGTATAAACCCAACAAAACTTCGCACAGATTATCGGCTAGTATACATAGTTAGTATAATCACATAAATTACAGAAACTATAATCCTCAGAAAGCACCATGCATTTAATAGGAATAAAAGAAGTGTGTGCATTTCAACTAATAATTTAGCAGAGTTATTAAGCGAGTATACGAATGGAGTAAAATTTTCCATTATTACATTTTGATGTGATCATTTGATAGTTGATACTAGTTTTGGTACTCTACATTTTCCTTTTCTTAAATCTATACCCCTTTGCGAAAATGCGGGAAAAACCAAAATCCCGTTGCTTGCTTCTTGCCTGAATTTTCTCTTCATATATCTTCAACTCCTAGCTAAACAAACCCGTATTAAAAGTCTCTTTCAGTTAACTTATGTTTTATCTACATCATTTATTAATATAAAGTAAATTAATTTCCCTTCAAAAAGAAAAAGTAAATTGATTTTTCCCAAAGACAAGGTTAATTCAATAAACGTAGATTACCTTGAAAAGAAAAAGTAGGCTTTTTTCTGCTAGTACAATAATTCATCTTACTCTTCATCAGTTTTCGATGGCCGATATGCATATAATAAACGATAGTTTGTAATTATTCGATTATATATAATTAAGTTGAGTCATTTCTCTAACACTTTAAAATTTTAAAAGAGTTGTTACTTAACAATAATATATCAAATTTTTTGTTGAAGTATGATCCGTTAATTTTAAATTTTATTTAGTTAAAGAATCCCCCAGTTATTATTGTGATTAGGCCTGTAATTCGAGTCGGGCGGCTCGCGAGCTTGACCCGACTCGGCTCGTTTTGTAAGGTTCGGCTCGACTCGAACTCGTTAACGAGCCGAGCTCGAATATAAGACCGGACTCGTTTAACTAAACGAACCGGCTTGACTCGACTCGTGAAATTAAACGAGCCGAGTTCGGGCAGAAGATTCGGCTCGTTTAATTAAACGAGCCGACCCGGCTCGTGAAAAAAAACTCAGCTCGAATTAATACCCGGCTCGAACTCGCGCGGCTCGACTTGATTTATAGCCCTAATTGTGATAATCATTGGTAGCTGACAAGTCGAACAAATTTGGAAAATAGACTTGTAACAAACACTCTGCTAACTGGAACGTTCATTTTAGTTGATCAAAACAATAAACAGTGTTTCTATCTAGACCAAACAAATATTTAACAAATTTGGAAACATGAAATTGTTTATTAGCAACCTCCGCCAAATCTTTGATTTTTGTCACTAGTCCTGTCATATTTCATTAATCATGTTGCATATTCATTATCATTCCATCCCTTCTCTTCACATTGTTGTCCCAAAAAGGTCCACAATGCATCATCAGGAACAAATGTTCGATTGTCGCCTTCTTCGACGACTTGATCGTGTAAAACTGCGGATTTTCTCAGCTCTTTCGTGTCTGGCTATATGTTTTCTGGTCATTTTTGGAGATATTTATGTTGATCAAGTGAAGTTGCATGGTGCAAAAAGTACTAGGAAAGTGCTAGAGTCAGTTTCGATAGCTGTCCCAGAGAGAGAGTCACCGAAAGAAAATGCTGACGAGAATAAATGTTGTAAAAAAGATATTATTAGTTTGGTACCTCCTGTGAATGTTTCTATAGAAGAAAGAATTGCTTGGTTTAAGAAAAAGTTACCTGATTTTGAGATATTTCAGAAAAATTCCAAGTCAATGCGGTTCGAAAGACGGGCTAATGATTTCTTTGATGGCGATGATGGTCATTGTAGGACTAAGTTTTTTATGACATGGATATCTTCTGCAAGATCATTTGGAGAAAGGCAGGTTCTTGCCATGGAGTCACTTTTTAAGTCTAATCCACATGGATGTTTGATGATATTGTCGACAACATTAGATTCTGTTCAAGGCTCAAAGATTCTGAATCCTATAACAGAACAAGGTTTTAAGGTTGTTGCCATAACACCAAACTTGCCTTTTCTGTTCGAGAACACACCAGCTAAGCCATGGTTTAATGAAATGAAGAGGGGAAAAAAGGATCCAGGAGAAATCCCGTTGGCACAAAATCTTTCAAATTTGATCAGATTAGCAGTCCTGTACAAGTATGGTGGGGTTTACTTGGATACAGATTTCATAGTTTTGAAAGATTTTTCGGGTTTAAGAAACTCGATTGGAGCACAAAGTAGTAATTCTTATGGACATTGGACAAGGTTAAATAATGCAGTGCTGGTATTCGACAAGAACCATCCACTTTTGTACAAGTTTATAGAAGAATTTGCATTAACTTTTAACGGAAACATTTGGGGACACAATGGACCATACCTTGTTTCCAGAGTTGCTTCTAAATTTGCAACAAGCAAAGATTTTAACTTCACAATCTTGCCTCCTATGGCTTTTTATCCGGTTTATTGGAATCGGATTGAAGGGTTCTTTGTGAAACCACATAATCGGGCCAGATCAAAATGGGTCGAAGCTAAGTTGGTTCAGCTAAGTGGTGAGACTTATGGGGTGCACTTATGGAACAGGCAAAGTAGTAGTTTAAGAATTGAAGAAGGAAGTATCATGGGAAGACTTATTTCCGAGCATTGTATACTTTGCCAGAATGTATATAGTTCTTGAGGAATGCAGCATCTTGGGCTACTACAAGTTTTGCTTCAGTAAGCTTTGATTATCAAGATTCCTATTTTACATGTTAACCAAGTTGTCCCTGTTACACTTGTATACGAAAATTGTTAAGAAGTAGGCAAATAATGTATAATTGATACTCACTTCTAAAAGCCAAACTGAATCAAAACGTATCATGTATATCCTGTTTGCAGACCTGGAATAGGAACTTTAGTTGGGTTTGAAGGAGTTGATATGTTAGCTGTGTGTGTCTTGTTGAGTCTCAAAAAGTATGTTTATCTCAATATATTCTACCACAGATCATGATACGTATGCATCTTAACCTAAACCTGAATCTAAAAGCTCTACACGTCCACTGAATAAATCTTGGCAATCTTCTAAAAGTCTTTGTTCTGTTTAACTTGCGCTTGCGCCATTTGTGTCTACTCTTCTGGTACGCGAACTCTCTATCGATGAAGCTGCCTTCTGAAGCTGATCCATAAGGACTATTAAAAGCATCGACAGTTTCAACTTTCTTGAATGTCATCCAAGGATCATCACAGATTCCATCATCAGTATCACTGCCCCATAAAAGAATAGGTTTGATTATAGGCGAGCCACTGTATTCCTTCATATGAGTTGCCAAACTAGTATGCTCCATTTCAAATAATCGTCGTAGAGATGTATTTCCTCCTTTCATCAACTTCAACAAACTACTACTAGTGCGTGAAGAGGCAGAAGAAGAACATGAAGCAACTGTTGAAGAGTAAGATAATGATGCAGACGACGAAAAGTAAAGAGATTTTTGGTGTTCTATAATCTGTCTTATCTTGTTTCTATGAGCTTCTGTCTTGATAATAAAGCAACCATCTTCGTCTTCCTCTTCTGTAATCTCAGATGCCATTAATGTGGAAACAATGATTTTGGGATCACTGATGAAAGGACATGAGTATTTTTATTAAGAATTACAGGGGAGGATCTAGATAGACATGAGGTGGCTATTGGCCAAAACTCAATGCAAGTAGATCCAAAGCCGGCTCCATTTTAATACTTTACAAGAGAAAAGGACAATTTGAACCTTATCTATGATTCTATGAATGTTACTGAACTCCATTATTTCAGTAATAATCTCATTTGAAGTCCTTGATGGATTATTTTCATTCAAAACATCTAATAACTTAATAACCTTTTGTTCGGTGCCACATCCACATAGGAACTACTAAAACCTCGTCGCAGAAATCTGTAAAACAGAAGTCTAAGAAGCAACTCCTCCGCATAAACTTAAAAACTAATGTGAAAAGAATACCAAACCAAAAGAATTGCTCTTGAAGCGATGTTTCTGAAGCCATCCCAACATATGCATTCTTTGAACTTGGTGCAATGTCAAAACGCTGTTGCAGAATGACTTGATGAGACTTGTTCTTTTGTAGCATTGTATCTGTTAATACCCGGATTTTAATGATGATGATTGTCTAAAAGTTTATTCAAGTGATTGATATAACTTAATCAGAAAAATGGATGTCTTAAACTAATTGATTTGATCTTACTTGATTTCATACCCGGATTTTAATGATGATGATTGTCTAAAAGTTTATTCAAGTGATTGATATAACTTAATCAGAAAAATGGATGTCTTAAACTAATTGATTTGATCTTACTTGACTTCAGGAGATTTGAATTCTGATATTGTTATTGATGATTATCCTAATTGCTATTAAATCGGTTAAGACTTTGTCAAATCTGTTTATATCAAATGCTCAATCTTTCTAACAGATTCTTATCCTTATCTTCTGTTTTATAGCCGTTTCAATTCAAATTTCATAACAGCTATTTTCAGGAAGAATATATATTCATTCGGATTGATGATAACACAACTTCGAGCAATCAGATTCTATTTCTTCTAAAAGGCATTCAAGATCAAATCAGTTCTGTTTTAGAAGATTCATTATTCTTAAGTTGTATTAATTTCTTTATCTATACTTGTGCCGGGTTGTGGCAAATAGATAGGATTACAAAATTCAACCAAGGTTACTAGCGAGCTAGGGTTTCTACTGCTAGTGGACAGTTGTGTCAAGGGAAGGGTTCTTCCAAGAGGTTATTATTTTGTAATCTGGATAAACTGTAAGTGTATTATTATTGTTAATAATATATTCTATGTGCTAGTTGGCATACGGACTTGGACGTAGGCCACAGATATTGATAGGGGCCGAACCAAGTGAAAAGTCTTGGTGTTATTTATAATTCTGCAGAATATTTCTATTCAGTTTTTGTTTTATATATAACATATTGAGACAGTTCCATTTAACAAAGAGACAGACTCTTTGTCAATTGAGACAGACTCATTCTTATATTATGCCTAGTTAATTTCAATTGGTATCAGAGCAGGTGCATTTGACATTTTTTTTTAAGTGTTAATTTTGCTAGCGATCAATGGCACAATCAAATTGGCAAGAACGTCCTCTCGCGCTTGCTTGCGCGAAGTTAGAGTCCTCAAGGAACTCACTACTGATGAAGTCAATTCTCTAAACTACAATGCTCGAGCAATGAATTCTCTTCTAAATGGTCTAAGCTCAACTGAACTAAGGAAAGTTTCGGCATGCTCGTCTGCTAAGCAAGTCTGGGATACTATCAAAGTCAGTCATGAAGGAACATCCAAAGTTCGTGAAGTGAAGCTTGATCTTTTATTAAGTGACTATGAAAGCTTCAGACTTGAAAAGGATGAAAGTATTAAGGAAGCTCAGGGACGTTTTCTTACATTGATGAATTTTATTGCTCTACTCGAAAGACATATTCCACAGGCTGAAATTAATAGAAAAATTCTCCGATCACTGCCTAAGAAATTTGCACCTAAAGTTACCACTCTTCAAGACTCTGCTATGGAGACACTTACTTTCTTTAGCGAATTGGAAGAATTTGAAAATCAATTACGCAGGTACGACGAAGAAGATGAAATTCCTAGAAAGAAGACACTGGAACTTCATGCGGATGATTCTAATGAAGATTCTGATGAAGATATTGCACTTCTCACCAAGAAATTTCAGAAATTTCTGGCCAAGAAGAAATCTGCAAGTCGATTCACTAAATTTAACCCTCCGAAGAAGGATGTCAAAAACAGTTCTAAAGACGACGCATGTTTTGAATGTGGCAAGAAAGGTCATTTAAAGAAGGATTGCTTCAAGCTTAAGGCTAAACAGAAAGCTTCTGGATTTCAAGACAAAAGGAAGAATAAAGCTTTTCTTACCTGGAGCGATGATGAATCTGAAGCTAAAATAGATTCTGATGATGAAGTTGCTCAATTATGTCGGCTGGCATTGAAAGCAATATTTTTGATGATGAAGAGGTAAATACTATTTCTAACTCTTCAAATTATGATATTTCAAGAAATATGGTATTTTTGCAGGTTCAAAACAAAAAATTACGAGAGAAAAATGCTTATCTAAAACAAACTCTCAACGAAGTTCTAAATGAAATGGATGACTCCATGAAAGATGAATTGCTTACAGAAGAAATCAGAGTTTTATCTGAAAAGGTTTCAAAACTTTCCGAAGAAAATGATTATTTAAGGAATGAAATAGAAATGAAGGATGCCTATATGATCACTCTAAAACAACAAACATCTACTGAAAGCAAGAAGGCGAATACAGAACAACAGTTCTCTGATCTTCAGAATAAGATTGTACTCCTAAAGAAAGATTTATCAAAAATTGTTCATGGTGAAGGCACTCTTGATGCACTATTAGCTGAACAGAAATCATCCTTGGATAAAGAAGGCTTAGGCTACAACTCAGTCAGAAAATCTGTCTTCCAACGAGGAAATAAGAGAACAACTTTGAAATATTCAATGCCTTATGAAAAATGCAAAGACTGTGGAAAGATAGGGCATATATCTGTTCAATCCAATCTTTGTGGTATCAAGGACCACATCTCTAACCCTCACTCCACATGCAATATTGTTCAAATGTGGATTAGAAAAGCTGATCGACATTTATATAACATTGTAGACACTAACAAGTCAGGACCCAAAATGGTATGGGTACCTAAAGTTAAAATATAAATGTTTTGCAGATTTGTTTGAAGGCTCATATACCCAGAAACAAATGGATCATAGACAACGGTTGCTCTCGTCACATGACAGGAGACAAATCAAAATTTATTTCTATAGCTGCTAAAGATGGAGGTCTAGTTACTCTTGGAGACTCGACTACTGTTCGGATTATAGGTAAAGGTACCATAGGTAATGACAAATTTTCCATTAATAATGTAAGGTTAGTTGATGGTTTAAAGTATAATCTTATCAGTGTTAGTCAGCTAACAGATGCAGGTCATGATGTCAAGTTTGGTAAGAATATGTGTCTAATTAGTACTACTTCTAATCACACCCCTTTAATAGCCAAACGGCAAGGCAATATCTTTGTATTAGATTTTGATGAACAGAAGGAAGAAATCTGCTTAGCGTCAATTCAAGATCAACATAACTTGTGGCATAGACGATTAGGTCACGTTCATATGGATCTCATCAACAAAATTTCTTCTCATTCCTTGGTAAGAGGTTTACCCAGTCTCAAATATAAAAAGACAGAACCTTGCACAGCTTGTCAGTTAGGAAAACAGGTTCGTACTTCTTTTAAAGTTAAAAAGAAGATATCAACAACTGTTCCATTGCAAATGTTACATCTTGATTTATTTGGCCCAGAAAGGTATGTTAGCTTAAGTGGTAAGAGATATGCTTTTGTAATTGTTGATGATTTTTCTCGTTTTACATGGGTATTATTTTTGAGAACTAAAGATGAAGCCTTTGTAGAATTTCAAGATCTAATTTCTAACCTTGAGACCAAGTTTTCTATTAAGCTTCAAACTATCAGGAGTGATCATGGAGGTGAATTTGAAAAGGATTTTGTCACATACTGCAAATCTAGAGGAATTACACGAATTTTCTGCTCCTCGCACTCCACAACAAAATGGCGTAGTCGAACGCAAGAATAGAACTCTTCAAGAAACTGCTCGAACATTACTGCATGAGAGTAAGTTACCTCGAAAATTCTGGGCTGAAGCGGTAAATACCTCTTGTTATGTTCTTAATAGAGTTTTAATACGTCCTATATTATTGAAAACTCCATATGAATTATTGAAACAGAAAACTCCTAACATAAGTTACTTTAGAGTTTTTGGATCCAAATGTTTTATTTTAGATACTCAACCTAATAAAGGTAAATTCGATGCTAGAGCTGCTGAAGGTATTTTTCTTGGTTATACTGCTAATAGTAAAGCTTATCGAGTGTTTAATTATGTTAAAGATAAAGTAGAAGAGTCTATTAATATCACTTTTAATGAGACTCACAATGATCTAGTCAGAGATGAGGATGATTTTTCAGATATTCCTTCTTAGACTAAAATGAGACAGCCTCATTCTCCAGAAGGACAGTCTCATTCTCCTCCACAAAGTGTTTCCACTTCTACTTCTACTTCTGGATCACCTTCATCGACTACTTTCGTTCAAGATTCTCCCAGTCGATTTGCTTCTCCAGTACCAATGCAGGCACATCAATTTCAAATGGATAACTCTAATATAGAAGAAATGCATTCTATTCGACTGCCAAAGTCATCCAGAACGGTGAAGAATCATCCGCATGACAACTTGCTTTCTGATCTTGATCAAGGAATCACAACTCGCAGTAGATTACATAATTTATGTGTTTTCTCTGCTTTTGTTGCTGAGTTTGAGCCTACCAATGTTCAAGAAGCTGTTCATAATGAACAATGGTCTATGGCAATGCAAGAAGAATTAAATCAGTTCGAACGCTGTGATGTCTGGGAATTAGTATCTCCACCACAGGATGCTTCTATCATTGGCACTCGATGGGTTTTCAAAAACAAGAAGGATGAAACAGGAAATATTATTCGGAACAAAGCTCGATTAGTTGCACAAGGCTACAATCAACAGGAGGGTATCGATTACGATGAAACATACGCTCCAGTCGCACGTCTTGAATCTATTCGCATTCTCATGGCCTATGCTGCTCACAAGCAATTCAAGCTTTATCAAATGGACGTCAAAATCGCTTTTTTAAACGGTTTCTTACAAGAAGAGGTCTATGTCAAGCAGCCCCCAGGTTTTGTTCATGAAAAATATCCTCATTTTGTGTACAAGCTCAAGAAATCTGTCTATGGTCTTCGACAGTCCCCTCGATGTTGGTATGATCGTCTCAGTGATTTTCTCGTGACTACTGGCTTTACTCGTGGTACACTCGATCATACTCTCTTTATTTTTCATAAAAACAATGCAATCTTACTTGTTCAAGTCTATGTCGATGATATCGTTTTTGGTTCTACTAATGAATCATTATGTAATTGGTTTTCTGATTGTATGCATAAAGAGTTTGATATGAGTCTTATGGGTGAACTTCAATTTTTCCTTGGCTTGCAAATTAATCAAACTAATGCAGGTATTTTTATTCATCAAAACAAGTACATTCGCGATTTGCTTAAACGTTTTGATTTAGAAAATATTTCCTCTAAGACTACTCCTATGAGTGTTTCTGTCAAACTCACTGCGGACAAGGAAGGTAAGTCTGTCGATATCACTAAATATCGAGGTATGATTGGTTCTTTGTTATATCTTACTGCCTATCGTCCTGATATAATGTTTAGTGTTTGTATGTGTGCTCGCTTTCAAGCTAACCCCAAAGAATCTCATTTGAATGCAGTTAAACGGATATTTAAATATTTAAAGGGCACTAGCAATCTCGGATTATTTTATCCTACTGCCTCTTCTTTTGATTTAACTGGTTTCTCAGATCCTGATTATGCAGGTTCTTTAGTTGATCGAAAGAGTACTAGTGGTGCATGTGAATTTTTAGGTGATTGTTTAGTAGTATGGCATAGCAAGAAACAAACATCCATAGCATTATCCACAGCTGAAGGGGAATATATAGCCGCTGGTAGTTGTTGCACTTAAATTTTATGGATGCAACAAACTCTCACTGATTATGGTATCAAATTCTCGAATATTCCTATTTACTGTGATAATACTGCTGCTATTAATATCTCTAAAAATCCTGTTAAACATTCACACACAAAACACATTGATGTTCGACATCATTTTATTCGTGATCATGTGGCTAAAGGTAATATACAATTGATTTTTATTCCGTCTGAAAATCAAGGTGATGATATTTTTACTAAACCTTTATCTGAAACTCGGTTTTGTATGTTACGACGTGAGTTAGGCATGTGTACTTTATAATTATTATTTACTATTTTCTATGCCTTGGGTTTTGGTGATTTACATTAATTGCTTCTTATTGATTTGACAACTAGTCCTGTCTGTTCAACATTACCTACTGATACTCAACATTACCTACTGACACACGCTTGTATTCACGTATCCCCATGCATTGTCTTTTGGTTGTCAAACTCTTCCTCTTCTCTTATCTTAAATCCCTTCTTCTTCATATTCCCTTTTTATACTTTTTCTTTCTTCTTTCTTGATTTTACATTTTTCTTTTCATAACAATGGCTAAAACCAAGAAATCCTCTAAACGTCCGATTACCTCTCAAACTCCTTCCAAACGACAACGTATTGCTCCGGCTACTGTGTCTTTTGACGCCTCTCATAACTCTTCTGGAAGTCCAAGTAACACTCTGGCGAAGTCCGTGCATCGATCCATATTAAAAGAACGCTTAGTTGATCTTCCGTTACTCAAGGAGGCAGGTATTGTGGATTTGTTCAATTCGGTTGGTTATGTTTCTCTTCTGTCACCAAAATCCCTTATTTACCCAGAATTGGTACGGGAATTCTATGCCCATCTCTCGATTCGCGGTGATTGGGTTCATTCTTCTGTTAAAGATATTCCCATTGTGTTCAAGCCTCAGTTGCTGTCTTCTATTGTTGCTATCCATGATAAAGGACCTTGCCCCTTTACTGCTTCACACCAACCTGTGTCCGACATTGAAGGTTATTCTTACGACCAACAACTTGCTTTAATTCTTACTGACAGGTATGATTCTAAACCATCGGTATCCCTTCTTACTCCTAATGCTTTGTGCTTATTTCGATTAATTCACACAAATGTTTGTCCTCGTAATAGTGGTCGTGATCGACTTACTCATCAAGATTCAATTATGTTGGCACTATTTGTTTCGGGTGTTTCTTTTGATGTCTCCTCTTTTATTATCAAACAAATGATTCACTGTGTTAGTCATGATTCCATGCATTTGCCTTATCCTGCCTTGTTGACAAAATTATTTCGCTATTTTGATATTCTCTCTACTTCTGATGTCTCTGAATCTATTGTTGATTCTTTTGATTTAAAAGTATTGACTGCAAACAAGTTAAAAATAGTTGACCAAACTTTGGTTTTTAATCCAGTTGTTAAGTCTGTTCACTCTGTTCCTGTTGGTCCTTCTTCTGTTTCTTTTGAGACCAGTTCTCATTTTGTTGCTTTAACCAAGAAAGTGGAGAATAATTCTAACCTTTTACATTCTGTTAACTCAAAACTTGATTCCGTTTTGTCATTACTTCAGTCCTCTACTTCTCGTATTGAATCTGTTGATACTCAACTGTTATTTTTGAAATCTCTTTACTCAAAGCTTTTCTCTTCTATGAACTTTGAGTTCGGGAATGTGCAAGATGGGTTAATTCATGCTGCCAAGGCTTGGGAGAAAGAATTTGTTAAGTTATTTCATATTCTCAGTTCAGAAACAAAGTTTGTGTCAAAACAAGTTTCTTCCCTGGTGCACAAGAAAGATCTTCAGTGGCACTCGCGTGAATGGATGGATGACATCACCCTTTCTGAGATCACTACTCCACTTCCATTACCAGCTATTCCTCCACCTGAAGCTCTCGGATTTACTCCTGAAGAATATCGTGACAAGATCTTTGAATGGCTATCTGCTCGTGATGGGAAATCTCCTCCAACAAGTTTTTATTCTACAATGTTTACAGAATATGGACAACCATCAGTTGTTCCTCCATCCGCTACTCGTAAAGGAAAGGCCAAACAAACTCCGGTTGATATTGATGAATGATGTTTTTTTTATGATGTTGAAAGGGGGAGAAATATGACATTGTGTTTTGGTTTATGTGGTTTTATAACTTATGCAGGTTTATAACTTTTGTGACATTGGTTTGTAAGACTTAAGTTATTTTAATTTGCTTAGTTTGACCTGATTGGATATTGATTGGATATTTGATTTTTATGGAATGCATAAGTTGCATTATTTCTGATTAAATTCTATATGTTATATCATGCATGAACTCTGAGTGTTTTCTTGTTTTATATCTTATAAGTTCATTTTGACAGGGGGAGCTTCAGTTTGCAATAGTTAAATTCAGATATGGTTCATCATCATAAAAAAGGGGGAGATTATTAATACCCGGATTTTAATGATGATGATTGTCTGAAAGTTTATTCAAGTGATTGATATAACTTAATCAGAAAAATGGATGTCTTAAACTAATTGATTTGATCTTACTTGATTTCAGGAGATTTGACTTATTCAAATCTGATATTGTTATTGATGATTATCCTAATTGCTATTAAATCGGTTAAGACTTTGTCAAATCTGTTTATATCAAATGCTCAATCTTTCTAACAGATTCTTATCCTTATCTTCTGTTTTATAGCCGTTTCAATTCAAATTTCATAACAGCTATTTTCAGGAAGAATATATATTCATTCGGATTGATGATAACACAACTTCGAGCAATCAGATTCTATTCTTCTAAAAGGCATTCAAGATCAAATCAGTTCTGTTTTAGAAGATTCATTATTCTTAAGTTGTAATAATTTTTTATCTATACTTGTGCCGGGTTGTAGCAAATAGATAGGATTACAAAATTCAACTAAGGTTACTAGCGAGCTAGGGTTTCTACTGCTAGTGGACAGTTGTGTCAAGGGAAGGGTTCTTCCAAGAGGTTATTATTTTGTAATCTGGATAAACTGTACGTGTATTATTATTGTTAATAATATATTATATGTGCTAGTTAGCATAGGGACTTGGACGTAGGCCATAGATATTGATAGGGGCCGAACCAAGTGAAAAGTCTTGGTGTTATTTATAATTCTGCAGAATATTTCTATTCAGTTTTTGTTTTATATATAACATATTGAGACAGTTCCATTTAACAAAGAGACGGACTCTTTGTCAATTGAGACAGACTCATTCTTATATTGTGTCTAGTTAATTTCAGTATCTAGGTGTTGCATCATTTTAAAATCTCCTGCTGGCGATTCAAATGGCACTTGATCATCGCCCCCACATGGATGAGTTTTATTATTAATCTTTTGCATGATTTTACACATATAAAAGAATTCCTGAGTAGTGTGCAAGATTCAACATCGTGGATAACTCTTGGTAAAAATAGAACTCATTAGCTGAAGGTACGACGAGTATTTAAAAAAAACATAATGCAATGCATAAACCAAAGAGTTTATCTTTTAAGTGCATAATCTTCACTTTCTTTACGTGAAGTCGAGAATTTCAGATTCATGGAGGATGAAATAGACATGCAAGTGTTCGATTTAAAAAAATTATGATAGCTATGCACGTATTTTAGTGTCCATGAAAAGACGACATATAGGTCTGTGAATGAACAAAGCGGAGTTGAGTTTTGCCTTCTTGAATTAAAAATTTAGCTTTTGTTAATCAAATCGAATCAAACTCTATAAAAGCTTAATAGACAAAATATTAAGTTTTGACTCAGACTTGAACTCGAACATAATTCGAAACTCGTTTAATCGATCTGAGTTGAGCATAACTTATCGAGTTCAAACTCGTGTCTTTATTAAGCAAGTCAGTTTTTTACACCTTTAGATAAGATAAATCGAATCCCTTATTCAACCAAGCCGAGCGTGATAAGCTTAAGGAACAATTGATTTGCATCAAATTCGAATTATTATCTTACAAAACTGAAATGAACGAGAAATGACCCTTTTAATCACAATTTGAAGTCAAAATATCCAAAATATCATTATGGAAAAAAATGACCATTCCTATCACAAAAACGCAACATACATATGCGTTGGTTAAAAAATTTCAAAGCTGCTGTTTTTAAATGGGCCAACAACTGTGGGCTTAATGGGCTTTGTTGTTTCACCATATTCATGTTCAAGGAACGCATATACCAAATGTGTTTTCTAGTTCTTTTAGTTTTTTTAATTTGTGAAAACGCATCACAAAAGTGCGTTTTTCGAATATCATTTTAATTGTTTTGTATAAATGCATTGTGAAGATTCGTTTTTGAAAAACACAAATTAAAAAATTCATTTTTTTGTGATAAAAAGAGTCCTTTTTCAAAATTGTGATATTTTGAATCATTTCACTTCGAAACGAAATATGATAGAAACGGTCATTACCCTGAACGAACTGATGTTGTTTGCAGCTCTATATGCATGAAGACTAAAGCCTAAAGATGATTCTCTCAAGGCCCAACAGAGTCCCCTCTTTGAGGCTGAAGTCTGTTTTACAATCTGGGGTTAGATAATAAGCATAATGCATTATGGGTTGGGCCATTTGGCCCCAGCTTAAAAGTGATTTGGTTAACTAAACGTTTAAAGTTTAAAAGGCCCAAAAAAAAAAATTGAATGATGCATGTAGATATAAGTAGAACCCTCTAAAAGTAATGTCGCCAAAAAATTAGAGATTATTACACAAGACAGATTTATATTTTTACGTCAAAAATTTACTTAGAAATTCAATAAAATTATTTATTTCTATAAATATCTTCCATAATACGAAGTGATCACTTAAAGACAACAAAGATAATTTTAAATGATTTAAAAACAAAAAAAAATTATTTGCCAAAATGTTATCATAAAATGTTTTTATACTAGTAAAGTATATAAAAAAGTGTATTTTTATCAAAAATATCACTTTATGTGAAAGTTGAGATCGATATTTAACACTACCGTTTTCAAAAAAAATATAAATTATCACAATAAAGAAGTTATCAAATTTTAATATTGATTCCGACTTTAGACGAATATATTTTATCAATTTAGAGAGTTTATCAGTGTAGAGCATATTAATTTAGAGGGGTTCTGCCGTATCATGCATACAATATATTGAAATTTTATTAATAATGATTTAAATACAAAGCACTTAATTTGTGAATCTAAATCACTGATTTGATTCATCATTTTGATTTGGTTGACTACTTGACTTCCACCAGACAATAGATGCCAAATCTTAGAAGTCACATTCTAAACATTAATTCAAACACAAGTTAAACTAAACTTAAAGCGCTTGCATAAATTTATACTCCCTCTGTCCCCCTGAGTTCTTTACACACGTATTTTAATACTCTTATGAAATATATTTTCATAAATTATTTTAAATATTTTTTTCTTCTGAATAAAAGTATAAGGTTTAAATTTTTATTCAGAAAAAGAAAATTTTGAAAATAAGTTGTAGAATTATACTTTATAGAAGTCTTAAAATGTGTGTCAAGCAATGTAAAAAAACTGTAAAGAAATGAGAGGGACATAGGGAGTATCGTTGAAGAATCTATAGCCCATATCTCATGTGTACCCGGTGTTCTAAAAGTCGACGATTAATCGGGATTAATCGCCGATTAATCGCTAGACGGCGGATCATCGAACTGATTAAACGAAAATCGGTTAATTAATCTTTTTTTCATAAAAACGGTCAAAAATTGGCTGAATCGGTCAAAAATCGGGCTAATTATTTAAAAATAGTAAAAATTTAAAATTTAAAAGGTAGAAATTTGATTAAACAATAGGAAAAAATATTATTTTTGTACATATAATTATAATTTTAGATGCCTAAATCATAAATTCTCTTTATTTTTCCTCTTAAATTGATCTTTAATTGAAAAGTTAAATTTTCAAAATTTTATTTATTACAATTATATAATATTTTTAACATATTTGCATAAATATATGATAATAATATATGTTTAGTTGAAATAACGAAATAATTATATATATGAATATATTTTTGTATATAAAAAATATTATTAAATTTATTCTGATTAATGATCCGATTAATCCCCGATTAATCGATTAATCCCTGGACGGTGCATTCATCGATTAACTCTGATTCCCGCTTTTCACGCACAGTGTGTACGTAACATGCATACACACCCGGATTATAAATTCGTACAGGATGAAAAATCGAGGCATATATAGATATTTATGTGAATTAATACACTTGGCCATGTGAGTGCTTTCAAGGAGGATATGGAGAATATATAGGGGAGAAATTAGTGGCACATGACATTCAAATAAATTAACGTGTAACCCATGTGAACGGGTCGGGTCCACGCTCCCCCACCTCCATTACAGCAAATTCAAGAGATGAAGAATCTATGCTCCATTTGCATCTTCATTTTTTAGATCCAAGTCGGTGTTTTGGATCACTTGTTTAGCGGTATTTCTCTCGTTTTTATTACGGAATATCGAGAATTCAAATATTGTCGAAAATAAGATAAGTGTACGAGTATTTTTAAGTAATAAAAGAAAAAAGTAATGGTCATCACATAATAAAAGATGGAAAAGCTAAGCATACAGTCCATTGAATTTAATTGTAGTAATTTAGCTCATGCTTCTTTTGTAGCAAAGGAATCATTACAACTCAACCACACTATTTCTTTACCTAATATTATAAATGTAAATAAATTAAAAGAAAAAGAAAGTCACTAAAAGATGGATGAAATCCAGCACACATGTAGGGAAAATATATTTGATACCTCCCATGTATATATTACAAAATATGCAGAAACATGAGTCTTGGGTCATACTCTGTTGAGTTGAAGTGAGTTAACTCAGTGTTTTTGTGGTGGTGGTGGTGGTGGAGGCTTGCATTGATAGCACTTTGCAAATAGTCCAAACGAGTCAACTTGCCGAACAAAGTTTGTCACACTTGCCCATCCACCAAAACCAAACCCTACTATCAATACCCATATCACAATGAAGGTGTTGATCACAAACATTGCCGTCCATCCTGGTAGGAATTTCGGAGGCTTCTCCGCAGCATTCTGCAATAGTGTGAAAAATCGATAAAAATGATTCTAGTAATGTAAACCAGTAAATAAATATCACTCGGTAACAAGGGGTCGAGAGTTTGACTATGAACAGGCAGTGCTAGTAACTTAACATGGTTAACTCTATTATGATAAACAAGTTGCAGGTTCAGTCTTTTTGTTGGGTAGGTTTGAGTCAACAACAAGACAGCTCATTTGAGACATGATAAATCACTCAAATGCAGCATATAACTAAATGAAAATGACTTGCCACCAATCTTCCTCTTATCTACACAAATAATTTTCCAAACACAGGCCTTTATTAATGCTATAGCATTCTCAGTATTCCACAAATCAAATGACAAAAAATACTCTCATGCATATCAACCACCAGTCCCCTGATTTGTCTCTGTATTTCATACTTAATAATGTTGCGGAATTTGACAGAAATTAGAGTATTATATGAGATGGCTTGTATGAGAATTTTTATCCGCTCGCATAGATTAAGGTCAATCTAATAACTTCACTATGCAGGAAAGGAAAATGATAGATTTAGAGTTAAGTTACCTGTCTGGCAGAGGCTTTTCTGTAGGTGAGCATATGGGCTAGAGAAGGGATGATATACACAGTAAAACTAACCAAAAGAGCCCCAACTGCAGAATTAATGGGCCCGAAAAATGGAAATATAATAGCTAAAAACCAAATTGGTATCACCACTGGCAATCTTGCTAATGCCCTTAAGCAAATACTCTTAGTGTCATGCATTCCTATCACTTTCTCCCACACAAAGTACAAAGGTGTACATGCAAATCCAAATGTTATAAACTGTTCACAAAAGAACATCTTTTTATCAGTCGTGTTGCATAAAAATAAATTAATGTGAAGAGGAAAATGAAATTTGATGACATGACAATGAAATTGACCTGATGAATGAGCATAAGGATAACAGCAGCATCGCGCCATCGAGTCTTGGGGAGGAGGGAGAAGGCGTTTGAGTGGTTCAGAAGCTCGTCTCCAAAAGCCCAGTACACGGTAGAAGCCGATGGGAGTGTCAATGTGAAAACATAGACTGTGGCTATTAAGTATATGTATTTGAATTTTTGTGGTTTCCACATAGCGTGCATGATTTCACTGTAATTAGTTTGAAACTCATTGTTCAGTGAATATGCCTCAAATATATAATGTGTTCAAATGAAAACCAAAATTAAAATGGTAACTACAAACTCAACTCAAATCCTGTATGATCCAATGGTTTAACTCATTTTTACCATAGTGTACCCACTCATCACTGTAACTCAGTGACTTGTATTATTGTAACCGATGATTTGTATTGTTCTTACGGTGATTTGTATATTATTTTTAGGCCAAGATGGTCTCTAATCTCTATAAATATTCATATGTGTACACATTAAACCAAAGAACAGGTGATCATTCAAAGTCAAGAGAATATCTACAATACTATAATGCAAGCCCATGTTAAAATGTTGACATGAAAGAATGGGGAAGATTTGTTGCCTTGGCCAACAAACAAAGGGAAAGTAGTTTTCCATAATTATGTTTCCGATTTCAAACCCCGAGGTGAGCGGCAAAAGCTGCAACTAGAAGCCTTGTGTGTAGAAACAAGTAGAAGAACTAGAAGAAGATGATAAAATGTTATATTTTTCTAAGAATAAAAACGACTTACACAGTGACAGCATGTCCACCAAATGTGTATAGTATATTGGTGGCGCCTGTAAAATACAGCACTGCCTTTGTCGGTGCTGAATGTTGCACATTATCAACCTGCATAGTTTAATATATTTCGGACGCATTATTACGCGAAAGTAAACATGTAAAAAATGATTCTCAGTAGATTACTTCTACTATAGATAATAAATCAAAAGATTACTTTAGACATGAAGCTTTTACTTCCAGGAAAACTAATTCACAGTTTCTAGTGTGTTATCTATGTAAGTTACATATTTGTAACTTAGAGCTAACATTGTAGGCTGGTGACTCAATTGACTCATTATCCCTTTTCGTTTGGTAAAAGTTTGAAAGGTTACATATTTGTAACTCATAGCTAACATTGATTCGATATCCTTTTTCATTTGGCCACAGTTTGGACGGTTGCATATATGTAATTTATATGTAATTTATAGCTTTTACCGAAAACTAAAAATATCTATTCGTAATTTAAGAACAAAATCAAAGGGGCAGACACCTATACTCACATGTATCTATTCTAAATCTATAAAATTGCATATATGTGAAATGCACAAAGACATACTAGTATATATGTATTTATGAATGTAAGAATGTATCTGTAGATCACCTGGCCATGAGCAACAGATGCTATGGTCATGTACCAAGCAGTGTAGGTTGTCATTCCAAGGCCAAGAAATGACCAAATTCGATAGTTATGGAAGGAGGGTATAAATACGGTTGTTGCACAGCAAGCTCCAAATATATATGTCCATGTCCTCTTGTCCAAATGATCATTGACATAGTATATATTACTGTTTGTATTAACATTTTTTGGCAAACAATCAACAAAAAAGGTCAAAAACTTCATCCAAATCAAGATTAGTGATTGATATATACTATCAATTAATATAAGAAATTTACCTTGCACAACCAATAAGCTGGATGACAGATCCAAAGAGCAGGAAAGTGCAGTTAAAGGCTAAACCAATAGCTTTCCAGTATGGACCCAATAATCCATCAAGAACTTCAAACCACTAAAATAACAAAAACTGTATTATTGGCTGGGTTTTTTTTGTTATTCTTAAATAAGAATTATTAGTAAAGGCTACCGGGGAATATTTTCGGGTTGAATCATTACCTGAATAACATGATTTTTGAAATTGACATTTTCTTTCTCCTTTCGAGTTCGGTACTCGATGTAAAGAACACTAATAAGATAGGCAGTCCAGCTTCCAATAAGTCCATAAAAAACCTGTAGCAATATGCCTGATACCATTCCAAGTTGAGAGAATGAATATGGCAGTGTCAGTAGCACTTGAGCTACCTGTAACAAATATCAGCCAACATGATCATGATAACACATCTGCATATCAGCCTATCAGCATATACAAAGGTGATGAATCAAGTACAAGATAATTTGGCCTATAATAGTACTGTGACCGGTGATTTGTACTATTGTGACCCGTGATTTATGAACATGACCAAGTAGTACATAGTTCTTACTTGATTAGAAGCACAACTGAACCAAGCATCCCAAACAGAACCACCATGCCAGAGGAAGCTTTTGACACTGAAAACAGAGTGATCTTCAGATTCTTTAAGCTCATCACCTCTTCCTTCAATTTCTGTTTCACTGAAGTTGGACACAATTGCCTCCTCTGCTTGCTTTTGACCCAACATTGTCTCCTGATATCAACTCAACACAGCTATCTGTAATTCTATCAGATCCAAAAACACACAAAGCAAAAAAAAATATATATATATATAAGCAAAAAAACACTCAATGAGACAAAAATAAGTAAGTGTATCAACCCAAGAACAATCCCCTTCTCCCATAAAACAAAAGCCAATACATGTCCACTCAACCTCAGATCCAAAAACAAAAGAAAAGATGAAACAAAAAATAAATGACAAAACTTTATTAGTACCTTATTTGAGAAGTCACTTTCTTGAGCCCAGATCTTGATACTACAAGAGGGTTTGATTTAAGACTTTTAAGAGTATATTTTCAGAAACAGAAGGAGGGTAGTTAGAATTAAAGAAGATTGTTCATTCCAAGATTTGATAAAGGCTTAAAAAAGGGGGGTTAAAATTAAATGCTTTCACCAGAAATAATGCAAAAGTAGCAGAGCTGCATCAAATCTATGAAGAATCAACTTAAATGCATTAGTTCTTCTTCTTCTTCTTAAATACTACTACTACTACTTAATATTTTTGCATGGACTTAAATAAAAAGGCGGCTACAGAAGCCTGAAAAGCTGGAAAAAGCTTTCTTGTAATGGCTATAATTATGTTGAGAAGCTACTATTAGTAGTAGAACTAGAACCTTTATATATGTGAGTAACGAGAAAAATAAACAACTACTTTCTTTATCTTCTGTTCAAGTACACTTATTTATAAGCAAAATATACGGGCAACTGTACGTATTATTTTATTGGTATTTTGTATTATATTTTGGGTTTGGACATAAAGAAAAAAAATGCAACTTTAAGTCCAGTTCATGTATTCCAGTAATGATTCGATTCTTGTTTGAGTTGGTGCTTTCCGATCGAGAGATTTCAGCTGACACCAACATGGTTTCAATTCAATCACCTCTCTTTTTTCACCAATTAGGCAGCCTTCCATTTTATTATAAGCACTAATTATATCCATTTCAGAAGGGGTGATTTGTGTTGTTGAAAATAGTAATTCGATAAAAATTAAAATTTTCAATTTTATTAGTGGTGCGTTGGTGTAATTGTAAATCAGAATACACAAAATTCCCTCAAGTCACCAAATTTTACAATATAAATAACTGATTTGAAGATTTTAAAATGAGCGATTCAAAATTTTAGTGGAAATTACAATATGTAGTTTATAACATTATATCACCAATATCAATTGCACAAATTCACAAAATATTGGTTTTCAAAATTATATAACTGGTTCATTTGTGTAGTTACAAGTACTGGTGATTTAATCTTGCATGGTTTGATGTATTTTTTTAAAAGATGTCATAGAATTTTTTGAAAAATGAAGAATTAGGCTCTGTTTGGGATTGCTGTTAAAAATTGTTGTACTATTAAAATAAGTGATGTTGTGAAAATGAGATAACTGTTTTGTAATATTTTTCATACTAGCTGATAACCCGTGCGAAGCACGTGCCGAGATTAAAATAGTAATCGAAACCTGGATGAAATTGAAAAAAATAAATCTTTAAATTACGTAGTTATAGGGAATCGAAACCGGGATGAAAACAAAGAAATTAAATCAAATAAATAAATCTTGTTTAATTATGTAGGGAATCGAACCCGAATTTTGTGTTAACCAAATTTGGTACTTTGGTACTTTAGTACCGTACACCATTTTCACATTGTTTTGATTATTAATATATAGTATATATGTGCATGTTTTGGTGTATAATATAAAAAATTAATGTTTTTGGTGAGTTTTGATGTTAAAACCAGTAGTTGCTTCCCGCAAAAGCTGAAAAGCAGCTTTTTTCAAAAAGCATGAGAGGACCTGCTTTCTCTAAAAGCAGTTTTTCAGCCAAAATCGCTTTTCATAAAAGCAGCTTTTAAATTTTACCAAACACTTTTTTAGCCGCTTTTCAGAAAAAAGCTGTTGTTGCTGCTTGCAATATCAATGCCAAACGTAACCTTAGACTGTGAAATGAATTAAAACAAAAGGGTTGAATGTAAAATAGGTAAAAACATACGGTAAAATGATTTTGCAGAATATAATTTTGGTTTTGTAACTAAGGAATCACTACAATTGAACCACACTATTTGTTTCCCTAAATAAAAATGCAGCACACATGCAGGGGATCTAAATATGACATTTGTGAGTTGAATTGAGTCGACTCAATGGTGTTGTGTTGAAGGGCGATTGCATTGATAGCACTTTGCAAATAAACCAAACGAGTCAATTTGCTTGACAAAGTTTGTTACACTCGCCCATCCACCAAAACCAAACCCAACGATGAAAACCCAGATGACAATCAAGGTGTTAATCACAAACATTGCCGTCCAACCTGGTAAAAACTTGGGGAGCTTCTCCGCCGCATTCTGTCTAGCAGAGGCTTTCCTAAAGGTGAGCATGTGAGCTAGAGCAGGGATGATGTACACAGTGAAACTAACCAAAAGAGCCCCAACTGCTGAATTAATTGGACCAAAAAATGGGAAAATAATAGCTAAAAACCAAATTGGTATCACCACCGGCAGTCTTGCTATTGCCCTTAAACAAATGCTCTTTGTGTCGTGCATTCCTATCACTTTCTCCCACACAAAGTATAACGGTGTACACGCAAAGCCGAATGTTATAAACTGCATCACAAATGAGATGACCATCACTCTTCTTGCATGTTTTTAAATCTATACGCGATTAAAATTCATGGCAATGAAATTGACCTGATGAATGAGCATTAGGATAACAGCTGTGTCGCGCCATCGAGTTTTAGGGAGCAGGGAGAAGGCATTCGAGTTTTTCAGAAGCTTATCGCCGAAAGCCCAGTACACGGCAGATGCCGATGGCAGTGTTAATGTGAAAACATACACTGTGGCTATTGTGTATATGTACTTGAACTTTTGTGGTTTCCACATCGCGTGCATGATTTCACTGTTAATTTCAAACTAATCGTCCAGTCAATAGCATTATTAACTTCATTTCGTGATTAAATGAAATAACTTTAATCAAAGCAGTAATTCAAATCTCATACCAATCGTCCATCACATCTGATATTAGGAAAACTGGTAACTTAATAGTATCATAAATCGAAATACCTTTTTTATAAACCTTAAATTACGTGCAAAAATTCAAAAGAACGTTTAAAATGGGACGAGGAAGTAACATGTTATTGTTAAAAGTCAATTGAATATATTATATTACTAGAATGAAAGATGTTAGATAAAGATCTTAAATGGATCTTATGCTATATTTCAACACTCTCTCTCACTCGAAACCCCATTTTTTGGGTTGAAGAGTGGAGCCGACCATAACTCTGATATTATGTTGAGTAACCAACTCATCTAAAATAACACCTTAGAGGAAGACACTAACTAAATCTTATATTATATTTGAACACCTTGCGTGTAGAAACAAAAATGGAAGAAGAAGAAGAATGATAAAATTGCTACATTTTTGGAAGAATAAAGAAAACTTACACAGTGACAGCATGTCCACCAAATGTGTATAGTATATTAGTGGCCCCTGTAAAATACAGCACTAACTTTTTCGGTGCTGAATGCTCCACATTATCGATCTGCACAGTCATTTTTCCCCCAAAAATTCATTATTTACACAATAAAATTAAAATAATATATAAATAAGTTTATACAATTCGAATTTAAGTTAGGCCCGCGGTATGTTTAGATCACCTGGCCGTGTGCAAGAGCTGCTATGGTCATGTACCAAGCAGTGTAGGTTGTCATGCCAAGGCCAAGAAATGACCAAATTCGGTAGTTATGGAAGGAAGGTATAAATACGGTTGTTGCACAGCAAGCTCCAAATATATACGTCCATGTCCTCTTGTCCAAATGGTCATTGATGTAGTAGATATTACTGTTTGATATTCAATTGTTATGGCAAACAACCAACCAAAGCAGTCAAAATTGTTGATACAAAATATGAATAAATTTAAGTAATTTACCTTGCACAAGCTATGAGTTGAATGACAGATCCAAAGAGCAGGAAAGTACAGTTGAAGGCTAAACCAACAGCTTTCCAATATGGACCCAATAATCCATCAAGAACTTCAAACCACTGAAAAAAACCAACAACAGTTTTATCATAGTATTGTTTTTGATCAAGTGTTGGTAATTCCCTTGAGTATGGTATTGTTACCTGAATGACATGGTTCTTGAAATTGACATTTTCTTTATCTTTTCTACTTCGGTACTCAATGTAAAGAACACTAATGAGATAAGCTGTCCAGCTTCCAACAATTCCGTAAAAAATCTGTAACAATATGCCCGATACCATTCCAAGTTGAGAAAATGAAGTTGGCAGTGTCAATAGCACTTGAGCTACCTGCGACAAGTATATTTCAACATGATCAATATGGTATCAGAACTCAAGTTGACGGGGGTCACGAGTTCGACTCCCTGTCACCCCCAATATTCTCACAATTTATGAGAGATACGAAGGCAAATTAATGCCCCAAATATGGACGCCCATGATCCACTCTTCAACCCAAAAATGAGATTTTGAGTGAGGGGAGTGTTGAAATATAGCATAAGATCCATTTGGGGCCTTCCTCTAACATCTTAAGATTTTAGATGAGCTGATTACTCAACATGGTAGCAGAGCTCTGGTTGGCGGGGGTCACGAGTTCGACTCACTGCCACCCCCAATATTCTCACAATTTATAAGGAACACGAAACATTAAGGTTTTAGATGAGCTGGTTAGTCAACAAATATACTAAAAGCAAATGCGGAATTGCCCACAAACTAATCTTCTTTCTATTAATAATAGCCCAACATGGGTCATTTAATTGATGGCACATTTTATTCAATCTAAATTGGTAAGACATTTTAATGCATTTGAAATGTCCAAATTACCCTTGTGTTTACTATTTTTAAAAAAATTATCGTGGAGTGGATTCGAACTTGGGTCTATACAATAATTTACACCTTCTCTTATCACCACACCACTCAATTATATGTGTTGTCAATTACACACATCATATGTGTGTGTGTCGCGTGAGTAGAGAAATATTTGGTATTATTATTATTATATATCAATTTTATTATATCCCAATAAAAGCAATGATTCATGAGACATTTAATCTAATCTAAATTGGTGAGATATTTTATTTAATTTAAAATATCTAAATTTCCCTTGTGTTTACTCTTTTTTCTAAAAAAATTGTTAATGAATGGAATCGAACTTGGGTTTATGCACTAATTTACTCATCTTCCTACCATAGCACTACTCAGTCATACGTGTTCTCTATCAAACACATTATATGTATATGTGTGTTTCGTGTGAGTAGATGAGTATTTGGTATCTATTTTTATATCGATTAACATAATCTTATAATTGGTGAGATAATTTAACTATTGGAAAAATATAAAAGGTATTATATATAATATTTTTAGTTATAAAAAATATAAAAGGTACTCTATATAATATTTTTAGGATTTTATCTAACGGTTCTAATTGATTTCTATTTTGTCCTTATTTCTAAAACTTATATGAAAAAAATTAGTTGAAAAAATATAAAAGGTACTCTATATAATATTTTTAGTTATACACAATATAAAAGGTACTCTATATAATATTTTTAGTATTTTATCTAACGGTTCTCATTGATTTGATTGTAAATATCTAACGGATGTGGAATGAGTGAACAAACCATGGGGACCAGACTACTAACCAAACTTTTATTGTTCTGTCTATTATATAATAGTATAGATAGATAATGTTGTTAGAAAAGATAAATTTTAGTTATAAAAAATATAAAAGGTACTCTATATAAAATTTGTAGTATTTTATTTAACGGTTCCCATTGATTTGATTGGAAAGATCTAACGACTGTGGATCTAACGGTTCTCATTGATTTGATTGGAAAGGTATTTAATTCACGTGAACATACTAGAAAAATCATTAGATATTAAATTTTAATATTATGCAGGTACATATTCTACAATGAAAATTACATTTCACAAACAGGAAAATGTTTCATTATACACATTCTACAATGCAAATTACATTTCACAAACAAGAAAATGTATCATTCGCTCAATGAGCTAAATTAGTAAAATCGTGTAGGTTAATGTCTTGTATGTAAGATAATCATATTTTGACATAGATCTGAATTTACTCATTTCTTAACTCAAAAACACCTCAATCAAGGATACTTTTCAACATTAACTATCTCATTACAGAGATCAAGTCCAGCTTTTGCACCCACAATGAGACGTCTGTCAAACGATCTATAAATTATCATAAACACCAAACTACTTAGAAGTTAAAACAATTATGTTAGATAGTGACCCGTGTCTTGCACGGGTTTTCATGTTAGTTTAGCCTTTAAACGACAAATAATAATTTGTATGACCGAAACTCATGCTTGTGACCGCTTTATAGTGAAACATGACCATACATGTTAATTTAGGTATTACATACTTGATTAGAAGCACAACTGAACCAAGCATCCCAAACAGAACCACCATGCCAGAGGAAGCTTTTCGCACTGAAAACCGATTCATCTTCCGATTCTCCATGTTGAACACCTCTTCCTTCATTCTCTGTTTCGTTCAAGTTGGACACAATTGCCTCCTCTGCTTGTATTTGACCCAACATTTTCCTCTCACAGTCACTAATCACAATTATGCGCAACCCTGTCAAATATGATACAATACAACCACCACATTATGAGACAAAAACTACTATAATCCTCTTTATTAACCCTAAAACCCAAAATTAAACAAAAAAGAAGAAAAAACTTGAAAATACCTTATTTGATATGTCACTTTCTGAGGTCAAGGTCTAGATCCTACAATAGTGTTTGATTTGTGACTTTTTGTGTTTGTTTTCAGAAACAAAAGAGGTTGTTAGAATTACAAGTTAAAACAGAGTGAAAGCAGAGCTGCATGAAAATATAATCAGCCAAAATGCACTTGTTCTTAAATGTTGTGCAAGAACTATAGCTGTACAACTATATAAAGTGTACCAAGGAACAAGGACTACTTTTTGATCTTCTATTCAACTACTTATATTTATAAACAAATGTTTTGTATGTGTGTCTATGTGTGCATGGGGGTATATTTTATTGGAATAAATGGAACCGTAAGTGCAGTTCATATATTCCTCTGGAAATTTGTTTCATCGATTCTTCTCTGAGCTTGCCATTTCTGAAACATGGTTCAGTCAGTCACATTTGGTCACTTACGGATTTTATTGTAAAATATATAGAAAAAATATATATATTTACTGAATTCATATGTTATTTATTATTTTATGGCATATTGAGTTGGCTGAAAATAAATATTTTTAGTTTTCATATAATTATTTTTTTTATTGTGTTATGGTAAATATATAACTTGGTCAAAAGGACTGACTCCTCTTTTTCGGGGAGAAAAGTTGATTTCGGATTATTTAGTCTCCATTTCCACTTGTAATTTAAGTATGCACCATGTCATTTTCATTTTGAATACATTAGAATTAGAATAAATTATTAAAAACTAGTTTATAGTCTATGCAATGCACATATATTTTTTTAATATTTTTTTTATATTAATTCACAAATTTATTAGTATTCATATTCTTTTAAAAGTTTTAATTTTATTAATATTTATAAATCTAAAATATAATTTTTTTTAATATATTGTTGACGAATTTCGAATCTTGGGATTTTACAAAAATAATTTATCTATTAACGTATAAAATATTACTTGGTATTATATTAAACGGTTCTAATCTATTTATTTTAAAATCCAAAGATACTTACTTTTTTGTAGTATTATCGTCCCTTAACGACCAAAATTCTGGACTTTCTTTTTTTAATATATTTAGAGATAAAAATATTAATTTTTATATTTGATAAATCGTTGATGGAGTTCGAATACCTCATAATTATCATTTATTTATTTTAAAGTTGAATTATTCTTAATTTTAATGATATACAAGGCTTTAACACTAGCATGGATGGATCAGCAAATACAGCAAATGCAGTGTTTCCTATTCAGAATAAATTGTTATTGGCATATGTAAATAAAGTTCCAGCTTAGAAAGTCAAAGTTTGTTACAATAGTCAAAGTTAGTTACACTTAGCATAGTAGTATAAATAGACCTGTTTATCATTCTCTTTAAACAAGAAATGTAAATACAGTTATTCTATCTCTATCTTTCATTCTGATTCTTGAGTATCTTGTAGTTTATCACACAAACATGGAACATTTCACTCTATATGGTATCAGAGCTACCTGAAAGAGACGAATCAAGCTTGGATTCTTCGTTTGATGCTTGTTCTTCAATACTTTCAGACTTCTACTGTATGAATTACAGGTTTATTCTACAAAATTCCGCGTTTATTTCACTCTGTTTCGTACGTAATTGCAATTGCGATGTCAAATTGTTCTTATCGTTTATGTGATAACACACGAGTTTGAGATCTCATTGTTCGATTGATTGATTGATTGATCATGATGAAATTGATGAGTTCTTAATGATTTGATTGTTCATGATGAATTTGGTGATTTCTTAGTTGTTCAATTAGTAATTGAGAGGATAGGAGAATCGATTACTAAAATTAGGTCAGAATTGTTAATTTCTTGCTAAAATTTGGGGAAAATGCGTCGTCATTCATATGCTAATGCTGTGATGGGAGACGTACCTACAAATGAAGCGAATAATTCAGAAAATGTTGATCTTTCTGGTGAAGTTTCGGTTGAGTCAAATCTGCATCCGTTGTTTCTCCAAAATATAGATCATCCAGGACTCATTCTTATTTCTAAGAAGCTAACTGGAACTGAGAATTTTGGACCGTGGAAACGTTCAATTTCTATTGCATTGTCTGCGAAAAACAAGCTTGGTATAGTTGATGGTACGTGTGTTCGTCCTGATGAAAAGTTCCCTCTACGACCTCAGTGGGATAGAGTTAATGATATGGTTATAAGTTGGATTATGAACACTGTATCAGACGAGATAAGTAATGGTATGGACTTTGTCACTTCTGCACATGATATGTGGACTGAGCTTCATGATCAGTTTTCAAGTGTCAATGGTCATAGGGTTTATCAAATACTGAAAGAGATACATGCCTTAGAACAGGGTGATAAATCAGTTGAGATTTACTATCATAAGTTGAAGAATCTTTGGGATGAATATTCAGCTTTGGAGTCAGTTCTAGCTTGTAAATGTGGTTGCACTTGTGGTTCTTCTAAGCTTCATGAAGAACGAGAGCAGAGAAAGAAGCTATTGCAGTTTCTTATGGGCTTAAATGATAGCTTTTCTGTTGCACGAGGTCAAATCTTGATGATGGCTCCACTTCCTGCAATTTCTCAGGCGTTTTCTCTTATTAAGCAAGATGAAAAACAAAAACAGGGCAGTCATTTGTCAGTTTCATTTCTTGGCAATGTGAATAACCATGTCAAGTATTCTGGTGCTAGTGCTCAATCTACTAGTGGTTCCTCTGGGCATAAAACCACACCTGTTCAGGGTTCTAAGTCACTTCTTAAGTGTTCCTATTGCAATAAGGAAGGACATACCAGGGAATTCTGTTTTAAACTGGTTGGTTACCCTGACAAGAAAAAAGGGAAAGGGAAACAAACAGTTCAGTCTCCTGGTTTCAGGCCTCTTCCTCAATCTTTGTCACAGACTGGCAATTCCACAAATAGTATTACTGCTGTTTCCAATAATGTTGGTTCTTTTCCAGGCAATCAGGGAATTTTCTCTACTCCTACTCAGGCTCCTTCTGTCAATGCTAATTTGTCTTTGGAGCAGTTACAGTCTCAGGTGTCTCACATGAATCAACTTATGCTTTTGATGATGAACAAAAATGGCAAAGGGATTTTATCTTCTCCTGAAGATCAGATCAACTCTATGGCAGGTATGGCAGCCCGTTTTCATTCTTTTGGCTCTGTCATATCACCTTCTGCTACTTGGATTATTGACACAGGTGCAACACATCACATGTGTTGTAATAAAAGTTTCTTTACACATCTTCATTCTTTATCCACTCCCTTTAAAGTTGCATTACCCAACAAACACATCATTTCTATTCATCATGCTGGTGACATCCAATTGACTGATGATTTAGTTTTAACTGATGTGTTGTTTGTTCCTGATTTTAGTTGTAACCTTTTGTCTGTCTCTAAGTTGACAGAATTTAATAACTGTTCTGTCACCTTCTCTTCTCATCAATGTATATTTCAGGGCCAGACTCCACAGAGAGTTCTAGCTATTGGTAATCATCTTGATGGTCTCTATTATCTCAGCCCAGTTCAATCTTCCAAGCAATCTTCTACAATATCTGTTCTCAGTCCTATGCTTGCTTCTGTACATACTTTGCTGCCTTCTGTTTCTTCTAATGCCAAACTATGGCATCTTAGACTAGGGCATCCTTCAAACAATGTACTTAAACATATAGATTCTATATCTCATGTTTCTTTAGCTGATTTTGTTTCTTGTCCAGTGTGTCCTATGGCAAAACAGTGTAAACTTTCTTTTCCTAAGCAAAGTAATTCCCATGCTGCTTTGGTTTTTGATCTTGTTCATATAGATGTATGGGGGCCTTATCATACTTCTAGTATTTCTGGTGCTAAATACTTTCTTACTTTAGTTGATGATCATACTAGGGCTACTTGGGTTTTTCTCATGCCTAATAAACAACATGTGTTTTCTATTCTCAAATCTTTTTTCCTTTATACCTTAAATCAGTTTAATGTTTCTGTCAAGACCATTAGAACTGACAATGGTGGAGAATTTGTCAATTCTTCTCTTGAATCACTTCTAGTTTCCCTTGGTATTCTTCATCAGTTTTCGTGTCCATACACACCTCAACAGAATTCGAGAGTAGAACGTAAACATAGGCATTTGCTTGAAATGGCTAGGGCCTTAAGATTTCAATCTGGTCTACCTATCAAATATTGGGGGGAATGTATTCTTACAGCTACTTATCTTATTAATAGGTTGCCTTCTCCTGTTTTGGGTTTTAAAACTCCTTTTGAACTTCTTCATAATCGAATCCCAGATTATTCACAACTAAAGGCTTTTGGGTGTCTTTGTTTTGCATCAGTACATGGGCATGATAAGTTTGCTTCTCGAGCCATTAGATCTGTTTTTCTTGGCTATCCAGCAGATCAAAAGGGTTATAAGTTGTTAAATTTGTCCAATCATTCTATTTTCACTAGTCGACATGTTGTATTTCATGAAAATGCTTTTCCATATCATGATATTACTTCTGAGTCTGCATTGTCTTCTTCTTCTTCTGCTTTTATGGACTGGTTATCTGGCAATCATGCAAGTCCTTTCATCAATCCTTTAGTTGACAATATCCCTATACATTCTGTTGATTCTACTCCTAATGTGCAACATTCACTCTCATCACCTGAGGTTTCTTTTCTTACTGTGTCACCTACTGTGTCACCTACTGTCTCTCCTGGTATGGATTCTCCTATGTTACCTATTGAGTCTATTACAGATCAAACCATTGTTGTACCTGGTAATACATCCATGGTTCCTTCACAGTCTGTTGCTCCTACAGTGCAAAGAGTTTCCAATAGATCTGTTACTAGACCAAAATGGTGGGAAGATTATCATATATCAGGTTCTAAGCAACCATCATCTTCGATTCCTGTTCATGGTTTGCACTTGGTTCATGATGCTATTATTACTGAACCTTCTATTCCTAAACCTCTTCCTCCTGCTCATGGCATATTAGAACCTCAACATTTTTATCAGGCAGTTTCGTAACCTCAGTGGGTTGAAGCTATGCAAAGAGAACTTACAGCTCTTGAGCAAAATAATACATGGGTGCTTGTTCCATTGCCTCCTGGAAAGAAAACAATTGGTTCCAAATGGGTGTATAAGGTCAAGTATCGTTCTAATGGAGAGGTTGAACGTTATAAGGCACGACTCGTTGCTAAGGGATATACTCAATCTGAGGGGATAGATTACCATGACACATTTGCACCAGTTGCAAAGATGGTAACCATTCGCACACTGTTAGCAGTTGCTGCTGCCAAGGGTTGGTTTATTGAACAACTTGACGTGAACAACGCTTTTCTCCACGGAGACTTACAAGAAGAGGTATATATGTCTTTACCCCTTGGTTACATCAAAAATTCTACCATTCCTAATTTGGTTTGCAAATTAATCAAATCAATATATGGGTTGAAACAAGCGTCTCGATGTTGGTTTGAGAAACTCAAATCATGTTTGATAGATGCTGGTTATAAACAGTCTCTTACGGATCACTCCTTATTCACTTATCATCAAGGTGATGTTTTTGTCGCTGCTGTTGTTTATGTTGATGACATCCTGCTCTCTGGTAACAATCAACCTGCTATTAATGCTTTAAAGCATCTCTTGGATGTTAAATTTAGCATCAAGGATTTGGGTAAGATTCATTACTATTTGGGGCTTGAGATTTCTAGAACTGAAGCTGGTATTCTGGTAACTCAACAAAAGTTTATACATGATTTACTTGCCTCTGCAAGTATGGTTGATTGCAGACCACTGGCTGTACCTATTGATCCACACTTAAAGCTTTTCGATAACATCAAGTCTGGACCTTTGCTTGACAATCCTTCTCTTTATCGGGCTTGGGTTGGTAAACTGCTGTATTTGAATTCAAGTCGTCCAGATATTTCCTTTTCCGTGCAGATGTTAAGTCAATATTTGCATGCTCCACGAGTGAAGCATATGGTTGCTTTAGTTCGGGTTTTACGTTATCTAAAATGGACAGCTGCTCATGGTTTGTTTTTCCCAGCTCAAAATTCTTTGTCTCTCCAAATGTACAGTGACAGTGACTGGGCAGGTGATGCAAATGATCGTAAATCGGTTGGAGCTTACTCTCTTTTACTTGGTTCTGTTGCTATATCCTGGCGTTCCAAAAAGCAACCAGTTACCTCCAGGAGTTCTGCTGAAGCAGAGTACCGTGCCCTTGCTGATGCTTCTTGCGAAATCATTTGGTTTCTTAATTTGCTGACAGACCTTGGTGTTCAGTTTCATTGTCCTGTTCCTTTGTTCTGTGATAACAAGGCAGCTGTGGACTTGACTGCCAATCCTGTTTATCATGCTCGTACGAAGCATATAGAATTGGACTGTCATTTTATCCGTGAAAAAATTCGTTGTGGCTTGGTTAATGTACTTCAAATACCAACTCTACAGAATGCAGCGGATATCTTTACTAAGGGACTCAGTAAGGTACTACATTGGAATTGTGCTTCCAAATTGGGACTTTTGTCTCCTTCTCCGTCTCCAATTTGTGGGGGGCATACTGGTGTATCAGTTTCTGGAGGGTCTAATGATATACAAGGCTTTAACACTAGCATGGATGGATCAGCAAATACAGCAAATGCAGTGTTTCCTATTCAGAATAAATTGTTATTGGCATATGTAAATAAAGTTCCAGCTTAGAAAGTCAAAGTTTGTTACAATAGTCAAAGTTAGTTACACTTAGCATAGTAGTATAAATAGACCTGTTTATCATTCTCTTTAAACAAGAAATGTAAATACAGTTATTCTATCTCTATCTTTCATTCTGATTCTTGAGTATCTTGTAGTTTATCACACAAACATGGAACATTTCACTCTATAAATTTTTTATGCTATTGTACCGTGACCACCAAAATTATGGATAAAATATAATTTTGGATAAATTATTTCATGTTGCATTTACCTGTGCAAAAGACATATGGTACATGTGTATTATTGTTATCCACGGTGCATGAGAATTATATTGAGTATTTTTTTAATAATGTAATTGATATGATTTTTAGCTATGGTATATATGAGCATTATATTGAATTTTTTTAATAATGTAATTGATATAATCAGTATCTTAAAATTTGATTTAACAATTATCATCAAACTGGAACTACTCATAAATTGAAGAAAAAAGATAGTTACCAATTTTTATATAGAGAATCCTAGCTAATATACAAAACCCAATTATATTTGGTGTAGATTATCAAAATATAATTTTTTTAATTTTTAAATATAATCCTACTATTAATCAAATACATTTTTTAGTTTTTAAATATAATCGTACTTGTTAGGTCCAAAGTATCGTAGAAGGGGGGTTGAATACGATACTCACAAATAATTTAATTTCGTTCGCGGATTAATCTTTCAGTTCTATAACGAAATCAAACACACCAAACCAAATCAAGTTTCGGGGAATATATCTTTTTATAAATATAAACCTCGAGGGGTGCTACAATTTCTAATCCGTAGATTAGCGTCAATGAGTTTAAGGTTACACAAATACAAAACAATGATCAAGTTCTGAGCACTATTAATTTCTCTGATAATTTTCTCCGGCTCTTCTCTCTCTCAGTAATGTCTCTGTGTTGAAATCCTTAACTGAAGAAGACACACTCTTCTCTCAGTATTAATTGTAGACTTGAATTGAAAACCATCGAACTAGAATTGAAGAATCAATCCTGGCCGTCCATCTTCAACTTCAACCTGTAAACAAGAATACTTTTCACCTGCTCCTTAAATAAAAACCATCGAATGGAATTCTTTAATTTACCATTCGATAGTTTTTTAAATAAAACTATCGAATACTAAATTAAAGTAATCATGGTTTTCATTGAATCATCATTACACCATTCGATAGTTTTCTTAATTGAAAAACTATCGAATACTTATTTCTTGTCTTTTATCAATTAATGATTCCACTGAGCTCCGGGGTGTTTAAGTAATAGACAGTATCAATTTCTTCCGAGACGATAAAACAACTTGATCTTTTTCAGTGCCGTCACCTAGTGCAACTGGTCTGGTTCACAGATGAATAACACCTGATCAATTCTTATTTTATGTCTTCAATATAGTGCTGCTGATAAGTCCCTTGTCGTTCTGGTTGTTTCATCACTGGAATCCCGTGATACTGAACCCTAAATCATTCACATACTTCTGTCGTCTTGAAAGTCTTGTTTCTTTTGCTGTCACTGAGGCTTGAACATTTTCATGAACTTCTTTCCGTGACCTGTTTACGGACTTCAAGAATACATAACGTATTTTGATTTTTTGAGTTTACCTTTTCTTCTTTGATTCTGGATTCCTGTGCTTCTATTAATACTATTGTCTGTCTTGTCCTTTGTTGAGTTGTAGTTATCTCTTTTACATCTTATGTTACATTATGCTTTACAGTACTATTAATCAAGTAGAGTTTTTAATATTAGATCTAACTATTTTTAACGATTCTTATTAATTTGGTTGTACAATGATCATACATGGATCGGATTACCAAAGTTTTGAATAAGATTCTCTTACTGTAATTATATATAAGATATACTTTATTCGATCGAGATTTGACAAGTAACATTATTTACAGAAATACTTGCACATACAACAATCATTGCTTTCACAAAATTGTTATATCAATTTCCCGTGACCCTATTTTTTAACACACAAATTCCCTCAGTCATCTCTCATTCGTAGACAATTTGGAGTAGGTAGGTTGCTTAAGACTTTTAATATTAGTAGTTTATAACCCATGCAATATATGGTATTTTTTTAAAATTTATAATTATGTTAATTCGTAATGTTTTAATAATTTTATGTTATTAGTTTTTAGACCTTATTTATTACGTTTCATATGTTTAATACATTACTTTTGTTGTGTTTTGAGTTATAAACATAAGATTTAAACTATTTTACGGCCCACAAAACTTACAAAATAATCTTTAATTTAGTGATGGTTTAACAAAAAAAATTTCAATTAAAACTACTCTGAAACTGAATAAAAAATAAAATGAAGAATTTTAACAATAGTTTTATTCAACTTAAGAATATAATTAAAATAAAGAAAACCTACTCAACTTAGAATTTAAGTATAGACCAACAATCAAATAAACAAACTCAACTTAAAATTTGAACTTATGAATTTTTATGTTGAAAATTCTAGTCAACTTGAAAAACCTATTCATATATTTAATTAATATTATTAAAATATATTTTTTTAAAATTAAATTTATTGATTTTCATTCATCTATTTTAAGATGAACAGTTCTTATTGATTTGACGGTACATAACCAAAATTTTGAATAAAATCTATTTTATGTTTACTAGCTTATAGCCGTGCGATGCACGGTTATTTAAATTTTATTTATAATTATTCTGTTTATCATTATTTTTTTATTACGATGCAACACACGATTGTTTTTTTAATATTTATAATTATATTTATTTATGAATATTTTAATATTTAAAAGTTATTAGTTTACATGATTAAATTATTGTTAAAAGAGATTTAGCCAAAAAAATTAAAGTTAAAAATTTGATATTTATTACATTTTACACGCTCAATTTAATATTTGTTTATATTGAGTTATAAAAGTTAGATTTGGCCAATTTTATGGTTCACATGAAATTCACAAAATAATCTTTAATTTAGTTGTGCTTTAATAGTTTTTTTTCAATTAAAAACTATTCTAAAACTAAAAAGAGAATAAAGTGACGAAATTTAATGTTGAGAATTCTATTCGATTTAGGAAATCTACTTAACTTATATGTAGTTTAGATTATTAGAATAACCTTTATTAACCAAATACAGGTTTTAATGTTAAATCTAACGGTTTTCACCTATCTATTTAAGATTAAACGATTTTTATTATTTTGGTTTTAAATGGGTTTCCTTATTTAATTATAACTATTTTTATGTTTTAACTTTTTGGAAAATCCAATCCTAATATAATATCTTTTAACTTATATCATTTTTAGATAATAATTTATTTTTATATGATATAATCTTGATCATCTATTTTTAAAAGTATTGGATCTAACGGTTGAGAATGTTTTGGCGGTATTTAGGACCAAACTACCAGGATAACATCATTAATTTTTCTTAATATTTATAAATTTATAAATTTTTAATTTTTTTAAATATTTATTGCTAAAATATAATATACTCTTTTTTGTAATATGTTAATGATGCGGGAACTTTGAACTTTTGAGAAAATAAATTATCAATTAAAATATATATTTTTTGTAATTGTTCTTCTTTTAAAGTTGTACACCGTGACGATCAAAATTCTGTATAAAATTCAGTTTTTTTATAGTATATCCCGTAAATATCTATGTTATTATATTAAAGACTAAATAATGAAAGCTTTCTTATAAGTGTGGTCGCTTTGTTTGATCACTCAATCCATAATCGTTGGATCTTTCAAATTAAATTGTTGAGAAACGTTACATATAATAGTAAAATTATCATGTAGAATGATCTAAGATTTGAATCTACCAACAACATATTAAAATTTACAGTTTTTTTTTGAAAAAAAAAGAATTTTTTTCATTTTTTTTTTCTTTCAGACATTGGTTATTTGATAATATTTTTTGTAAAGTACGATTTTTCAGAAAAGTACTATACTAATTGATTAACAAACTTTTAAAGTTTCGAATTTAATAATTTACAATGTATATAGGTTAAAAAAGTTAGGCCTGTTCTGTAGCTGAGTCTACAATTTCAAAATACGGTTTTTTTAATATGAATATAGTCCCGCTAACAATGAAATTAGGTTTCTATGAGTGCTTATAAAACAAAATCACCATTTGCGTATAATTTATTATTTAATAATAAATTATATTTGATTAGTTATGATCTATAACTTACTAAAATAGGATAAAAAATATGCAAAATTTTATAAAATTTTATCCTCGTATTATTATATTCTTTGTTGATTTGAATTTTTCTTAGATTAATTTTAATTTTTGAACATAGATTTCTAAATTTAAAATAGTTAGAAAAAAGTAATTAAACTGGCGTTAAAATAATGATGACATAATAATAATTATTAGAATTTAAATACTCACTTTACTGATTTGGGTTTTATCTTTTGTTTTAAAAATCAGATTTTGACGATTTTACACCCCACGTGAAGATAATTAAATTATTTTTAATTAAAAGAAACAATTTTTATCTAACTGGAATTGTTCATGGAAGAGAAAAGAAAGTCATGAATATTTTACATGGAGAATTCTATTCAATATAGAAAACTTATTTATATTTGGTATATTTGGTTTAAATTATCAAAATACACTTTTTAGAATTTAAATATAATCATATTATAAATAAAATACACTTTTTTAATATTTGATCAAACGATTTTCATTTATCTAGTTAAGATCTTATAGTCCTTATTAATTTGGTTGTCACGATCAAAATTTTGGATACATCCTTATTATGCTTATTATATAAAAGAGTTTAATATAATAAGGATATCAAGTATATACTGATATAAGTATCTTACTAACTGCTTTTACTTTTAATGTTTCGGTTTTATTTATAGTGTATATACAATTTTAAAATACATTATTACTTTAAAATTATTAAACAGAATAAAAACTTTGTTATGATTATATAAAATTTTATTCTCATATTATTATAGTCTTTATTGATTTGAATTTGTTCTTAATTTATTTTAATACTTTATTGAAAGAAAGATAAAATTTCTATATTTAAAAGAATTAGTGGAAAAATAAATAAATTGGTGCTACAATTACAAAAAAAATATTTATTAAAATTTAGATACTTACTTTACTATTTGGGTTCTATCCTGAATTTTAGAAATTGAATTTTGACGATTTTACAACCCATGTGAAACTAACGAAATTATCTTTAATTTAATGATGATTTAAGAATTATTATCTAACTTGACCAGTTGACCTACCCATAAACCGAAAAGAAAAGATGGTTAAGTATTATATTCAAAGTTATTGTTTATGAATATGAAACCCTCAATATTTTAATAATATTTTGATATTATCCTTTTATGTTTGTTATATGTAAAATAATATAATTATAATTTGGATTAATCAAATTGTTATGTTCCTTCAGAAAAAAATGTTTAAATTTATTCATGTACATGAGTTCTCCTAAGTCTCGCAGGGTCCACATGTATCATTGTTATATGATATACATGAGCATTATATTGATAATTTTTAATATTGTAATCGATATGAATTGTTATCTGATATTTGGTTTAACAATTATTATCTAACTCGAACTATACATAAATTAAAGAGAAAAGATATTTAAGAATTTTTACATAGAAAAATTTTAAATTATCAAAATACACTTTTTAGTATTTAAATATAATTCTATTATTAATCAGATACACTTTTTAATATTAGATCTAACAATTCTCATCGATCTATTTAAGATCTAACTGTAATAATTAATTTGGTCGTATAGTGGTCGTACACGGACCAGATCGATTTTAATTTTTTCTTAAATTGATTTTAATATTTTATTGAAATAAACATAGAATTTATAAATTTAAAAGAATTAGGAAAAAAATTAAATTGGTGCTACAATAATAAAAAAAAATTAAATTTAGATAATCACTTTACTGTTTGGGCTCTATCTTGAGTTTTAGACAACAGATTTTAACAATTTTACAACCCACGCGAAGCTAACAAAATTATCTTTAATTTAATAATGATTTAATAATTATTATCTAACTTAAACTATCCATAACTAAATAGAAAAGATAATTACGATTTTTTACATAAAGATTTCTATTCAATATAGAAAACCTATTTATAATTTGTTTAAATTAAAAAAAATTATTAAAATTTAGATAATCACTTTACTGTTTGGCCTCTATCTTGAGTTTTAGACAACAGATTTTAACAATTTTACAGCCCACGCGAAGCTAACAAAATTATCTTTAATTTAATGATGGTTTAATAATTATTATCTAACTGGAACTATCCATAAACTAAAGAGAAAAGATAATTACGATTTTTTACATAAAGATTTCTATTCAATATAGAAAACCTATTTATAATTGGTTTAAATTATCAAAATACATCTTTTAGTATTTAAATACTATCCTATTATTAATCAAATACAATTTTTAATATTATATCTAACGGTCCTCATCTATTTGAATATTTATAGTTTTATAATCCAACGGATCATATACTTTTGGTAGTAAAGTGACCGACCAAAGTTTTGGATAAGATCTCCCTTACACTTATTATATATAAAATAAAAGGAGTTAATTATATACAAGAATTTAATTTAATTTAATTTAATTTGGCCACGAGAACCGGGAAGAACAACTCATGCTGATTGCTAAGTTTAAAACTGGAGACAGCTTAAGACTAGCCGTGACCCGGACCCAGCCACCAAACTTAGCACGCGCCATCATCAGAATCTAAAGCCAAGCTTTAAAATTGGCGTCTGAGGCCCACACGCCAAGCATTCCACTACTCCCTCGTATTTTATTTTTATTTTTTCCTATGTTTTGCCAAGCTTATCAACTTAAATCCTGCCTTTTTTAAATAATTAACTTAAATACTACTTTGTAACAACTTAAGAATACAAATAGGTTTATGTTTACGTGAAATTCCTTAAACACGTTTCTTATATTACAATTTTGTATTTAATGCATTTATTTATTAGTATATGTTAAAAAGTCATGTTTCTTTATATAATCGATTAATTAGTAGTAATATATATGCATGTGATTTCAACACTGTCCAGGTCCTCCTTTCAAAAAAACACTTTCTTAATTTATTAGTATTAATTTATAACATATTCTTTCATCTTAATTATTAAACTCGTATATCATTATTATTACTCGTTAACTTTCTTAATCAATAATCTTACGTGTTTACTTAGTAATAATAGTAGTGTAACCTAGAACCCTCTTCTCCCTAGTCCCTGGTAAGTGGTAACGTAAAGCAAGAAAGTAAAGTTGAAATACATATTAAAAGAAAAGAAAGTAAACCCGAATTTAAAATTATAAGTGGTGGTAAGTAATAATGATTAAGAGTATTGTATATCTTTTTTTATTTCCAATTATATTATTACAGGCATGCCCTCAATTCATCAAAATCGGGAGAATGTTCCCATGGTTGCCCCCTCACAGGGACCCCGATTATATTTATCAAATTGTCATTCATTTTATATACATTGTGTATACACTCAAGTAGAAGATTATAATTTAATTAGCAAGATAATCGTGTATAAACAAATTGATTAAAGTAACCTTGGTGTCAACCGTGGTCAAATTTGGTACACCTAAAGAGTTGATTAAATTTGAACGGTAGATTTTTGGTTAAATTTGGTACACCTAAAGAGTTGATTTTTGGTTGATTTGTGCTTTTTAAACTTTTAAAAGGGTTTGTGCCTTTAAATTGTTAATTTTTTGAAAGGGTTTTTAATCATGTAGAATTATGGCCCAACAATTATCTAACTTTCAACACTTAAGGATTAGTGATCATCATTACGCTAAGAATAAGGACAGTGAAGATCTTTATCACCATTGAACATGAGGAAACTATTCCAATGCTTCGCCTGTTTTGTCATAATCATCCATTTAATATCACTTTCAAGTAAAGCAACTGAAATATTCTTACGTCCTGATTGAAAATTTCTTTTTAAATGATTAATTTATAAAATAATACTCCATAATACAAATCACTCTTCAGGTCTCATTTGTCAAAAAAGTTACCGTAAATAAAGAAACCACCGCACTATAACAATGACCAAAGAATGAGAGTCCGGATTAAAAATCTAAATAATAATAATATCATAGAATATTAGCTCTTTTTTATTGTCAGAATAGAAAAACAATTCTAATATTTCGATGATGTTCAATACACACAGTATACAAATATTATTTCATAGTCAAGATAAATTATTCACAAATAATACTTCAATCATTCCAGTAGTTTGTCTAGTATCACTTATATTGTGAACCTTTATTATATCATATACAAATACTGATAATCTAATCTTCTGTTATCCCATTTGATACTAGATTATTCACGATATATAATAAACAAACAATTTAATAATATGCAATCAAGATTCTCAATAAAATGGACAATGTTATATACTTCAAACGAATAATTCAGTATAAAACCCAACAATCTCTCACTTATACTCAAGCTATTCTTTGAGTATATTAGTGTTTATTACAAGCAATCTACTACTAGTTTAAATAACTACTATGTGACTAGACATCTGACTCCTATCGCCTCCACGTGTTCCTCAAAAGTCTTAGCTGGTAAGCACTTCGTGAAAAGATCTGCACGGTTGTCCTTTGATGCTATATCAGTCACAACGATATCTTCTCGCTTAACGAACTGTCGTATGAGGTGATACTTACGCTCGATGTGTTTTGTTGCCTTATGTTTTCGTGGTTCCTTCGTATTTGCAACAACACCAGTGTTGTCACAATAAATTGTGATATGTCATGGCAAATTAGGAACTACATCCAAATTCAGCAGGAAATTTCGGAACCATACTACCTTTTTGGCTGCCTCAGAGGTTGTCACATATTCGGCTTTCATGGTTGAGTCTATGATGCATTTCTGCTTCACGCTCCTTCATATTAAGGCTCCACCTCCTAAAGTAAAAACACACCTTGAGGTTAACTTCATCTTATCCCTATATGTCTGGAAATCCGAATCGGTATATCCCACAGGTAACAAGTCCGAGGTCTTGTAAATTAACATATACTTCTTAGTCCTTCGCAGGTACTTAAGTATCGTTTTTACTGCATTTCAATGTTCCTGACCTGGGTTTTACTGATATCTACTGACCATGTCGACGACAAAGCAAATATCAGGTCTCGTACATAACATTGCAAACATTAAGCTTCCACATGCTGAAGTATAAAGAACTGCTTTCATGTTCTCTATCTCCTTAGCTGTCGTAGGACACTGTTCCTTCGATAGAGAAACTCCATGTCTAAAAGGTAAATTACCCTTCTTAGACTCTTACATGTTAAAACGAGCTAATACCTCATCAATGTAAGGCTCTTGAGATAAAGCTAACATCCTTTTCTTGCGATCTCTTATAATTTTGATCCCAAGGATGTATGCCGCTTTACTTAAGTCCTTCATTTCAAATTGTTTGAACAACCATGCCTTAATTGATGACAACATCTCTACATTGTTTCCAATTAGTAAAATGTCATCTACATATAGTACTAGAAAAACTACTACATTTCCCTCACTCTTTCTATACACACATGCTTCGCTTGGACTCTGATCGTATCCATATGATTGGACTACTTGATCAAAACGAATTTTCCAATACCTGGAAACTTGTTTCAGTCCATAAATGGATTCTTAAGCTTACATATTAGATGATCTTGGCCTTCCTTAATGAATCCCTCTGGTTGCTGCATATAAATGGTTTCTTCAAGACTTTCATTAAAAAAAGCTGTCTTGACATCCATTTGCCAAATCTCATAATCGAGATGAGCTGTTATAGACAAAAGAATCCGGATTGATTTAAACATAACTACCGGTGAAAAGGTTTCCTCATAATTGATCCCTTCTTTCTGAGTATACCCTTTTACAACAAGTCTTGCTTTCTAGGTTTTCACATTTTTGTCAGATCCTCTTTTCCTCTTGAACATCCACTTACATCCAATGGGTTTTACACCTTTGGGTGTATCTACGAGCTCTCAGACTTGATTAAAATACATAGATTTCATCTCAGATTGCATAGCCTTACACCATAGATCTGCATCCTTATCTTGGAGTGCTTCTTCGTATGTCCTAGGATCCTCATCATGTTCACCAGAGACCAAGTCCGAAGACTCTCTCAAAAACATGAATTTTTCAGGTTGTTGAACAATCCTCCCACTACGACAAAGCACTGGTGTGGTATTAGTGATAGGTTGTGCATTTACTTGTGGATCTTCTAATTGTACTACCGTTACATTAGGATTATCTGTCCTTCCCACTAATTCCTCTAAAACAACGAAACTCATGGATTTATGGTTCATTATATATATATATAGTCTTCCTCTAAGAATCTAGCATTGGTGCTAACAATGACATCCTGATTCTTAGGACTACAAAACAAATAGTCTTTCATTCCCATGAGATAGCCTACAAACAACCTTACTTCTTTACGAGGATCTAACTTAGTCCCTCTTTTCTTTTCTTCACTTCCTTTCCTTCTCAAATTCATTATTATCTTCTTTTCCTTTCCCTTCAATTCTATGTCAATCCCTCTTTTTCTTTGAATCCTAATTTATTTGAGTTTAATTTGATTTTTCAATTGAACTCTTACTTTTCAAGTTGTGAACAATTAACAATACTTAGATTGGGTGTATCTAAGCAATTTGTTAGGGGATTGAACACTTGTTGGAGTAATTCTTGTGTATCGAGTTTGAACTTACACAAAAGACTTACGAATTCACTTATGGGATATTTTCAGAGAATGGAGTAGAGATATATTTGTATCTCTAAAATTAATGATAAACATATTTTATCTAACCACTTTACTTTTATTTTCATTGGCCTTATAAATGTTTTCGGTCGAGTTGTGAATATCTTAGAGCTTGAGATCTACATGAGTTGTTACTTGTATTTCATTCTTGAGAAAAACTTATTGCCTTCAAATTGTTTGTTATTTGTTCTGTGTGACCGAAGTGCTTTTAAACTGTTTGGGTTAGAATTGCGATTAATTTGTCGGACACTCCACTTGGTTGTGTTTTATTTGTCTTTTTTCTGCATGTTTTATTGGTTTGCTCTTGTGATGCTTCCACATTCAGAGAACATCATGTTGGGTAGTCTCCATGTTCTAACAAGTAGGAATTTTAATATTACATTTACATTCCGTGGTGTGGTAAACTATGTTTTATGTGTATTGAAGATTGAGACTACTCTCAAGTATGTTGGACTGAAATTGTTGGTAAAATTGGGCAGTAATTGGCTCCAATGTCCTACAAATGTAGTGCACTTTGTTACACTTAGTAAAATTGAGCATTGCGTTAGTAGTGTTTTGTTTGTAGATGCTGAGGTTAATGTGGAGAGTCTGATTGTGACTCTGTATTTGTTGAAACTTGATGATATTTGTAACAAATTGTGTGGGGTGGGTGGGGAGGGGGGGCAGGTTGCCTACTTGGACCGTGAGAGAAAAGCTTAAGGGTGAAGGTGTTAATGGGGTTCGATTTAAAACGAAACATCTGCTGGAACCTTTTCATATTGTTTCTTTGAGGGCATGCATTGTGGATGATGGCAAGCATCATTCTATGTATGGGAAAATGCTGCATGAGAGCTGGTTGGGTGTTGAAAAAGTAGCAACTGATGAGAATTCCGTGACTATTCTTATGCATGGACAATTTCTATATGAAACAGAGGAACGTCGGAACCCACTTGTGGGAAGAGAGCTGACATCAAGGACAATCCACAAAAGAAAATAACATGAGCAACAATGGACAAAGGGACTGCAGGGTTTGCTTATAGGATGTTGGTGACACGCAAGATTGACATCTCATGGAGGATGGTACAACAACAAAAATTGGCACGTGATAATGAAATGATCGTAAGTAGAATAATCTAGTTTAGATATTCTCTTAACTTAACTTAAACGATTGTTGTTTACGATTTGGAGTTTGTTCCTATCTTGACAACGTGAATTTTGAGCTTTTGTTCTGAAACATGCTCCATTATCTCTTACACCTCAACTTGTCGAGACGTGTACTCCCTTACATCCAAAATTATAATATAAATGCGTTTAAAAAAACCCACCACACTTCGATTACATTACACTATACTAGTAATAAAATTTTGACTAACGTAAAGTGAACGCGGCCACGCAGGTCACTGCAAAATCTAACAAGTATCTTTCGATTTTCAAACTCCTTCTGTTATTCATTGATAGTTTTGCGATCCTATATATCCTACTGAAAAATCAAAAATCATATTACTAATACGCATGATTAAATATGTATATAATTAAATAATGTTTATTTTTTAAATTTTTTTATCAGTCAATTCTCTACAAATACATAACTTAGTAATACATATTAATAATATTTAATTTCAATAATTTATTACTAATAATATTTTAATATCGACTCATGCTCGTTTCGTATTTCGCACATATTATCAGCTAGTTAATAAATAATAAATTCAATACAAATAGCAAAAACTAGGAATTGTTTTCATAAATACTCAACTCAAAAACTTTTTTTGCAAAAATACTACGTGTTTTTTAATTTTTTTGCGAAAATACCAAAATATTTGCAAAAATACCAACATTTTGAAAATATTTGCAAAAATACGGTCTGCAACTACTTTTAACCATATCTGCAACTGCAACCAAAATCAACCTCATATGCAACTTTTTAATCAAAAATGGTTTTTTTCCGGCGTCCTGAAACAACCCTAAAATCAGGGTAGGTTAGGGTTTATAGTCCAGGGTCCTAAACCCTAAATCCGTATACGAATTTATTCCTCATTCTTAATATTTCTAAAACCCAACATTGAACCCCAAATGTTAACTACTGAATCTCAGAGGAACGACTTAATCAAGACCACAAGCTTACCAAACATCTTACTAGCTAATATTTTTTTTGAATTCTCAGCTATTTTTCAATCATTTTTTAAAAAGTTGCTTCTGGTTGCGTTGGTTGCAGATCGTATTTTTGGTTGCATCTGTAGTTGATTTTGGTTCAGTTGCACACCATATTTTGCAAATATTTTTAAAAAATTAGTATTTTTGCAAATATTTCCGGAAGATGGTAAAATTGCAAAAAAACTTAAAAAAATTAGTATTTTTGATAATTTCTCCAAAAACTAATAGTTTAAATATAAATATCATAAATTTTTATAAAAGAATTGTTCTATAGTTGTAAACAAGTTTGAACTCAAATTGAACTACATTTTATTTTGAAACCGATCGAGTTTACCACTTACTCAAACTAGTGTAGGTAAATAGGTTGAACATCGAACTCATTTCCCCAAGTCAACTCTATTTGGATTTGAGCAGAATATAGGTTTGCAGATTAAATTTGAACTCGAACTCGAATAGTTCCAAGTACAGCTCGACTGAAGACATTCGTAACGCTTAAAATTTGGAGGTAGTTGTACCATTTTCCTTTGTAGCAGTCAATATAATTAACCTGTTAAAATGTAATTATAACTAATTATAAACTAATTTGGAAACGGTATTAGGCTTAACATAGGAGTATTTATTTATAGGTCGTAAGAATCATTACCTCTAGCCTAGAAGCAATCTTTTAGAATTTTAATATGCAAAGAATATTAAAACAAAAAGAATGATAAAGGTTTTAGTGGGATGAAAAGGTGAAACTTGAAATATGATGAGAAAAGGAGATGGGATAATTACAAGAAATCATCAAAACAAAAGCTGTTTTTGGATAAGAGGAGAAAAGAAAAAAGGGGATTCGTCCTCTTCTTTAAATATTTATATTACATGTATACACATGCACACGACTAATTAAATATGCTACTTTTGTTTCACTTTAATCTCCTTTTATCATGGTTGGAATCTCTTTTGATTGGTGTGGGTTGAAAGACAATTACGATATAATTTCTCTCCTAACTATTCATTACTCATGAGTCGCTCCCCGGCCGAGACTTTTAACGTTAATCAAGTTCCACATGGCCACTTTAAAAATTCAAAAACTACAACGATGGTTATAGCATAATAACTTTTTTATTCCAACATTAAGTCGGTAATGAGCCGGGTGACACGAATCTAGGCTGAATTCTCTGACTCAATCGAAATTTTTTATAATTTTTTTTCTCAAATACTAATTTTGTGATGACATTATATAATATAATATAAAACCAATAAAAGTTGTGCTTGGGTTCTTAAAACAAATAAGTAACGCAAATGACAAGGTAAATGTGATGATGGGAGGCAGTAGGGCTGAAATGGTTGGCCCGAGAAGACGTGTTCCATAAGCACCGACGGCGGCGACGCCACCGATCGTGTCACCCCCCATGAAATTCCCCCCCTCCCTCACACAAATTTAAACCGACACCATCTGTTTCGGATTTCACCAATTCGAAGCTACCCCTCATTTTTCTATACAATCTTTCTTGTTACTTGCATTACTTAATTACTCTCTTGGGCAACGTTTGACTTTGTGTATTTAGTCTCCTAATTCTTACTTTCTACCACATGCTTATTTTAATCCCTCCATGTTTTGGAGTAAATTACCTAGGGATCTACAACTTTATCCACCATTGCATTCATCTGCAACTTGCTTAGCTTACAATTTAATTTTTGTTTTTTGCTAAACTATACTTTTAATCCTTGTGTAATAAGTTACTGCCCACAATGTACATGCATTAATTGTCAAACTTTTGATATCGTTGTTCATATCTGTATTATGGAGTCGTTTGTCTGTCAATACCGTGATTACGAATATGATTTGAACTATTATAAAATTAAGTCACGGTTCACAAATTCTAAGAAATTAGTGTTGTGTTGTATATAGATTTAAGAAAACCATAGTGTTCGTATATTGAAACGAACTAAACAAGATCTCACTTATTATGTTAACGATATTCTTTATTACTAGCTTATAGCCCGTGCGATGCACGGTTACTTAAATTTTATTTATAATTATTTTGTTTATAATTATAATTTTATTGTTTTTTTAATATTTATAATTATATTTATTTATGAATATTTTAATATTTAAAAGTTATTAGTTTACATGATTAAATTATTATTAAAAAAGATTTAGCCAAAAAAATTATGGTTAAAAAATTGATATTTATTATATTTTACACGCTCAATTTAATATTTGTTTATATTGAGTTATAAAAATTAGATTTTGGCAATTTTATAGTCCACATGAAATTCACAAAATAATCTTTAATTTAGTTGTGGTTTAATAGTTCTTTTTCAATTAAAAACTATTCTAAAACTAAAAAGAGAATAAAGTGACGAAATTTAATGTTGAGAATTCTATTCGATTTAGGAAATCTACTTATATGTAGTTTAGATTATTAGAATACGCTTTATTAATCAAATATAGTTTTTAATGTTAAATCTAACGGTTTTCACCTATCTATTTAACATTAAACGATTTTTATTATTTTGGTATTAAATGAGTTTCCTTATTTAATTACAACTATTTTTATGTTTTGACTTTTTAGAAAATCCAATCATAATATAATATCTTTTAACTTATATCATTTTTAGATAATAACTTCTTTTTATATGATATAATCTTGATCATGTATTTTTAAAAGTATTGGATCTAACGGTTGAGAATGTTTTGGCGGTATTTAGGACCAAACTACCATGATAACATCATTAATTTTTCTTAATATTTATAATATTTATAATCTATAATTTTTTTAAATATTTATTGCTAAAATATAATATACTCTTTTTTGTAATATGTTAAAGATGCGGGAACTTTGAACTTTTGAGAAAATAAATTATCAATTAAAATATAATTTTTTTTTGTAATAGTTCTTGTTTTAAAGTAGTACACCGTGATCAAAATTCTGTATAAATTTCATTTTTTATAGTATATCCCGTAAATATCTATGTTATTATATTAAAGACTAATTAATGAAAGCTTCCTTATAAGTTTGGTCGCTTTGTTTGATCACTCAATCCATAATCGTTGAATCTTTCAAATTAAATTGTTGAAAAATGTTAGATATAACAGTAAAATTATCATGTAGAATGATCAAGGGTTTGAATCTACCAACAACATATTAAAATTTATAGGGTTTTTTGAAAAATAAGAATTTTTTCATTTTTTCTTGCACATATGTTATTTGATAATATTTTTTGTAAAGTGCTATTTTTCAGAAAAGTACTATACTAATTGATTAACAAACTTTTAAAGTTTCGAATTTAATAATTTACAATATATATAGGTTTAAAAAGTTTGGCCTAGCTGAGTCTAAAATTTCAAAATAAGGTTTTTTTAATATGAATATAGTTTTTATAAAACAAAATCACCATTTACGTATAATTTATTATTTAATAATAAATAATATTTGATTAGTTATGATATAAAACTTAATAAAATAGGATTAAAAATATGCACAATTTTATAAAATTTTATCCTCGTATTATTATATTCTTTGTTGATTTGAATTTTTCTTAGATTGATTTTAATTTTTGAACATAGATTTCTAAATTTAAAATAGTTAGAAAAAATTAATTAAATTGGTGTTAAAATAATGATGACATAATAATTATTATTAGAATTTAAATATTCACTTTATTAATTTGGGCTTTATTTTGTGCTTTAAAAATCAGATTTTGACGATTTTACACCCCACATGAAGATAACTAAATTATCTTTAATTAAAAGATGGTTTAACAATTTTTATCTAGGTGAAATTGTCTATGGAAGATAAAAGAAAGTCACGAATTTTTTTCTTGGAGAATTCTATTCAATATAGAAAACTTATTTATATTTGGTTTAAATTATCAAAATACACCTTTTAGAATTTAAATATAATCCTATTATTAATAAAATAAACTTTTTTAATATTTGATCTAACGATTTTCATTTATCTATTTAAGATCTAATGGTCCACCAAAATTTGGGATAAGATCCCTATTATGATTATTATATATAAGGATTTAATATAATAAGGATATCAAATATATACTGATATAAGTATCTTACTAACTGCTTTTATACTTTTAATGTTTCGGTTTTATTTACGGTGTAAATAAAATTTTAAAATACATTATTACTTAAAAATTATTAAATAGAATAAAAATTATGTTAAGATTATATAAAAATTTATTCTCATATTATTATATTCTTTATCGATTTGAATTTGTTCTTAATTAATTTTGATACTTTATTGAAAGAAACATAAAATTTCTATATTTAAAAGAATTAGTGGAAAAATAAATAAATTGATGCTAAAATAATAAAAAAAAATATTTATTAAAATTTAGATACTCACTTTAATATTTGGGGTTCTATCTTGAGTTTTAGAAATTGAATTTTGATAATTTTACAACTCATGCGAAACTAACGAAATTATCTTTAATTTAATGATGGTTTAATATTTATTATCTAACTTGACCAGTTGACCTACCCATAAAAATAAAATAAACTGAAAAGAAAAGATGGTTAAGAAGTTTTACACAAAGAATTCAATTCAATATAGAAAACCAATTTATAATTGGTTTAAATTATCAAAGCACACGTCTTAGTATTTAGATATAATCCTACATTTAATCAAATACACATTTTAATATAAGTATTATATTCAAAATTATCGTTTATGAATATGAAACCCTCAACATTTTAATTATATTTTGATATTATCCTTTTATGTTTGTTATATGTAAAATAATATAATTATAATTTGGATTAATCAAATTGTTACGTTCCTTCAAAAAAAAAATGTTTAAAGAGTTCTCGTAAGTCTCTTATAACTTAGGGTATCATTGTAATCGATATGAATTGTTATCTTGATATTTGGTTTAACAATTATTATCTAACTGGAACTATACATAAATTCAAGAAAAAAGATATTTAAGAATTTTTACATAGAAAAATTTTAAATTATCAAAATACACTTTTTAGTATTTAAATATAATTCTATTATTAATCAGATACACTTTTTAATAGTAGATCTAACAATTCTCATCGATCTATTTAAGATCTAACTATAATTATTAATTTGGTCGTATACTGATCGTACACAGACCAGATCGATTTTAATTTTTTATTAAATTGATTTTAATATTTTATTGAAATAAATATATAATTTTATAAATTTAAAAGAATTAGGGAAAAAAATTAAATTGGTGCTACAATAATAAAAAAATATTTATTAAAATTTAGATAATAACTTTACTGTTTGGGCTCTATCTTGAGTTTTAGACAACAGATTTTAACGATTTTACAGCCCACGCGAAGATTACAAAATTATCTTTAATTTAGTGATGGTTTAATAATTATTATGTAACTGGAACTATCCCTAAAATAAAGAGAAAAGATAATTACGAATTTTTACATAATGATTTCTATTCAATATAGAAAACCCATTTATAATAGGTTTAAATTATCAAAATACACCTTTTAGTATTTAAATACTATCCTATTATTAATCAAATACAATTTTTAATATTATATCTGACGGTCCTCATCGATTTGAATATTTATAGTTTTATAATCCAACGGATCATATACTTTTGGTAGTACAGTGACCGACCAAAGTTTTGGATAAGATCTCCCTTACGCTTATTATATATAAGGTGTTAATTATTATTACTAGTGGATAACCCCACGGACCGAGCATGAGTCGACATTAACATAATAATATTAATTAATATTTTTAAAAAATATATTTGTCGAGAATTGAATGATAAAAATATATAATAAATAAATCACTATTTAGTTATGTAGTTATAGACAATCGAACCGTTTGTAAAACTAAAAAAATTAAAGTAAATAAATAAATCTTGTATGATTACGTAGCTGCAAGGAATCGAACCCTCGATGTAGCTACTAAATTTAAAGTAAATAAATAAATCTTGTATAATTACGTAGTTGCAAGGAATCGAATCCTGGATGAAGTTAAAGAATTTAAGGTAAATTAATCATGTATAATTACGTAGTTGCAAGGAATCAAACCCAGATTTCTTGGTACCGCACACCATTTTCACATTATTTTTTTATTAATATTAATTTTAATTATTAAAAAAAATATTAAAAAATATACTTATAGATATTCGAATGATAGAAATATATAATAAATAAATACTATTTAATTATGTGGTTATAGCCAATTGATCTTGAATTTGGTACCGCGCGATATTTTAACATTATTTTCTTTATTAATAAAGAGTATAAAAGTTATAGACAATTGAACTTTGAATGAAATTAATGAAATTAAAGTAAATAAATAAATCTTGTATAATAACGTAGTTGTAAGGAATCGAACCCTGAATTAAGCTAAAGAATTTAAATTAATAAATCTTGTACGTAGTTACGAAGAATCGAACCCAGGTCTCGTAATAACCAAATTTGGTACTTTGGTACTTTTGGTACTGCGCTATTTTCATATTGTTTTTCTTATTAATAAAGAGTATATATTAAAGAAATTTACATATAATATAATTTGGGATGTTGGGATATTACTTTTATTTATATTATTGAAAATATGGAATATTTTTTTGGATGCTTGTAGTTACTTGGTATGTCCTGTACTCCAAGTCAATCTTTTTACCAGGATCAGAGGCGGATCTAGGGGGTCGGGGGGGTCCTGGCCCCTCCTAAGATTCATAATATAATTGTATAGTATATATTTTAGATGTATTGTTTCTCTAGCTTAGATGGTTAGAACTCATGTCTCCTTCGCATAGTACATGGGTTCGAATCCTATATAGTTATTTTTTTTGTTTACTTTCCTAGTGTATTGTTTTTCTAGATTAGTTGGTTAGAACTACTGTCTCCTTCCCACACTATCCAGGTTCGAATCCTATGCAGTTTTTTTTGTTTACTTCTTTTTGGCCAACAGTGTTTTGTTTACTTCTTTTTGCCCAGCAGTGTTTACAATTTTTTTCGCCCTCTAGAATAAGTTTCTGCGTCCGCCACTGACCAGGATCATATAATTTCTTCAACATCCCACCTCACTCGAATGCCCATTATTTGGATCAAAGAGTGGATCACTGTTTCGTGCCTTTTTGGCCCTAACGTCCGGTCCAATTTTTTTTTTCAATTACCCGATGGGGATCTCGTCCCTTTTTGGGTCCACCAAAGTAAAATTCAATATTTTTCAATAAATGAGAATATTGGGGGGTCGCAGGGAGTCGAACATGAGTCCTTCGTCCCGCCTGAGCTCTGATACCATATTAACTAACCAATTGCTTTAAAACCTCAAGGTGTTAGAGTAAGGTCTTACCAGGATCATATTATTTTTTCAACACAAACCTACTAGAGTTAGTAGGTGCGAGAATAGTTAACACTACGAGAGTTTGTGGTGTTGAAGAACCCCGCAAGAGTTTGTGGGTGTGAGAAAAATAACACTACGAGAGTTCGTGGTGTGAGCAAAAAAAAGTTCGTGGTTGAGAAAGAAGAAGAACAAGACAGTAAACACAACGACGATGATGATGAGTTTTTGTAACAAATTGTCCCAGACCAACCAACAAAAAAAAGAGGAATTTCGAGAGAATTATGAAGCGATGAAAGAGTGCATTGGGAATAAAGATACGATGGGGACGATGATAAAGAGAATGATTACAATGAGGAAGATGATGCAAATAGATCTACTGATTGTAGCGAATTATTCAATTTTTTTTTAATTTTGGCAAACTCTCGAGAAAGTATCGTGAGTTTGAGGGGAGATGTTAACGATATTCTTTATTATTATTAAAGAAATTTACATATATTATAATTTGGGATGTTGGGATATTGCTTTTATTTATACTAGCTTATAACCCGTGCTACCCGTGCAATGCACAGTTATTTTTCAAAATATATAATTATATTGATTATCAAAACTATATTTAATTTAATGATAATTCAGTCATTATTATTCAACTGAAATTACTCAAGAACCCAAATATAAGAGAAAATTATGAATTTTTACATTGACAATTATATTTAACTTAGAAAATCTATTCATTTTTGTTTATATTATTAAAATTCAATTTTTAGTATTTGAATATAATTCCAATAACAATCAAATACACTTTTTAGTATTATATAACTCTTCTTATTTATCTATTTCAAAATCAATGGTCTTTATTAGTACATGGACCAAAATTTTGGATAAAATCCGGTGCAACGCACGACTTTTTTTTAATATCTATAATTATATTAATTGGCATTTATTTGATTTTAGACGTTCAATTAACTATTTATACTGTATCTTGAGTTCTAAAAATCAGATTTGAACGTTTTATGACACACACGAAACTCACAATTGTTTTTTGATTCAATGATGGTTTAACAATTTTATTTCCAATTAAAAATACCCTGAAACTGAAGAGAAAAAAAAAGAATGTGACGAATTTTTATATTAAGAATTCTTGCTGAACTTAGAAAATTTATTTATATTTGCTTTAAATTATCAAAATACTCTTTTTAGTATATATGAATATAGTTTTACTAACAACCAAATAAACTTTTTAGTATTACATCCAATGATTTTCATCTATATATTTTAAGATCTAACAAAATAATCTTTAATTTAGTGATGGTTTAACAGTTTTTTTACAATTGAAAATACACCAAAACTAAAGATAGAAGAAAGTGACAAATATTTACTTTCGATTTTTGAAATTTTCATGTATTCGGTTTTAATTATCAAGTTACATTTTTTAGTATTTTTAAGATAATTCAACTAACAATCAAATACACTTTTTCATAATCGATCCAACAACTTTCATATATCTATTTTAAAATCTAAGAATCCTTATTATAATAGGAATTGAATACAGTGTTAATGGAACTGGTGTTTTTATTAAGTTATAATGACTTATAATCCAATTCTAATAATGATACTTCCACTTTTGACTTAAATTCCTTTTAGATAATAATTTTTATTTTTATATGATATTATCTTGATCGTCTATTTTTAAAAATATTAAATCCAATGATTGAGATTATTTTTTTGGGATGGCAAAATTATCCGATCTGACGGATACCCGATTTTTTGGATTTGGATTTAATTTTTAAACACGAAAATATTTGGATTTGGATTTTAGACATACCGATTCGAAATCTGACCCGAAAACTGAAACCCGATCAAAACCCGATCTGAATCCGAAACCCGAAAAATACCTGATATATATATATATATATATATATATATATATATATATATATATATAGTCAGGATCAAGAGAGAACCACATAATAAAAATTTTAGAACTGTTATAAACCGTTGGATTATTACAAGATCAACTGTCCAGATTCAACTCATTTTTATATACAAAATCCTTATAAGGCTATTGTTGGAATAAAATAACTACACTATTAGTTCAATTAATTTAAATAAAGAAGTTTAATCAATTACTCATTTTTTAAATTCATTTTTTATCTCACATATCTTTTGGCTGTTTTTTTAATTTTAATTTTTTTCTTTAAATTGATTTATTTGTTTTATTCAAAATTTTATACACGAATTTTTTTATGAGATAAAAGGATTCTACTGCAGGACCTATTTTGTTTCGTAGTATAAATACAGTGTTCTGCTACTGAATTTTAACAATTATGCACATGAACTTCAAAGTTCAACAACTGAAGCTACTTTTTTTCACAAAATTCTACCAGTGAACTTGATTTTTTTAATAATGTTCAGCTGTTGAACAATGTTATTCATATTATTTTCATACCATAACTTTCGTGTTCTACCGTTGAACATAAAAGTCATGCAATCCAATTTGAAATCAAGCACATAAATTTTAATGTTCTACAACTGAACTTACTTGTATTTAAATGTTCAGCTGCTAAACACTGTTATCTAATATTGTGTTCATACCAAAACTTGAATATTTTCACAACAGTTGATAAAAATAATGGGGGAATTTTATGATGATGATAAAGAATTTTGTGATCGATATCGATGTATGATTATAATTGTTAATCAAATATTAATTAGCTCTAAATTGTGAATTTTGTGTTTATGGACAACTTTACCCCTGATCTACATATAATAAATATCTATTATTTTAAATATAAATTAGAGTTCTAAGAGTTCTTAGGTTAAGGGTTATATATATATATATATATATATATATATATTACACTATAATATATGTTTTACGTATTTATACTATTACTATTATAAGCAACACACATAATAATTAGTCTGTTATGAATTTGGCATGCTATTATTCTTTAATATAATTAATAAATTTATCAGATAAAAATAATTTAAATAATTTCAGCCTACTGTCTTCTATACTTTGGAGAAGTTTTTCTCCTAATTCAAGTACAAGCACATTTTATAGAAAATTTAGTATGTTTTACACTTAAATTGTGCTAAATAGAACATAGGGAACCTATCTTATATTCCCAATTTTGAAAAAAAAAATACTATAATTATCATATTTTGGATAGGCATATAAATTTATTTATTTTTAGTTTATTATTTTTTAGGTATCCGATTGAAACCCGAACCCGATCCGAAACCCGAAAAAACCCGATGAATAGGGTTTGAATTTGCATTTTATATATCCAAACCCGAACCTGAACCTGAACCGATCCGAAATCTAACGGATTAGATTTGGATTTTACGAAACACAAATTGATCCGACCCGATTGTCGTCCCTAATTATTTTGGTGTTACTGAGGACCAAACCAGAGTTTTGAATAAAATTACCCTTACGCTTATTTAATAAATCGGATAAATTTTAATATTTTAAATATATTTAATATATTAGCCTAGTTTATAATAAAATATAACATTCAAAACTAATTCATAGCGATAAATCGAATTTCAAAAATGAAGTCATTCAAATATTTTTAAATGATTAATAAAAAATTTATGGACGATTTTTAAAAAATGAGATGATTCTTGAAACACCGCTTATTAATATGCCGGTAAGTCAAAAAGAAATTAGTGACCAAGAATGAGTAACATGCATGCATGAGATGTGCAGATGGGAAAAGTTGACTTGTAATTTGAGTGACCAAGGCAAGAATCAGTTAGCGGTTTCACAAAGTTATATTGTACGGCAACTGTTGTTACTTTGTATTCATACCGTTGTTGTAGATCCTATAACACACTAGTTGTAGTTTAAGTACGACAATGCAACATTTGATACGCCTTGATTCAGATGTTGTGCGCCCGCGTTCGCATGTGTACAAGTACTCATATATTGCGTACGATTTAGATGTCAATGTAAGTGGAGATCTATCCTGTCAGCGTTTCTACTGCTTCCTACTCCAAGCTTGCTTACAAATTCAGCCTCCAGTCAATCCTCTTGCTCATGCTCGCATCAACTATCTGCCTATCTCACTTGGTTACTCCAACATGTTTATGGTTAATTAAGCTGCACTCCATCCATCAGTGACGGAATCATAATTTAAAATATTTCGAGATTGTAATATATAATAACAAAAAATCTATACTGATTTGAAGGATAAAATGAAACTCAAATAATTGATTTCAATAATTTTCGAGTTCAATCAGATTTGATACTTTTTCTTGCTCTGCCGGCATTAAATCAACCTTGATTGTGATTTTATTAAGTTTTACCAAGCAGTAGTAGGTTTAATATTTCCCCTGTCAGGTGCCTGGCTTTATGGCTACATTGGCATGTGAGAATATGAATCATGTTCAAACTTTCGCCCGGCTGGCCCTGCCCTTCTTCCACGCCTCTACTATACTATTCAACATATATGAGATTTATTAATATGGTTTTAAACATGAAAAAATTGAATAAACATATGAGATTTAAGACAGTGGCTGTCTTTAATCACTTTTAAGGACCAGTAATACTTATTAACTTTACCCCCAAGCTCCAACTTGTGTTTCTTTATATCATACACTCACATCCTAATCAATTCTAATCAATTTAGCTAGCTTGCTACTAAAGCATAGGATGCTCTTAATTCAGGTGAGTGGATGTTCAAATTTGACCATAATTATGCTTTATTAGCCTAATGACGAGCTTATAATTTAACTATAGTTTTAATTAACCGCATCCATGGCTCATAATACAAGTAGGTAGAATATTGATACTCCTATTGGATCATTATTGCTTGACTAATCATGTCACTAACATGCTATATCATGAATTAATTTGCTTAGCTAATTACTAATACTGCATTGTGGCTAAAGCATCTAGTACAAAGATTGAGTTGGCATACATTATTAAGATTATAAGACATGGACCATATATTCTATACTAGGAGTCTAGGATTCGGTAAGCGGATCTTTTTTCTGGTGATTGATTAGAAATTGAAGGCGGGGTTTGGTTTATGACTCCTGCATGCTCCTTCAATAGCCTGTACTACAAAATTTTGTACTCCTATATAAGTTTATACTGAAAATTGATTTAAACTAAGGGACTATGTTATTTTATATATTGTTTTTTTCCTTTTCAGGTCTCTACTTATTCGCGAAACTTTTTAGCGGATAAATAATTTCAGAAAAAATTGAAATTATATTGAGGTGGTACTAATAAAAATGTGATTCTTGCTTCTCCAACACATAATTATATATATAGCCGGCAGAGAAGGAAATCGAAGAAGCATATAAAGGTGAAATAGCTGTCGACTGTCATGCATATATACAAATATGAATGTATACATGATATGAAGTTATTTGCAGACAAGGTGGCTGCAAATTATAAATTTGAGTCCACAAAGTGAAACCTTGTGACTAAACATGTTGACTGATATTTTCTTCCACTAACTGTTAATAGCTTTACCATAACTTCATCAATCTAGCTAGTACTAAAGAAATCATTAATTCTTTACTAATACTATGCGTGCACTAAGTAAAGTAGTTAACTTTAAAATAAATGTTGATTTGTTTCTGAAATCTGTATAGTTGAAGACTGTTTCTCATCGACAACAAAACCAAGTGTGGCATAAAGGAGTCCAAACTGGGTTGGTCTTTGGCTACATGGGACAATACCTGCGCCAAACATCCTGCAGCAATCGCATACATTAGGATCTCCAAAACTGATTTCAACTAAGATTTCGTAAATATAATTATTATCTCTTTAGATTACCCAAATTTATGTTCGTTAAAATTACATATGTAAGTCATTAAAATAATAGATAATGCTAGTCTGATCCATAATCTATTTTTGTAGACTTTCTAAATTTTGTTGTTCCAACTTTTACAAAAAAAAGGTAGCAACAAATAGGAAAGGTGGTGGCTAGAGAGGCTGTATGCACAAGTGCATAGTCACTTCTGAAGTCTATGAAATAAGAAAATGGCAACAAGGTATGTCTCTCAACTGTCTGCTTAAAGGTACTACTACTGCACAATGCACATCAATGTCTATATATAATTAAACTGAATTTATATTAAAAATTAATATATATATATATATAATTCACATATATATATATGTAAAGTTGTCATCAATCTTTTCAATGTTTGCACCTGCTCCAGTAACCACCTTTGGCTGATCATGGAAGAATTTTGTGACCATCTTTGAATGTTTGGACTCATTTCATTATAACAATAAGATTTATTTAACACTAAAAAAAAAGCAATAAGATTTCATATGTCATTATGCAAATGTCTTCTTATGCTTCATTCTTACATAACATGTATTTAATATGAATATTTGTGTGTGTAGATTGTGTATATGAATGTGGTGGTCCTTGGGGGTTGAAACTTGAAAGGAGAATAGGATAACATGATAATAATAGTTAGCTATAGGTATTTATTGTTGAGCCCAGCTTGGATTTATGTGGTCAAAGAATGAAAGGCTTTCTTTGTCAAAGTATGGGCTTAGATAGGTTGGTTAGTAGGCCCATTAAATTTAGGAGATATGCCCCCCCACAACAAGGACCCCTTTGGATATGGAAGGTAAAGGCCATTTTTTCATTCAATGCTTTTATACCCTACAAACCTTGACTATATGGTCTTTCATTAGCAATGATGGGCCAGTAGGGAATAGCCCAATCCTCACATTTGATTAACCTTCCACATCTAACCTCAGTTACTTATATCTATCTGTATACTGGTTGAAAATGGTTTTATGAAATGGGAACTATCGAAGACAGACATTCGAAAGGGACCATCGTGCTTATCACGTGCTTAACCCAAACACCACCAGGGCCAGGGCCACCCTCACCATAATGCCTTCGGCAAAAGACAACTAGTTTGCCAATGTCTCCCTCTCAATTCTTCTGTCATTTTCATCACTTGAACCAAAGGATAGGGAAACATTATGAATAATGAATAAGTTATAATTGTTGGGTATAATTAATTAAACTACATAGCAATAATAGGGTAGTTATATATATTTTGTATTAACAAGGACATGCAAAAATATCAATAACAAAACAAATGCGAAGGTCGAAACAATAATATAGTGGGCGTTTGGGGTATCAAACAAAAGTTGACTTATAGCTTAAAATGAGTAAGTGCTTTATAAGTGATAAGTAGAGCTGAGCTTATAAGTCCTAGAGTGTTTGGTAAATCAGAACTTATAAGCAGTAGAGTGTTTGGGTAAATCAGAACTTATAAGTTAACTTTTTTTTTTATTATTTTTAAAATATTTATTTTTTAATATATATAAATGGATATCAATGGATAGATCTCGATGAGTAGAGAAATTTGATATATACATATCAATTTTTTAATGAACGGATCAAAAGATATATGGTTTTGAAGATTTGAAAGATATTATATATTGCGTGTATCGAGAATAAGTTATAAGTTATAAGTTGAATGTTAAGGATTCTTAACATTCAACTTATCCATTTTAAGTAGCCATAAGTTGGTTTCACTTATTTTGACAAACACCCCCAATAAGCATTTTTGGGTTTATAAGTCATAAGCTGCAACTTTAAGTTGCAGCCAAACAGGCCCATAATTAGACTCTGAAAATAACAAGACAAGAAAGAACACTTATCTCTCTGTAGCTTTTAACAAGTACTGATAGATAATGAACAACTGAGTCGCCAAGCCTTAGAGAAGTCTTGACTGTTCTTGAAGAGATTATTGCCCCACTTACGCTGTGTTGGGTTGTAGCAATATCACTCCCAGGATAAAACAACACAGATCAATCCACTCACAGATATGACAATGATCAACAGCGACCTGCACCTCAGTTCGCCCAAAAACCTATGTATATTCTGTATGTGTTGTGTGAGAGAGAGAATACCGAAACGTTATATTTTGTATATATAATACAAAAAATAAAACGTAACATATCAAATATTGTAACTGAAACATTTAATACTAAATATTCTGATTTAATTATCATAACAGTTGTCATCAGGATTTAATAACAGTTACAGCTCAGTCAGGATTTCCTGGTCCATCAGGATTTGATCATCATCAGTACTTACTCAAGCCATCAGGACTTGTTGTCAGTTCGTATAGCTGCTACAAATAAATACTGATACTGTTAAATTAAATCAATAAATAATAAACAAGTAATTAAATTCCTCGCCCAGGTCGCCTCGCGTACGCGAGACGCTGAGACATTCGCCCAAATCGCCCTTCGACCCGACCCGAGTCGTGTGGTGTGACGCCCTCCAAACCCGGGGTACAGATTTGAGGAGTCACCCGACCAACGGTACACTATTTAACACATGCATAATATATATAAAGACATAAAATACCCCTTAACCAAGACCACATCCAGATTATGACAATGAACACAAGCTACTACAATCTTTTATTAATACAATACCAGTTTTATCAGAGTTATTACATCACAACTTAGGTTCAAATCTAGACATCTAATCTAGAAAATCAAAACAACAACTACCCTGCCAATGACAACCACACGGGGGGCTCTCCTAGCTGCCGGTGAACTATCAGTCACGCTGTGCCGACTCATACTCTCGCTTCACTGGAATAGGGTTAGAAAACAACAAGCAAGAGTGAACCAAAATTGCTTAGCAAAACATCAATGAATCATTTCTATCACAGTTGTAAGGATATGAATTTATGATATCAGAATCAACAATATTTAGCTAACACATGCTTTGTATCGATAACAATTGAAGAAAAGAATTAGAATTTGGCTTATACATTTTATTCAAATCAAAGGTTGTGCTGCTGGCCAGCCACACATCAACCCCGGACTAGCTCACGGCATAGTCCTCTACTGGATCGTAGGCCAATCCGGGCCTTAAGTTATTCCGACCATAAATATGGCCCGACCAATTACCGGTCCATTTTAAAAACATGCCAAATCTATCATAGGGTATAAACAATAACATGCTCAATAAGATAAACTCAATGTATAATAATTGCAAAAGAGCTTCAACTGCTCAGTATCAAATGAAGATCGAGAAATAATCATGGAATAATTTCAACGGTACAGTGTACTCATTCAATAAGGAAATCAATATTGGTAATCGATAATCGATGACCGTAATCAATAGTCAACGATGGAAGTCAAATGATCAATGGTTGTCAATAATAATCAAAGGATGATAATCAATAATAAATGGTGGTAAACAATAATCAAGTGAATTGGAAATAAGGGTTTCCGATGCAGATCAAATCAAAGAATCAAGAATTTCGAAGGAAATGGAATCAGTTGTCCAAATGCGGTTAAAAGATTGATAATTTGAATTGTTCTGGGGATAACGGTGTTCAAGTAATCAAGACAATAATAATTTTTATCACAAGTAAAGGCACATATACTTGCCTGGTCTAAGCTGCTGTCGGATCGACTCTGCTCAATCTACCTTTCCCTTTCCCTTGCTCCGGGAACTCGATTCTATAATTAAACAACTCATCACAATAAGTCTAACTATTCTCGTTCTACTCTCGACACTTATTCAATTAATAATCACATTTAAACAAGTAACCGGTTACGTATCGGACGTCCGATATGATTTACGATATTTAAAACTCAGATATTTGCTCTAGTAAGGGCATATACAGACTATAAAACACAACACACAATTCATATGAACCATATAACACTTATAAACATTTTTAAAATATCATACGAAACTTATTTGAATTTTAAATAAGTCACGATAAATTTTTAAATCAAAACTCGGATTTTTAAATCCAATATAAACATTTAAATGCAAATAAATAAATTAATAAAATTAATTGACACTCTTTAAATACTCAAACTATTTTTAAATAAAAAATTAGGCTTGAAAATAATTAAACTGAATTTTTAATTAATTAAATCTAATTAATTTTTAATTTTTAAGAATTAATTGATTAAAAGAAATAACCAATTAATTAATAAAATAATTATTAATTAAAAATAATTAAAATAATTAAGTTTAATCAATTTTCGGATTTAAAATAATAAATATAATTTTCCAGAATTTTTCTGATATTAAAATATATTTTTAAAATAAAAATATGAATTTTTAAAGTTTTTAAACTATTTTCGAATTAAATTTAAAAAATAAAATCCAAAAACAGTTTTCAGAAAATGAATTAGGGTTTTGAAGATTGAAACCGGGTCAAACTTCGGGTAAACGGGTCGGGAAGAACGAATCCGGTTTGCCAAGAACAACCCACCGGATTCTGGGTTTTCCAGAATCCGGCCGGTGTTCGGTGACCGGAATCCTACGATTCTGTCCAAACACAAACAAACTTAGAGGGCTTTTGCTCGCCTTCTCAAAACAAACACAACCAACACACCATTACATCTGTCCCATGCCGGAATCGAGCCCAGAATCCGGTCAAAGAAACCGTCGGGGAAGACTCCGGCCGGAAACCCGATCTCTCTCATTTCTACATGAAACTCTACGAGTAATATCACAAAATGAAGCTTATAACTCACACAATCAAAGCCCTATATCAAAACTTATGTCAGATCAACAACAAGAACGAACGAAGTAAAAGAAAAATTCGGGTCAAAACCCGAAAATCAAACCCATCAAAATTGAAATCAAACATGAAATTAAATCATGGATTCTTGCTATTTAGAACCCTAGGAACATGTTAGAAGCAACCAATTGAACGGAGAATCAACAGATTGAAAATCCCCAAATCGACCAAGAACCCTAATTTTAATTCGAATATTGAAAAATTCATATAAAATCGAAAACTTACCAGATGATGATGATGTTGAAAGATTCTGAAACTAGAGATCAAGAGCTTTGATTTGAGTACAAGAACTTCAGATTTGGATTTCAGTAACACCTTGAACGAATGGTTTGATTCTTCACGAACACGAAGAACACGGTTCGGGAATTTTTAATTTTTGGATAATTAACTGCAGATATCTATGAGTTTCAAGGTACGATTCGTCTTTTTATATTTTTGGAAAAATAATACCCCAAACAACATTTTTGGATCGATATAGATCCACTGGTTCGTTTAAAAACCCTAATTAGGTTAAAAACACGTTTTACGAGGAATAATCAGTTAAAAAGGTTGATGATCATCCAATTGATATATGTATATATATATATATATATCATTATATAACTAATGCTCAAGAATACTGGGGCTATAACAAATGTAATATTGATATAAAATGATATATCCGTCCCCTTAAGCAATTAGGGTTCAGAACAATTTTTCCCTTTTTGAACAAAACGAATTATTCTTGCAGAATCAAATAGGTAGGAATGAAATGATACGAATATCTCTCCCGATAATGATTCGAATACGAAAGACGAAGAGATAATAATTAATGTACCAAATTCCAACGGGGCCCTTGAATTATCAAAACGGGGCTCAGATTTGAAGAAAATTCCAAATGACGAAATATTTGAAAGGGGCTTCCGACTCACCAATTAGCACATAATCACACACTAATTATCATTTAATAATATCCCAATACTCCACAACAAATATTTTTATATTAAATATATCATTTATTTAAATAATAAAATTCACGGATATTACATCCTTCCCCCCTTAATAGGATTCTGTCCTCAGAATCAGATCAAGGAAACAACTGGGGATACTTCTCTAACATCTCACTCTCTAACTTCCAGGTAGACTCTTCTACTTTAGGATTCCTCCACAAAACTCTCACTAACGCTACTGTCTTATTCCTTAGTACTTTCTCCTTACGATCCAATATCTGAATCGGTCGTTCTACATAAGATAAATCTGCCTGGACCTCTATGGGTTCATACTCTATTACATGATTCGAATCTGGTCGATACCTCTTAAGCATAGATACATGAAATACATTATGAATGTGCTGCATATGCGGCGGCAATGCTAACTCGTAAGCTACCTTGCCCACTTTCTTCAAAATCTCAAACGGTCCAACATATCTCGGACTCAACTTCCTTTTCTTACCAAACCTAACTAATCCTTTCCACGGTGAAACCTTTAGTAACACTTGCTCTCCTTCTTCGAATCCCACATCCTTTCTGGCTAGATCCGCATACTTTTTTTGTCGGTCCTGAGCTGTTATCAATCTTCTTTGAATCAATTGAATCACTTCCTTTGTTTGTTGCACTAGTTCTGGTCCTATCATCTTCCGTTCACCAACTTCTTCCCAATACACTGGAGATCAACACTTTCGTCCATACAAAGCTTCGTAAGGTGGCATTCCGATGCTCGTGTGAAAACTATTATTATATGAAAATTCCACCAAGGGTAGATGATCGTCCCAACTGTCTTCAAAGTCAAGTGCACATGTCCTAAACATATCTTCAATGGTCTGAATTGTTCTTTCGCTTTGACCGTCCGTCTGCGGGTGATAAGCCGTACTCATCCTTAACTCGGTGCCCAAACACTCTTGAAAACTCCTCCAAAATCTTGAATTGAATCGAGGGTCTCGATCGGACACTATCGATACTAGAACTCCATACCGTACTACGATTTCTTTTATGTAAATATGAACTAACTTATCCAGCGAGAATCTTTCGTTAATTGGAAGAAAATGCGCAGATTTCGTCAATCGATCCACGATAACCCAGATACGTTCAAGGAATAACCCTTTCCTCTAATTGCGACCACACAATTACATTCGTTTAGCTGGGCATCTCCATAGATGTACTGCTATCATCTCGTCAAATGACTTAACCCCATTCAGAGTTCAAATAACTCTTGCTATACTGGCAGTAACAGTACCTTTTAGGTTTATAGGGGATAGACACAGATACGTGAGTATCAAGGTATATAGTAAAGGTACTACCAACTCACCCTCACAGCTTGTTATTACCACATTGAATACACTTCAAGGGATCTCCTCTCAGGTGTATTGGGTTCCCGCTGATGATGAATCATTATGGGCTATCAGTCCCATCCCCAACCTAGACTTACGGACTACTGCATGCTCAAGTCCTTTAGTCAAAGGATTAGCAATATTATCCTGAGTTCCAATGAACTCTATAGCAATAATCCTTTCAGACACTAAACCCCTTATAGAATTAAGTCTAACTTGGATGTGTCTCTTAGTTTTAGCATTATACTTTTCACTACTGATCTTGTCGATAGTTGTACGACTATCACAATGAACAGTAATGGCTGGAAGCGGTCTGCTTACTACAGGTAACACTGACATAAGTCCATGCAACCATTCAGCCTCCGTCCCCGTGGCATCTAGTGCACACAACTCAGCCTCAAAAGTAGACTGAGTAATCAAAGTCTGTCTAGAAGACTTCCAGGATATTGCTCCACCTGCTAGGGTAAACAAATATCCAGTTACTCCATTGGTATCGGATTTCTTAGCTATCCAACTTGCATCACTATATCCCTCGAGTACTCCAGGGAATCTTCGATAATGCAAACCAAGGGAAATAGTTCCCTTAAGATATCTAAGAACTCTATCCAGTGCCTCCCAATGAGTCTTGTTCGGACAGCTTGTATACCTAGCTAACTTAGACACTGAATAAGAAATGTCTGGTCTAGTCACGTTAGCGAGATATTGCAAACTCCCAATAATCTGAGAATACCTTAACTGAGACACAGGAATCCCTGAACTATTCTTGACTAGGGAAACTTTAGAATCGTACGGTGTACTAGCGATTCTACAATTTGAATAACCATACTTCTCAAATATAGATTTCTCTATATAATGAGATTGTGACAATGTTATTCCATCAGTTGATTGTGTCAACTTGACCCCAAGAATCACACTAGCCTCACCCATATTGTTCATTTCAAAATGCCTTTTCAAGAAACTTTTTGTCTCGTTAATAATCTCAATATTGGTTCCAAACAATAAAATATCATCCACATATAGGCACACGATAATACATTCATTTCTTTTAACCATATAGTAGACACAATTGTCACTTCATTAACTACAAATTCTGATTCTAAAACAGTTTCATCAAACTTTTTATGCCAGTCTCTAGGAGCTTGTTTTAAGCCATATATAGACTTGATCAACTTACATACTTTCCTCTCGTTACCAGAAGCAACAAATCCCTCAGGCTGATCTGTATAAATCTCTTCTTCAAGATCACCATGAAGAAAAGCTGTCTTTACATCCATTTAGTGGATGATAAGACCATGTACGGAAGCCAATGCTATAAGCATTCGGATTGTTGTCATCCTTGCAACAGGAGAGTATGTGTCAAAGTAATCAATGCCTTTATTTTGCCTAAAACCCTTAGCTACCAGTCTAGCTTTATACTTATCTATTGAGCCATCCGGGTTCATCTTCCTTTTGAAGATCCACTTACATCCTATAGTAGTACACCCAGGAGGAAGATCAACCAACTCCCATGTTCCATTAGAAACAATAGAGTCAATCTCGTTACAGCACCTTTCCAGTGCCTTGACTCCGAAGAATCCATGGCCTGTCGAAAAGTTAAAGGTTCATCCTCGACATTGTAAGTGACAAAATCACTTCCAAAGTCCCTGACTACCTTTGCACGCTTACTCCTTCTAGGTTCATCTACTTCGTCAGGAGTAGAACTACTAGCAGGATCTGCCCCACATTTGTCATCTTTTCCACATGATCAGGAATAGAACTCGATGTGTGAGTAGGATCATCATTAGAAATATCTTGAGGTATGCCAGTCTTCATAGGGAATACATCCTCAAAGAATGTTGCATCACGAAACTCAACTATAGTGTTAGCCACTATACCGTCTATGTCAGATTCAATATATCCCAGAAAGATGCAATCAACAGTTTTCGGACCTAGTTTCTTTTTCTTGTGTTCAGGGACAAGCACCTTTGCAAGGCACCCCCACACACGAAGATACTTTAAACTTGTCTTTCTACTTTTCCATAATTCATAAGGTGTCTTGTCCATATGTTTCAGAGGGACTCTATTCAGAATATGGCAAGCCGTATTCAAAGCCTCTCCCCACATGTACTTAGGCAACCCAGAATTAATAAGCATGCTGTTAATCATATCTTTTAAAGTTTTGTTCTTTCGTTCAGCCACCCCATTAGACTCAGGTGTGTATGGTGGAGTCACCTCATGAACTATACCATTACTTGCGCAAAATTCATTAAACGAGGTACTAGTATACTCACCACCTCTATCAGATCTCAAACGTTTAAGTACTTTACCAGTTTGTGTTTCAGCTTCAGTTTTGAATATAATGAATTTTTCTAGTGCTTCATCTTTATGTATAAGTAAATAAACATAACAGTATCTACTACAATCATATATAAAGGTAATAAAATATCGTTTATTATCCTTAGTCAACATGCCACCAAATTCACATATGTCTGTGTGTACTAAATCTAATACTCCTGAATCCCTAACAACATTATGAAAGGGTTTCCTAGTTTGTTTAGCAGTCACACATACTTGACATTTAGATTTCTTATCAATGACATATTTTGGGATCAACTCTAAATTCATCATATTCTTTAGAGCACCAAAATTTAAATGACCAAGTCTAGAATGCCACAAATCAGATGATTCAACCAATTAACAGAAGGTGCAACACTATCATTAATAAAACTGCCCAAAACAGGCTCAACATTTATCAAAAATAAACCATCAGACAAGTAACCTTTGTTAGGTCCAAAGTATCGTAGAAGGGGGGGGGGGTTGAATACGATACTCACAAATAATTTAATTTCGTTCGCGGATAATTCATTCAGTTCTATAACGAAATCAAACACACCAAACCAAACCAAGTTTCGGGGAATATATCTTTCTATAAATATAATCCGTAGATTAGCTTCAATGAGTTCTAAGTTATACACAATCAAAACTTTGATAGATTTCAAGCAGAATTAATTTCTCTGGTATTTTCTCTCTGGCTTGATCTCTCTCTCAGTTATTGCTTCTGTGTGAAATAACTCCGACTGAAGAAGACACACTTCCTCTGTTGTAATTGTAGACTTTTGTTTTTGAAAACCATCGAACCAAACTTGTAGAAACAATCTTGGCCGTTGGATCTTCATCAACCATACAAAACAAAACAAACTTTTCACCTGCTCCCTATTTAAAAACCATCGAATGGTTTAAATCAATTTACCATTCGATATTTTTTAAATCAAAACTATCGAGTGCCAAATTGATTTACTTTGTTTTAAATAGAATTACCTTTAACACCATTCGATAGTTTTCACAATTGAAAAACTATCGAATTCTTTTTCTTGTCTTTTGTCCTTTAGTAATTACTCCTGAGCTCCTGGGTGTTTTAGTTTTAGACTGTATCAATTTCTTCTGAGACGATAAAACAACTTGATCTTTTTAGTGCCGTCACCTAGTGCAACTGGTCTGGTTCACAGATGAATAACACTTGATCAATTGTTCTTTTATGTCTTCATTTCAGTGTTGCTGATAAGTCCTTTGTCGTTCTGGTTGCTTCGATTAAATCACTGGAATCCCGTGGTACTTAACCCTAAATCATTCACATACTTCTGTCATCTTGAAAGTCTTGTTTCTTTTGCTATCACTGAGGCTTGAACATTTTCATGAACTTCTTTCCGTGACCTGTTTACGGACTTCAAGAATACATAACGTATTTTGATTTTTTGAGTTTACCTTTTCTTCTTTGATTCTGGATTCCTGTGCTTCTGTTAATATTATTGTCTGTCTTGTCCTTTGTTGAGTTGTAGTTATCTCTTTTACATCTTATGTTACATTATGCTTTACAACCTTTGCCAAAGAATGTACCAGTATGTGTAATAACTACTTTATTACATTTCAAAGAAAGTTCAAAACCATTCTTAACTAAACAACTTCCACTTATTATATTTCTTTGAATAACAGGAACATGGTGCACTCTAGTTAGAGATAGAACACGCCCAGAAGCAAACTTCAGGTCCACGTTTCCTATTCTAAGAACTTGAGCAGCACTAGCATTCCCCATCGTCACTGTCACTCCATGACTCTGTTGATAAGATACAAAAAGAGTAATATCAGTACAAATATGTACATTAGCTCCATTATCAATCAACCATTCATGTGACAGATAAGTGGAAAGAAGTACAGGGTTGTAGATAATATACCCGTCATTGGTTCTAGAGGCAACAACCTCACCAACAACCATGTTAACCTTAGGCCCATCAGTGGTTGCAAGCACAGTATTAGCTTGTGCTCCCACAACAACTTTCTTTGCTTTCTTTGTAGGACAGTCCTTGCTCCAATGACCAACCTGTTCACAAGACAACCATGGTTTGTTTGTCTTTGGTTTCTTAGCCTTGTTCTTGTCATTTTTAGGTTTAGTGTTATCCTTCTTAGTGACAGCTTTTCTTTTATGTCCAACAGTCACTACATTCACCTTCGAACTCCCATGTTCAGCAGGCATCACATGTCCCTCTTTGGACTTGTGCTGTTCCTGCACAGAGATGTCCAACATCAGGTTTGTCCATGTGATCTCTCCTTTCTGTCTTTTCAGGGAGAGAGCAAACTGTTCACAAGACTTAGCGAGTTTTTCAATCACAGCCATAACCTGAAACTTTTCAGGAAGGTCCATTCCGGACTCCTTCAAAGCATGCACCAATATTTCAAACTCATGTGCCTGCTCAGTCATGGATTTTGTAACCACCAGTTTAAAATCAAGAAACCTAGCCACATAATACTTTTCCAACCCTTGCGAGTCAGTATTGTGTGTCTAGTCCAGCTTCTCCCATAAGAGCTTAGCAGTGAAGGAGTCAGATGAATAAACATCAAAAAGAGTGTTCGCTAAAGCTGCCAGTATAGCAGCCCTAGCCACCCCATCTTTTTCCTCCCACATAGCATAAGCCCTAACAGAATCAGCCTTTTCCTGATCAACAACCGGTTTCTCATACTGCACCACCGGCCATAGACCCTTTACTATAAGCCACAGTTTCATCTTTTTCTGCCAACGAGAAAAACCAACACCCCCACCGAATTTATCAGGCATTCCTGACAAATCGATAGGCTGTGGGAAACGGTACGTGGTCCAATCGATGGTAGGTGCAGAAACACCAGAACCCGAAGCAATAACACCAATACCAGGAGTTACAGTTTCGTTAACCATCTTGCTAATTAACAATTGTCATCAGGATTTAATAACAGTTACAGCTCAGTCAGGATTTCCTGGTCCATCAGGATTTGATCATCATCAGTACTTACTCAAGCCATCAGGACTTGTTGTCAGTTCGTATAGCTGTTACAAATAAATATTGATACTGTTAAATTAAATCAATAAATAATATTAAATAAACAGGTAATAAAATTCCTCGCCCAGGTCGCCTCGCGTACGCGAGACGCCGAGACATTCGCCCAAATCGCCCTTCGACCCGAGTCGAGTCGAGTCGAGTCGTGTCGTGGCGAGGCGAGGCGGGCGACGGCGGCGCGCGCGTGAGGCACATAATAACACCATGCACACCCACATGTCTTAGTAGTTGTACACTACTCTTGCACATGGTTCTATATAAACCCACCAACCTCTCATTACCATTTCTATGTGGGATACAAGTTATTTCAATAACAGTTACAGCTCAGTCAGGATTTGATTATCATCAGTACTTACTCAAGCCATCAGGATTTCGTCAGGACTGGACCATCATCAGGATCCAAGTACTGACCCTAGTCCATCAGGATTTAATATAAATCCTGACCCAGTTCGTATAGCTGTTACAAATAAATACTGACACTGTTAAATTAAATCAATAAATAATATTAAATAAACAGGTAATAAAATTCCTCGCCTAGGTCGCCTCGCGTAGGCGAGACGCCGAGACATTCGCCCAAATCGCCCTTCGACCCGAGTCGTGACGTGGCGAGGCGGCGACGGCGTGTGTGTGTGTGTGCGCGCGCGCGTGAGGCACATAATAACACCATGCACACCCACATGCCTTAGTAGTTGTACACTACTCTTCCACTTGGTTCTATATAAACCCACCAACCTCTCATTACCATTTCTATGTGGGATACAAGTTATTTCAATATAACCAACCCACATAACCCATTTCAAGCAACCTATTTCAACTCAATTTATTTATGGATTCCATTAAGAAAATATCTTAGATCCAAACATGAAAGTTTAAGTCCTCATAACAAGGAACAACTTCCAATTGTTAGTTTCCGGAAATTCCATCAAGAACATATTTAAAGTATGCCTCAAACTTTCCATTTTCTAACAATAATCTCAAATGACATTTTTCTTAAATAAGTTGACTAATTTTAATTTTGTGGGAGCATATTTATACACCTGGAATCTCATATTATTATTACGAAAATTACCAATGTTTACCACATGACACATAAATATTTAAAAATAATTTTTAAAAATATTTTTGGGGTATATAGCATATTTTTTTCTTACAAATGTATAGCATTTCTTTTGTACAAAATATATATTTCTTAGTGGATGGGTAATATAATATTAGTGGGGACTGGGGAGCATGTTAGAGTTGAATCTAACATGATGCAAGATTTTCTTCGATTTTGTTAATATTTTCCTCGTATCTGCAATGATGGAGGAAATTTTTTGGATCATGCTTAATTTAGGAGAGTAGGTTGTGGTTAGGTAGCTAACTTCTACTTTAGAACTTTGAACCTCAAAGGTACCTAAAAATTTATAAACAATTTTCAAGGTTGTTTAGACTTGAGAGAACTTCAAAATTGAACACAGATCTTCCAAATTTTAAAGGATCAGTCTTTAATCTTGAAGGGTATTTTCTGAATTCATTTCTTGATCATAAACATATTTGTAGAACAAATTAATTGAAGCAAATTTTATCTGTCTTATCATAAAGAATTTCGAAGCATTTGATCAAATGTATCTCAACAATTTATCTGATCTTTGAAAATGATACGATTGGAATTTGGAACTTGTTTTTAATCTCTGCGCACGTTCGAATTTCATTTCTCTTGTATGACTCAAATTCGAACTTATTAGTGACTTTAACATATTATATGTGACAATCCAAATTTAATCTCAATTATTTTCGTAAAGTCCCCATCATAAGTATGAAATCAACAACTTGGCGAATTAAGGCGGTGTAAAAAATAATAATTTGTTGGTGTAGTCCAAATACAACAACTTGGATCTATCACAATTTTTCCGGGAACTATCGACAGTTATTATCCTAGAAGTAGGGAAGTTTTTTTTATAACTGATATAAAAAAAAGGGATAGTTTCCGACCTAAAAACCAAAGAGATAAGCAAGCAAAAGTTTGGCTCCTTCAGTTTTTTGGTACACATGCAAAACGCCACATGAAGTGGCGATCCCTGTAGTTCCTCTTCAAGTAATATTCAGGTAGCTCGAGTATTCAGCTAATAGTACAAAATAACAATATCATCTTTCTGTAGCAAACCCATGCACTGACGATTCACTACCTGACACGGATATAAAAAATCAAGGATGTTAATTTGGAACAAGGAAGATTTCTTTTATTTGTAAACAGTTGTATTATTTATAGAAGAAAATAAATTGATGCATTTCCACTGTTGGATTACCGTAAGAAGTTCAGATGCTCTCACCACTCCAAATTACTCCTTCATATTTTTATAAGATAAAACATGACCATAATAAATTTAATTCACTAAAATTGAAATCAAAGAATCTAACTTGCTGCAGCGTTAAACTTCAACTTGATGCACATGTATGAAGAAGTAACAATTTACGTAATATATGTCAACTAGACCAGATATTAGACTTTTTCCAGTTCTGTTGTATCTGAACAATAGCACAGAGATTAAGGGGTAAGATATACTTGTGCACAGACAAGTGACAGCTCCAAAACCAATATTATAGAAACAATTAGTGGTGTTAAGAATCACAGTGCTAAAGTTTTATCTTAGGGAATGAAGAGTGTTCAGAAATAAGTATAATTAATAGTTAAAAACAAATTTATAACAGAACTTCCTAATTATTTATTAAAATTTGTATACTTCACACTGGAAGTGGAAGCTGCTATGCACCAAAAGTTAACCATAGCTACTATGTTCAAGGAAAATCCAATTTAATTTTAAAAAATACCTAACCGCATATATATTCACATTATATGATCTTATGCAAAGTGGAATAATCTTTTACAATAGCATGAGTCCATCAGCCAGGAGAAAAAAGAGAGTAAGAAACTTAGGAAGCCGTCTTTATCATAATATCTTTTGGAAAGTGACAAGCTCTTTATTAGTAAAGTGTGCAGGTGCAAAATTTAAACTGTGGCAATAGATTATAATAACAAGATTGTACCTTATTCATCAGCATTCTCAGCGACTGCATTCCTTTTGCTGACATGGACAAGTGTTTCAACATAACTACAGAAACTTTCGAAGTAGAACTGCCCAAATTCTATAATGTACTTACGTTCTTGAGTGTGGAGGTTATAGAAAAACAAGCTATTATCCGTATCATTCTCAACCATAAGCAAAAGATCATCTTTCCAGTATCCACACGGACGTGCAAATCCAGTAGACTGTTCAACAATGTATTGCTTTGTCCAAGACTCTTTGTTCCCATAATCCTTCAACACCCATATGTCAAAGTCTATGAGACTGTGAGGAACAATTAGACCGAGTAGATCATTTATTATCTCAAGCTGGCCTTTCTTTGCGTGCAAAATTCTACGAGGCTCCAGTAGGCTCTTTAATTTCAACTCCTCATGTTCAAGATCAAAAGCCACCACTGCTGCACAAGGGTCATTAACATTTTTTGGATTTACTGCCAGCCAATGAAATGCTCCGTTCAGAAACAATGTTCTAGTAGGATGATTGATATGAAGCGGTAAAAAAGGATCATCTTCCAAGGACATATGATCAGACCCATTACAAGGTAAGGCATTTGCGTCAAACATAGTCCAAGAATCTGTGCTCATTTTGTACACCTCAATTTGCATTACAAAAGCAGCACCGGGCGAGGGTAAATTTATATTACCAGAAGTATAGTAGGAAATAAACCTCACTACCTTGTACTCATTACTTTGAGGAGCGAAACCAAATGCAAGAACAGGGAAAAGTTGCCTGTCTGGAGCATCAATCTTGGGTTTTGGAAGATATCTGTTATCTCTTGTGACAGGATTCCAAAGCATAATTCGAGATCCCCATTGTTCTCCAATCATTTCAAGAGAAGCACAAAACAGTCCATTGCAGCTGCCTACAACAGAGATATGGGTCGTGAGCGGATTACTCTGTCTCACATGCCAAATAGAAATTACACCATTGTTTTTGGTATCTATTCGGATGTGCTCGCTTCTGTCTTTATAATTCTCATCGATGACAAGAACATTGACTGAACAAGAGGTTTTGGTACTGGACATGGTGTTGTGATTGACATGACTGCCTATAAATTCAGGGCTTCTTATCAGCTCGTCAAATGATTTGCAAACACATTTGCAACTTAACAGTGACCTCATTGGAAGTCTTAAGAAGATTTCACTAAGAACTTCAACTGGTAAATCAGATAGTGATTGATTCCCCCCAGAAACTTTTGGAAACTCCATCACTGTTACCATACCTCTCTACAATGAAAGCAGTAGTGGATACCTGAAAAAAGTCAGAACTTTATAAACAGCAAGAGTGCCTACAGAAGGCGATAAACCTAAGACTAAAGCATGAAAACATTAAAAGCCACCAGATGCCTTAAATGAGATACAAATGCTATAGGGAAATATGTAGTCGTCGTATTCTTAAAACAAGCTTAAATGTAAGCTAAAGGTAAAATAATAATACACTTGATCAGGCCTGAAGCATGGTAGAGCTAGGTACTAAAAAACTGAAATTCAATAGATTTACAGAAGTCAACAATACTACAGCGTCTCGTAGTTATCTGCAAATAAATTTCTCAACCTCAGTCTAGGGTATATATAATGCTGTAAATGCATATAAAACCTTAATTTTAGATTGCTATTTCAGAAACATGATGTAGAATCCAAGATCTACTAGAATCGGTAACTAGTGTTGAATAATAAACACTGTGATTTTGTAACAAATTGGGACTAACAATGTTTACCATAAGGCATGTCCTTCTATAGTTCACTCCAACGAATTTATGGAACAATGAAAGCAAGAAGAATTGTCTAATTTTCAAATAGTGGATTCGATATGGAATCCGTGTCGTGTTTCGTGCAGTGTCGACAAGAGGACGCCAACCGGAAGTGCCAACATGACCCCCCAAGCTAAATAATTAATCAACCTTATTTAAGATGCTAAATGTATAAAAGAAAGAAGATCTTATTTGATTAAACATAGAAGACCGATACTAACTAATTAATCCACAACATAGCTAGTATGACTGCTTGTTTTAATATAAAATTTAACACACTAATAAATATATTTAAGGGATAATTTCTTAAGCATAGTTTCAAATCTTTACATTTACTAATACTAAGATAAAACATATGTACTCCTATATACCAAAAAAGGCAAAGAGATTAATAAACATGCACATTTGAAGTTTGGAAACAATCCAATCAATCACAAAAAACAAGTAAAATATTGAGTGTTTTCTATGTAGAAAAATGAAAGACTTACCCGAGAAGATGACCAAGCTAATTTCCGCAAGAGTGAAAGAACGAGAGAAGGTTGTGGTTTCCCTTTTCTTCTAGGCAACCGAATACCATATTTACCAGTCGTTCAACTCTTTTAAATAATATATGTGCATGTATCAAGATAAACCAAATGGACACTAGTCCTCATAATAGCGTGCCACGTTGATATTTTTTTTTACACACAGTTGTTCAACTCTGTTAAATAAAATATGTGTATATATCAAGATAAACCAAACGGGACACTAATCCTCGTGATAGCGTGCCACGTTGATATATATTTTTTGTTTTCTATGCATACATATTTTTCATCCCCCTCCTTCCCAGTTATTATCTATTTTTTTTTTAATTTCGTTGTTTTCTTATACCCCTCCCACCTTTTTTATTACATGTAACATCCCACATCAATTAGCTTAGGTAAGTTAGAGGACTTATTTTCAACTAATGTATACCAAAGTTGCTCTTGTAGATAGATGCATGGTGGGTTGTTGAACAACCCGTTGTGTGTTGGGTTGTGGATTTGAGGCATAATAAATTGTATCAGATCTCTCCCCAGGGCTCGTTGGTTTGTTTGTGGGCAATGCACTTCCTAGGGCCCGTTGGTTTGTTTGTGGGCTCGACGAGACATTGACTCAGGTGGAGTGTTTGTAACATCCAACATCAATTAGATTTGGTAACTTTAAGGCCTTTATAAGCAACCATATATAACTAATATATACCAAAGTTTCTAGGACCTTTGTACCGATTTGTGGTGGGTTATTGAACAAATAAATATACATATTGCCATTAGAAGTGGCTTTCTACTTATCTTTTTTATTGTACAATTATGTGCCACATCTAATTCTATACAAAACACATCTAAAATTAAAGTAATTCATTATACTGTACACGTCTACAATTTATTGACAAAGTATAACAAATTATAGAAAGATACATAACTTACTTAAATATGTAAACTATTAAATAAAGGTACATATCTTGTGCGGGCTGATTTAGTAATAAATGTATTCAAATTGCATCTTTAAATGCAAAACAAATGCCACAAAATTATGAAACTATTATTCCAATTATATAAGCAATTTCACATTGATACCTTCTTTGGTCAAAAGGTGTATTTTCCGGACATCCCGACCGGTACCACGCCAGACCGCCTCAGGCCCAACACGTGACATGTAAATCGGACTAACTGAGCGACAAGACCACACTGGTGGTCCTTTAACCTAGAGTGCGGGAAAAATTCCCTACGTCTTCAAGAATCGAACCTTGAATGCTTTGGTCAATAACCAGTGCTAACCCGCTATTATATGTTAAAACAACTTCTTTTGTTTTCCTGTAGTTTAGATGTTTTGAAAAACTACCAAAACATCTAACATATTGAAAAGCATTACAATTCAAGAGTATTAGCAGAAATTGTCGGTACTATACCCCATAATTTAGTCCTCCTCTATGACTAACTTTTCTAACTCACAAGAACAAAGAACTCAACATACTTGCAAAAGTGAAGGAAATTATTAAAAACTAGTTATTTGTAAAAAGCTCAAACAAATAATCTATCTATCTTCTATTACTATATATAATAGGCCAACACAAGGGCAAAAGTTGCCAATTAAATGCTCGCGAAATTACCGTTTTACCCTTTTTTTAAAAAAATAACAAAAATGCCACTCATATATTATACAAAAATTGTTTAATAGATGTGTTACTACAAAGATTCGAACCTCCAACCTCCTTCCAAGATATTCATGAGATTAACCACTATGCTACATGCCTTTCTGAGTTTTTTTCAAAAAACTTATTAGATAACCCACGTCTTTTATCTCTTATATTTTTTTTACTTTCATGTTTGAATAAATAAAATGTTGGTTTGAATTATTTATATAAATTTGTTTTTCTTTTTTCCTTTTCAGCGAAATTACCGTTTTACCCTTTTTTTTTGAAAAATAACAAAAATGTCACTCGTATATTATTATACAAATTTTTTTAATAGATGTGTTACTACAAAGATTCAAACCTCCAACCTCCTTCCAAGATATTCATGGGCTTAACCACTATGCTACATGTCTTTTTGAGTTTATTTCAAAAAACTTATTAGATAACCCACGTCTTTTATTTCTTATATTATTTTTTTTACTTTGATGTTTGAATAAATAAAATGTTGGTTTGAATTATTTATATAAATTTGTTTTTCTTTTTGCCTTTTCATGCCACTCGTATATTATTATACAATTTTTTTTAATAGATGTGTTACTACAAAGATTCGAACCTCCAACCTCCTTCCAAGATATCCATGGGCTTAACCACTATGCTACATGTCTTTTTGAGTTTATTTCCAAAAAATTATTAGATAACCCACGTCTTTTATCTTTTATATTTTTTTTTGCTTTGATGTTTGAATAAATAAAATGTTGGTTTGAATTATTTTTATAAATTTGTTTTTCTTTTTTCCTTTTCGTAATTTTATATATCTATATATTCAATCACTATATATTATTGCAGTTGTATGTTTTCAATTTAATATATATTAATTATGTTGATTATAATTCATAATTTATATTATACTTTATTTGAATTCAATTAATTATTCATGCATAAAATATACTATTAAAATTCGATCTAATATAAGAAATATTATACACATTATATCTCTCATCTACTTATATATATTAAAGCCCGTCTAGGGGCAATTTGAGCCAAGAAAATGGCTGTGAAATGACAAGTTTGCCCTTATTTGTTGAAAAATTACAAACTTGTCATTCCTCTATAATTTATGTAAAAATAAAAGATTTTTGTTGCTCTTAGGAATCGAACCTCCGACCTCCTCCTTAGAAAACTCATGTTATAACCATTGTGCTACACTTACTTATTGATTTAACTTAAAAATCTTATTAGATAAGCCACATCACCTCTTTTTGTCCTATTTTTTTGTTTAAGTAAAATGTTGGGTTATATTAATTTTTTTAGTTTCAAAATCTTAATGTATAATTATATTTTATCTACTTTGTATATATTAAAAGCCAACCAAGGATACTCTTATATTTTTAAAAATTACAGAATTGTCAGCCCTTTATTATTTAAGCTAAAGTAGATTAGATTTGTGTGAACATTGATAATCGTATTCCAAACTTTCTCATATAATTTCATCTAATACCCAAGTACATAACATTGAGTTTGAGTTTATTATAAAAATATTATTATATAAACTACATTATCATCATATATATATATATATATATATATATATATTAATTTTTGAGCAAATAACATGTTGTTTTATATTATTTATAAAAACATGTTTATTCAATTTTTTTAATTTTACATTCTCAGTAAATTAAATGTTAGTTCATATTATCTATATAGCTCCATTTTTCAAATTTCGTTATTCTACATATAATTATGTATTCAATTATATTTATAAATTCTTATTTCACTTGTATTTTTGAATTATATATGATTTATACTGTAAATTTTTATATGATTTATACTTTATATAGGTTATTTAGGTATTGATACACAAATATAATATAATTTATCGTAAAAAGTGTGAATCAGAGTTAGGGGTGTTTATGGGTTGTATTTGCCGAGTTGAAAGCATTTTTGCAATCCGACCCAATTAAATCGGTTTGAAAAAATTCCATCCCACCACACAAAATATTAATTTGTGACCCAACTCTTAATCGTACATCGATTTGGGTCAGGTTGAGTCGGTTTAATTGGCTTAAATTATATATATACATTACTCTTTTCGTTCATGTACAAGTATGGAGTAATGATATGCGGTTCTTTTATGTAAATATTAACACTTAAATATCAAATATTTGACGAAGGATAAATGTTTAATAAATCCGATTAATCACCTATTATTCGAGTAATCACTACAAGGTAACTTTACCGACTAATGTCGATTTCCATATTTAAGAACATTGTAAAATATGTATAAATTGGGATTTTAGTACTAATGTTTTAGTTTGATTAACATTATAATTTTAGTAATGTAAATTATGTTGTAAATCGTGTGCATATGCATAAAATGTAAGCACATCTATAATTGAAAGTACGATATATCATATAATGTATGGTAGTATATAATTTGTATATATATATATATATATATATATGTGTGTGTGTGTGTGTGTGCGCGCGCGTGTGTATAAATATTATTGAACAAAATTTGTAACTTAAATCGGGTTGGGTAGGGTCGGCCGAAAAAATATAAAACTCATACTCAGCCTATTTAAATTGGTTGGGTAGACTTGGCTTGGTCGGCCAAAAAGAGAGCTAGGGTTAGTTCAGTTTCATCAGGTTGGTAAATCATGAACAATCATAATTTGAGTAATCCGTGGATGTATTACTTATGGATTAAATCGGATAATTAAAGATTATTAGAATGATTAGTGGGGATCAATTTAATATTATATATATATTGTTTAATAATTTTAATTATATGTATATTATCACATAATTTAAATTTATTTAAAAACATATTATGATTGAAAAAAAAAAATTTATAGATTTAAATTTTGGATTAGTGATCAAGTTGTCAGATAAAATTAAGAGAATTCGTGATTTTGACCGTCTAAAATAAGAACTACGTATACAAAAAAATGTTGTTATTATTTTTTATTCAAATTTCAACCTTTTAATTTTGGAACTTTTACCTATAAATTTCCTAAAATTTACAAATCATGCAAATATTGGAAGGATTAGACCGAATTTTATAACCTTTTCGCCAACTTTTATCAAAACTGATTTTAACATAATCAAAGCGATTAGTTACCGTCTAACGATTATCGGGATTATTAAACACTTACTTTTAGAACATAGATTATACATAAAAATATAATTGAGTATGGATTAAAAAAATTGTTTAAATATTTTTATTATATTCAATTGTTTAATTTGATAAAATTCATTTTACATCATTTAAAACTAAATATATATTTTGGTAATTAAAAATAATCATTTGATCTTTATCTTATAGAAATTAATTCAAATTTTATGAAATTAAAAAATATTTAACAAATACTAAACAAATATAAGGTAAATTCGAAATATTATCTTTTACCACATTTCTAATTATAAAAATTATTTCAATATATATACATGTTGGTGTGAGAAATTATTCGAGTGTATAAACAGGCCCGTGTGTAAAACCCCGTTATTTTTTTATTATTATTATTATTTTAATATTAGATTAGTTTTATTTATTTTAATTAGAAAATGCTAGAATTACTTTTGTGCTCAAAAAAATTTGAATAATGATAGGATTTGATTTTATGGAAAGAAGTGTGAAAAGATTTAGAAAATTAGTATCATTTAATTTAGAATATTTGTATTAATTAGAATATTTTTAATTTAGAATGATTGAAAAATTTTTAGGAGAAGATTCTAGGCTTAGCTAAATTACTTTAGGGTTTTTGTGTGGCTATATAATTAACCCTAGGACAAAAAAAGAAGAAAAGAAAACTCGTACAGTTCATCGACTCGGAGCCGCAAGTACGTTTTCGCCCTTCTTTGGATAACACCATTTTTCTGCCATGCTATTAATTTTTTTCACCTTTATGCTTAGCTTGTTTATATTAATAGTTGTAATTGTAATAATACAAATAAAGATTCCTGCCATGATGTTGCCAGACAAGACGAATTTGGTGCCAAATAATTATATACTTTTGTTTTGTGACTTGTGTGTATGATATTGATAACCAATTTCCGATTATTGTACTGTGGCTAGCATGAAGGTGTGTGAAATTGATTAACAGTTACATATGTACGGTAGGAGGGATCATGCCACTGTTTTTATTTTTCTTTTAAAATTCAGTGTTTCTGCTTCGCGTATGTATACTAAGTGCTTCATGAGCTTTCTATGTAAATTATTATTTTTTTTTTAAAATAAATAAATAAATAAATAGATAATAGTTTTTAATCTAAAAATATTTATTTTCATTTATTTAAAATAGATGTTAATTGTACAAGTTACTGATTTTGTTTTCATTTTCGTAATCTTTGGTTTTGTACAAGTAGTCATTTTTAATGTTATTATATTTTGAAACATAAATTTTATATTTAATTGATAGTCAGTTGTTTTTTTTATATATATAATTGGATATTAAAGTTATAAATTTTTAATCATTAATATTTGTTTCTAATATATTTACGTGTTGGTATCTTAATCTTTAAATTTGTTAATTAGTATAATGCATGCGTTTTCTGGGTTAGTATGTTACTTAATAATATGGTACAGATGATTGAATTATGTGAGTTGCTGGTTGCATGCAAATGTAGTGATATAATTATGGTGCGCATGTGTACATATTGTTAGAATTGTAAAAGAGTAGGTAACTTTCTGTACTTTTGCGCATAAACGTGGACTAAACCGTGTGTAATCAATTGTGGGCTTTAAGGGTCCAATTTGACTTCCTGTTAGATTATTGTAAATTGATAGGCCTTTATTTGTGTAAAATTGCGACTGTATAATGTTTGTATAAATATTTTTAGAGAAACAGTCTCTGTTCTGTCCTCGTATGGTTTACAGTGAGTGTTTATTTGTACAATATGTGTTTAAAGTATTATTAATTAATTATGTTTCGATTATCAAATTATAGGAACAGTTCGTGTTATTAATTTTGGATTTAAGTATCGACTTCGAGGTAAGTACTTTTGACTTACTTTTCGTTTTTGAAAAATATATTTATATTGTGATCTTCAGATTTTCGTATAAGATATAAGAATTGTGTTTCGAATTTTATAAGATATAAGTATTTGAATTTTAGAACACAGTCTCTACGTTTCGAACCCGTTCGTAATTTACGCTATAGTTCCGGAACTAGCCTTAGATACCCTTAGTAGGCGCACAAGTGTGCAATTTTAGATACCTATTAAGGGCGCGTAATTATTGAACTTTAGATGCCGGCTACTGGCAAAGTGTGGCGTATAAGAATAAGAATAAGATCCCGGCTACTGGGAAAGTGTGGTCGTAGAGCAAGACTGTGGTATTTCGATTTTCGTTCTGTTCCTATTTCTGCTTCTATATCTGCTTTAAATTCTGTATCTGTTTTAAATTCTGAAATTTTAAAATGTAAACCTTGGGTCGGGTCAATTTTGCAAAGGTTTTGCAACTTATTATATTTTGACCAAATCTGTTTTAATAAAACCGCCCATTGATTTTAAAAATATATGTTTGTCAATTTGTACTTGCTGAGCTGTGTAGCTCATCCCTTTCCCTATATTTCAGGTTCATTGTGGAAGCTTAGTAAGAATAAGGATGTGGACTTGGGATTTCGTGAAATTTGATTTCGTTTAAAGAGCATTTGAATATATTTGATTATTTGATATACATTGGATTTTGGTTTATGGAGCTGCGTCTCCGTTTTTATGATTTTGGATTATCGTTAAGTTTGACCGCTGCGTTTGACTTTCGTAAATTTTGGTTTATCAAATAAAGTATTATGTTTTATTTAAGTTTTGATTTAGAATAATAGTCCGAAAAGTCGGGCTGTTACAGTTGGTATCAAGAGCAGGCTTTCCTTCGGAATGTACTAGGTATGGGACTAGTGTATTCCCTAGGGCGCGATCCTTTAGACTATCATATAGGATTTGACCTTTGGATTAGTGAATTAATTTTGACCTGTGAGCTTGACCTTATGTTTAATGATATATTATTATTTTGTTATCTCGAAATTTTGTAGATGTCAGGAAACGATTCGTTTAGCAAGAAGGTATCTTATAGTACCGAGGAGGACCCTAGCGAGCATGGCTACGAGAGTGACGATTCTGTGAACCGACCTCACCCCGATGAAGCCGTTGATGAGTCCTTAGAGGAAGATCCAAGAGACGCCGAAATTCAGTATTTGAGGAATCTGATCGAGCTTTATGAGGAAAGGATGGCGCTCGATGATAAAAATGTAAATGACGCATTAGATACGTTGCAAGCTCGAACAGCAACGGTGGAAAGGGTTGTCCACAAGGTCTGCAAAATGTCATTGAGGAGGTGGTGTCGTCCAGGACAAGAAAAGGCAATAAAGAGTATTTTTATGGAGACTCGAAGATGGGTCAAGAAGACGCAGAAGGACGTGGAGAAGAAGCTAGAACGCTTCTATGCTTAATCTTATTGAAATGTCGTTAGTTACGAGAGCGTAAGAGATAGTTTTGAATAAGACCTTAGCTACTATGAATGATTAGCTATGAGAAACCTTGTGATTTGGTGTTATTTTGATATTTGAATTTTGTTGGAATAAATTAAGTATTTGATTTAAGATTGTGTTTTACCTCTTTAGATATCGTTTTAAGTTTAGTATTTGAGTGTAAGAAGAATTATTTTATTGTTTTAGAAAATATGGACGGAGAGAACAACAATCAGACCAACAATGGAAACCCGGGCGATCATGGTGGCAATAACAATGGAGGTGGCAACAACAATGAAGATGGAAACGTCTTTGATCAACTAGCTGAAACTCTCGCGGTGCTCGTAAATCAGCAGCCAAGGCAGCAAAATATCGTCTCTCAGTTCAAGCGTTTGAACCCACCAACTTGCGATGGAGCAACTGATCCGGCCATAGTCGAGATGTGGATACAGGAGATGGAAAAAGCTTTCGGACTTCTCGGCAGCAATGAGGAGCAAAAGGTTACCTTAGCGGTGTATCAACTACAAGGAAGCGCTTACGACTGGTGGCTCATGGAGAAGAGAAAGAACGAGAATGCAACCACTGAAGAAGAACCCGAACCGTATACATGGGCAAAGTTCAAGAAGGCGCTAGAAGACAAGTACTTTCCTAGAACCATTCGTCTGCAAAAAGAGAGGGACTTCATTCGGCTCGAGCAAGGTAGGAAGACTGTCATCGAATATGAAGCAGAATTCGCGAAGCTTTCAAAGTATGCACCTACTTTGATCTCGGATGAAATCAGCAAAGCAAGGAGATTGGAAGAGGGACTTCGAAGCGACATCAGAAATGCTGTAGCGTCGTTTGAACTTCAGACGTACGAGGCTGTCCTCAACAAGGCTTTAGTGATCGAGAGGGGCTTGGCAGAATCTGAGAAAGCAACGGATAACTGGAACAAGAAGAGGTTCGCTCCAAGTAGTGGATTTTCGTCTCAAAGGGGAACCTTCAAGAAGCAACACGAGTACGATCGAATTGGAGGACAGGGTGATCGAGAGAAGTGTTCGAGGTGCGGTAAGAACCATCCAGACAAGGACTGCCGATGGAACACAGGTGCCTGCTTTCACTGCGGAGAAGTAGGACACAAGATTTCTGAGTGCCCACACAATCCACCACCAAGGAAGGGAGCAGATAAAAACACCGGTCCTCAACGTGTATTTATGCTCACGGGAAGTCGCACCAATAATCATAACTAAGGTACCATTTTTTTTCTCACGTGTGACTTATTTTCTTTTAAATTTTGAGAATTTGGGGACCAAATTCTTCTAAGGAGGGAAGAATGTAAAACCCCGTTATTTTTTTATTATTATTATTATTTTAATATTAGATTAGTTTTATTTATTTTAATTAGAAAATGCTAGAATTACTTTTGTGCTCAAAAAAATTTGAATAATGATAGGATTTGATTTTATGGAAAGAAGTGTGAAAAGATTTAGAAAATTAGTATCATTTAATTTAGAATATTTGTATTAATTAGAATATTTTTAATTTAGAATGATTGAAAAATTTTTAGGAGAAGATTCTAGGCTTAGCTAAATTACTTTAGGGTTTTTGTGTGGCTATATAATTAACCCTAGGACAAAAAAAGAAGAAAAGAAAACTCGTACAGTTCATCGACTCGGAGCCGCAAGTACGTTTTCGCCCTTCTTTGGATAACACCATTTTTCTGCCATGCTATTAATTTTTTTCACCTTTATGCTTAGCTTGTTTATATTAATAGTTGTAATTGTAATAATACAAATAAAGATTCCTGCCATGATGTTGCCAGACAAGACGAATTTGGTGCCAAATAATTATATACTTTTGTTTTGTGACTTGTGTGTATGATATTGATAACCAATTTCCGATTATTGTACTGTGGCTAGCATGAAGGTGTGTGAAATTGATTAACAGTTACATATGTACGGTAGGAGGGATCATGCCACTGTTTTTATTTTTCTTTTAAAATTCAGTGTTTCTGCTTCGCGTATGTATACTAAGTGCTTCATGAGCTTTCTATGTAAATTATTATTTTTTTTTTAAAATAAATAAATAAATAAATAGATAATAGTTTTTAATCTAAAAATATTTATTTTCATTTATTTAAAATAGATGTTAATTGTACAAGTTACTGATTTTGTTTTCATTTTCGTAATCTTTGGTTTTGTACAAGTAGTCATTTTTAATGTTATTATATTTTGAAACATAAATTTTATATTTAATTGATAGTCAGTTGTTTTTTTTATATATATAATTGGATATTAAAGTTATAAATTTTTAATCATTAATATTTGTTTCTAATATATTTACGTGTTGGTATCTTAATCTTTAAATTTGTTAATTAGTATAATGCATGCGTTTTCTGGGTTAGTATGTTACTTAATAATATGGTACAGATGATTGAATTATGTGAGTTGCTGGTTGCATGCAAATGTAGTGATATAATTATGGTGCGCATGTGTACATATTGTTAGAATTGTAAAAGAGTAGGTAACTTTCTGTACTTTTGCGCATAAACGTGGACTAAACCGTGTGTAATCAATTGTGGGCTTTAAGGGTCCAATTTGACTTCCTGTTAGATTATTGTAAATTGATAGGCCTTTATTTGTGTAAAATTGCGACTGTATAATGTTTGTATAAATATTTTTAGAGAAACAGTCTCTGTTCTGTCCTCGTATGGTTTACAGTGAGTGTTTATTTGTACAATATGTGTTTAAAGTATTATTAATTAATTATGTTTCGATTATCAAATTATAGGAACAGTTCGTGTTATTAATTTTGGATTTAAGTATCGACTTCGAGGTAAGTACTTTTGACTTACTTTTCGTTTTTGAAAAATATATTTATATTGTGATCTTCAGATTTTCGTATAAGATATAAGAATTGTGTTTCGAATTTTATAAGATATAAGTATTTGAATTTTAGAACACAGTCTCTACGTTTCGAACCCGTTCGTAATTTACGCTATAGTTCCGGAACTAGCCTTAGATACCCTTAGTAGGCGCACAAGTGTGCAATTTTAGATACCTATTAAGGGCGCGTAATTATTGAACTTTAGATGCCGGCTACTGGCAAAGTGTGGCGTATAAGAATAAGAATAAGATCCCGGCTACTGGGAAAGTGTGGTCGTAGAGCAAGACTGTGGTATTTCGATTTTCGTTCTGTTCCTATTTCTGCTTCTATATCTGCTTTAAATTCTGTATCTGTTTTAAATTCTGAAATTTTAAAATGTAAACCTTGGGTCGGGTCAATTTTGCAAAGGTTTTGCAACTTATTATATTTTGACCAAATCTGTTTTAATAAAACCGCCCATTGATTTTAAAAATATATGTTTGTCAATTTGTACTTGCTGAGCTGTGTAGCTCATCCCTTTCCCTATATTTCAGGTTCATTGTGGAAGCTTAGTAAGAATAAGGATGTGGACTTGGGATTTCGTGAAATTTGATTTCGTTTAAAGAGCATTTGAATATATTTGATTATTTGATATACATTGGATTTTGGTTTATGGAGCTGCGTCTCCGTTTTTATGATTTTGGATTATCGTTAAGTTTGACCGCTGCGTTTGACTTTCGTAAATTTTGGTTTATCAAATAAAGTATTATGTTTTATTTAAGTTTTGATTTAGAATAATAGTCCGAAAAGTCGGGCTGTTACACCGTGCCTCGCACGGGCTTTTACGCTAGTTACTATATATTAAATGGCAACACAAGGGCAAAAAGTGCCAAAAAATTGCCTGTAAAATTTCAATTATACCCTTATTTATTCAATAATTACAAAAATGCCATTATAGTTCTATTAACAATAAAAACAAATGAAATTAGGTGTGGAGAATTGAACCCATGACCTTAGACTTACAAGTAACAATCTCAGCCACTATGCCACAATCTTGCTTTGATGAAAATATTAAAATTCCTCATCCATAAGTGCGAATGTCCAACCATTATATTCTGTTGATTGATTTTTTCTCTTCTTGTAATTCTACTCAAGTATGAATTCGATTTACACAAATGCCTTAAATACATGTTTTTAATTATTCTTTTGCAAGTATAACCATGCTAAAAGAAAATATCAATAAAAAATAATCAGCTACGTAAAATATTATAAATTTGACCCCTAAAAACTAGACTATTTTATTAATATAAATTATATTTATTTGCATTAAATGTATAATGGCTTGGATTTTATGTCTTATTAGGTTACAAGTTGCATCATCTACCATAACAATTTCTCTATAAATATGTATACTTAACAATTTTACGTAATTTGTCGTTATAATGTTAATTTTAAAAACAAAAATTGGTGTAGGGAGTTGACCCATAACCTTCAAATTAGAATTGACCATCTCAAACTACACTAAAAACTCATTTTGATAAAATTTTGAAATGTATTATCAATAAGTGCGAATACCCAAGATGTTATATCGGTTGTTTTTTGATTTCTTCTTGTAATTTATAAGGCAAGATAGGAAATCGATTTACACAAGTGCTTTATATAGATGTTTTTAGTAAATATTTTGCAAATCTAACCATACTAAATGAAAAAATCGGAGAAATATCACCAACTACATAAAATATTATAAATTCGATCAGTAAAAAATATGTACTATTTTAGTATTGTGAATTATATTTATTTGCATTATATATATAATGACCCTAACTTTATATCGTATTAAATTACAAATTGCATCGTCTATCTTAAAAATTTCACCATAAATTAATATGCTCGACAATTTTTACATCATCTTTTCATATATGGTTGAACTTGAGATTTTTTTATAAATAAATAATGTAAATAATTATAAATAATAAAATAAAATTATATTCTCTTCGTCCCATCCATTTCTTTACACTTTCTTTTTATAGATGTCTCTCTCAATTCTTTACATTCCAAAAGTAGTAAAATTTTACAATATAAAATTTAACTACATCCGCTACTTTTCTCTATTACACTTACTTTATACATTAAATATTGATGGGTTCGACCACTTTACTCTCTTTTCTTATTTTTCTTCACTATTTTAAACTTTTTCATAACCTCTATGCCTAACTCATACATAAAAAAATTAGAGGGATGAAGAAAGTATATAATTATGGTAAAAAGGATAAGAAGAAAAATATTTTTAAAGTATTTGATTTATTGAACATGATGCCTCATATTTGGGTTTGAGACGATTTTACCACATTTGCATTTGTATGTATGGTTAATGATATAGAGTTCCCCAGGTTACATCTTCGACACTGCAAATTCATAAATGATATATCGCCTCCATATGCATTAAGATTTTAAAAGTTTAACATTGAAAAATTGATGAGTCTAATGACTACACCTAATTAATTACGAAATAAAGAAGAAGTAACGTACCAGTTTACTGTCTAAACTTCAGAGATCCGTAATATGTTTATATAGAATATATTATCAAGCTAATGTGAAAACATGTTTTATTAATAAATTAAAAAAGATGATGTATTCGGTCACGTACAATTTTAATAATTTAAAATTTTATGTTATTAATCGAATTTATATTGTTAATATTATTTTAAAACGGCCTAAAAAACAGTTTAGTTCAACCCACATGTAATTTGTGTAGAGTAGGTTTAAATTATTTTTACATTAGGAAATTGAATTTTTAATATTTCGTCAACATATTTTTTACTAAAATTAATTTCTTTTACTTTTAAATTTTAATTTCGTTTAAAATTTAAAATTTTGTACTTACGAAGATGATGTTCTCATTCAAGTATGATTTTAGAAATTACATGTAAATTAAAACAATTCAAAAATTAAAATTTAATGTAATTTAAATAATCTATTATTTTAAATCGGCGTAAAAGACGGTTTATATACCAACCAACATGTAATCTGATTATCTGAATAAGACAATTGAGGCGAACATTGTATTCAAATGGTTTTTACACTTTTAAAATTTTAATATTTCTTTAAATCATACGATAATGTCACTATTAATCAACATAATTAATGCAACATGCATGTATATATATATATACTAGCTTATATCCCGTGCGATGCACGGTCTTCTTTAATGTCTTCTTTAATATTTTCTTATTTTTTATTTAGATTTTAGTTATTATATATAATTTGATAAAATTTTAATATATTTATATATATATATTGGATTTATAAATCTAACAATATAATATTTAAATTTAATATATTAGTGACGTAATCAATAGTAGTATTTTAGATATTAAAATATAAAATATTTTAAAATAACAGATCTAATGATTCGTATTTTTATACTCTTAAAAATCTAAAGAGGGACTCAAGTGCAAATATCAAAATATGTGTTTGTTCAATATACCGAGTTTATTTGAATATACTAATACTTTTATTTTCATTAATTATCTCGTTTAAATTGAATGTTAAAAAAATTATAATAAACATGAATTTCATAAGTTTAATATAATAATATTACCAATATATCTATCTTTTACCCGTGCTATTTTTAATTTGAACATGAGTTGTTTCAGTTAAAAAATATAAAACAGGTAATATCCTTAAAAAGACAATTAGTTACTTATTAGCAATTATATAAAATTATATTAATTTTTTTATATATACGTCGTCTGCATTACTTTTAGAAAATTAGTTGTTTAAGTTAGAAAATATAAAAGAGGTAATTTGTTTTAGCTGAAAAGAATAACTTGTTATTTATTAATATTTATATAAAACAATATTACCATTGTATATTTATTTTGCATGTATTATATTTAGAAGATAAGTTGTTTTAGTTAGAAAATATAAAACACATAATGTGTTTTAGTTGTCGGTTATAAATATATAATAATATTACCATTATATATATATATATTGCCCGTCTTATTTTTAGAAAATGATTTGTTTTAGTTAAATAGATATATGAAATAGGTAATATGTTTTAGCTGAAAAAGGTAATTGGTTATCAATAACTTGGTTTCCATATATGTGTCCTATTTATAAGATTAGTTGTTTTAGGTAAAAAATATAAAAATAATGTGTTTTAGCTGAAAAAGGTAATCAGTTATAAATATATAATAATATTACCATATTATATATATGTTGTCCGCTTTATTTTTAGAAGATTAGTTGGTTTAGTTTAAAAAAAATATAAAATAGGTAATGTAGTGAAAAAAGGTAATTGGTTATTAATAAATTGATTATAGATAGGCCCGTGAATCGGCCCAAATACCGACCGAACGACCGATCAAAACTTTTAATGTTTCGTCTTTAATAATATAGTATATATATATATATATATATATATATATATATATATATATATATATATATATATATATATATATATATATACACATATCTAGAGTTGCACTCTAGGAAGAACACCTTATATAAAGAACAATAAAGAACACCATCATAAACACTTTATTTTTCATAAAAATTAATTTTTTAAAAATAGAATCATAAAATTGAACAACAATTAAGCCTAACATATCGAATTTAACGTAGAATCTCATCTAAATTTAAAAATTAAACATTACATATAATCCAGTATAGAATCCAGTACAGAAATATATATTTATCACAATGAAATTACATGTAATTATGTTTTATTTGATTCTAATTTTTTGTTAGATTCTATTTTTATTCGTAATAAACCTTTTTTGGTGAGAAAATTAGAATCAACATGCAATTTATGTAAGATTCTATGGTGTTCTTTATTGTTCTTTATATAACAATGTTCTTCATGGAGCATTATATATATATATATGAATAACAAATAGCTATTAAAATTATGTATTATAAATTGTATACTTGAAACTGAATTATTAATATCGTATTAAATGTAAAATAGTAATCAGATTGTTTGATTAATAAATATTTATGAAAATTTAATTATAAATATGATGGTATAATTGTGACTAAAACAAATATGTAATACATGTATATTTTAAATCAAGTCATTATTGCATTTAAAATAGAATTGTCAACTAATCATGATTATTAAAATCGGATGAAAAGATAAATAAGGAAAACTTTTTCTACGATATGTTTGGTCTAAAATTCAGGAGTGGTCTTTGATTAGTCTTAAAATAATTAATATTTTCTAATTGGTTAATTATAAAGCATCTAGACTCAAACATTATAATAAAAAATTACAATAGTTTTTATACACAAAAGATCCACAAAATAAAATCAACTGTTTCAAGTATCTATTAATATATTAAGTAACATTTTCTTTAATTTATTTAAAATAATCAATTAACATCGAATTTTTTTACTACAATAAATAATATTAATATTGGATAATTACCCTCACATTTCTATGTAGGTTAATAAAATTATATGAGGAAAGTTTTTAAGCTTTTCTGATTGGTCTAAAATTTAGGATTGACATCTGATTGGTCCTAAAATAATTAGTATTTTTTAATTGGTTAACTGGATAGTGTGGTAGACTCAGGTATTATAATAAAATGATATATTTTGTGTTATTAGTTAAAATTAGATTTAATTGGAATTTATTTTAAAGCTATATTTTATATCTTTGTGGGAATATACAAGATTATGGTAAGAATAAGAAAATGATTTGTTTTCTTTATTACAAAAATTTTGCTTGATGGTTAAGTTTTAGGGATTTTCTCCGTTATAAGAAGATGTAATCCTTTATCATTAAAAATACTTAAATCATAATTGAATTGAGAATTGTTTCTCTCTTGTTATGAATTGCAATCCTAATAAACTCTTCTGCGGTTGAGAAATCTTAGGGGCAGTGATTCTTCTTGTGTTGAATCACCTTGCCGCGTGCATTTTCTGCGATTAATCCACATAAATATTCATCTTTTCCTAGTTTTTATTATTGTCCTGCATTAATCCTCTGGGTTTACATGTTCAATATAACTTTGTTTGTGTTGTGTGGATTAATAAAAAAATGTAATGATTTTAAATAAAAAAATTACTCGGAAGAGTAATTAATATAGTAAACATGTTAGGCAAAAGGATACTTATCTTAATGCTACTTATATGAGTAATAGGTGTTGAAGAAGCATATCACCTACTGTAGTGATAATTAAGTTCTAAATATGTACTTCAAATAGACTATTTAGAACTAATGGTGAGTTGTAGTATATTGGATCAAAACTTACATGAAAGTACGCCTTCTACTTTCATTGGCCAAGCTTTCTAGCTGCTTCAGGAAAATCAAACGGAGATTGGATTTGTTTCTACTAGACGATAACCAATAAGCCCAGGAGTTGTTGGACTTGAGTTGTATAGTTAGAATTGACAAAGCATGTGGTTCTGTGCCCTGAACAGGATCTTCTTTATTGGCGCCTATCGCTGCGCTGTGGTCCGTTTCCTGGCTTTGCTTGCGCGATTTGCAAGGCATGTCGTTGCACTTAAATCCCCCTCGTGAAGAGGAGTACTCTCATACCATTCATGTGCAATAACTTTGATAGTCATGGCTGGATCTACTACTACCCTGTCTATTGATTATAACCGAGCAAATGATGGTATAGCAATGAACATCGGGATGATACTAGGAAATATGGTCTAAAGAATCTATATATCAAGTTCCATGAACACTCCCCCCATCTGTGAAACGGTGGCAATGGATCTCCTCCAATTTTTCAAACCATTGAATATCAAGGTTGCTTGTTCATGCCAGCAGAGAATGACCACATAACCGGAATCCAATCAGCTTTTTAAGACAAACAACAGAGACTCAAAGTGAACGAAAGACCAAGAGATTGGATCTAGAAAGCACTTCCAGCAGGGTCGGCGGCTTTGCGATACAAAAGGGCATTAGACCTTTATGTTTTGATCTTCTCGTGTCGGATATAACTTGATATTAGTCTAGGTCGAGAAAGGTATCAGGAAAAACACGTGTGTCACTAAAAGTCTGCAGGACATCTCAAATAGTAGATTGTTTTAGCCACAAAAGAAATTTATCTTATCGGAGAAATGAACATATAAGAAGAAATCTCACTGTATCAAAAACGAAAGAGTCAACAAAATATTGCCATGAACATTGTCATGGAGATGCTTTGAGAATCTTCGATCTCGAGACGATTGACCCATGTATGATTATCATCAAACATATCAAACACAAAACCTGCAATACAACAATTCAAACATATATAGAAATACAGTAAAAGAGAGAAACAAGAAAAAGGACCAACCTGGAGGTCGCTGCGAATCTTGCAGGGGTCGCGGTGATGAAACTATTGCAGCAGCCACTATTATGAAATCAATATAAACTTTTCTACTTTTAATTAACATCAGAAAATAAACCTAGCTTATGGCATCCATTGTTTGTTAAATTTGAGGTGAACAACAATCGAACCAAAAACCTAGTACACACAAAATAAACTCTTAATCACTTAATTGAAAATAAGCTCTAACGTAAATACTTCATAACAATGAAAATGAAGTTGTGATCTGTTAATTTTTCATACACATCATGCTTGCTGGGAACAATTTTTTATCATAATGAAAATATTATGAAAGAGATTACCATAATGAAAGAGATTCACAGCACTCCCAGCTTCAAAAGCTGATAAAATTTGAAAATATTACGAACTCCAATGGCAATGCAATTCTAAGTGCAACAAACAAGACAAACGATTACAAAGTAGAGTACATGTCAACAGAAAACCAATTCTAGAGGACTGACACAAACATAATAATTATGAAACAAACATCTGGAGAACAGATCAGGCCACCCTAAAAAAAGCATAGAACAAGAACAAATTTAAATGAATGCCAAACTTCAGATTAATATCCAGCTTCATGAACAAAGCAAAGCAAGGCTCCTCCTCTTCAAGTATATTCAGCTAAAATAAAAAACAACAGCATCGTCCTTCTGTACTCAAACCCAGCATTGACGATTCATCACCTAACACAGAAATATCAACATGAAATAAAGCAAACAAAGACCCGACTAATACAAAAGGGATACGAATAATATTAACAGACTGGGCAGCAACAATTCCATAGTTTAAAGAATTATATAATCCCCATTCTCACAACATATGGTGTAACTAGCATAGATTTGAGATTACACTACAAGTTTTCGGTTCAACCTAATCCAACAGTACTGCTACCGCAGACTTTTTATCTTAAGATATGTCCTCATATTACTAACCACTCCATATTACTCCTTCATATCTTTATAAGATAATTAGGACCATAATAAGTTCCATTCACTAAAATTGAATCAAAGAATCTAGCTTGCTGCAGCGTTAAACTTCAACTAGGTGCAGTTTAATGAGGCAGTAACATATCACCTTGTATATATTAAACTGACTAGTTGTTTTTCCAGTTCTTCTGTGTCTAAACAATACCACAAAAGAAGGGGTAAAAAGTACTGGCACACAGAAAGGTAACAGCTCCATTACTAATATTATAGAGACAATTACTGGTGCTAAGAATCACAGTGCTAATTTTAGATCTCAGGGAAGGAAGAGTGTTCATTAAACACGTTCTAACTTTTATATCATTCAAAACAATTATCAAGAATACAATCAATCAAGGATACTTAAGTACTTCCCAAACGAATCCTCAGACTACATCTTAAGCATTACTTATCAAATACAATATTTTGACCGTACATATAGCCATCTCAAACTAATTAACCACTAAAAATTACCATACTTGTTATACAAGTGTTCCCATTTTGGCACCTAATTAACTAACTTTGTGATCAAGACATACCATTTATAATAATTATGGACGCGTATGATTATCCAACCCATATTTATTTGAGATCATCCAAGGCCCAGATCATCACATTGGGTTGAAACCTAACATTCACTACCTAATATTGAAGTGGGCCAAGTAGACAATTTTTTCCTTCCATTTTTCCATTGCAACATCATTACAGCTAGAATTATCTATCCTACAACTTAATACTCTAGTAATTTCCCAATCCCTTAAACACATTTCAGTTGCCATCCCAATTGGTTCACCTCTATGACTAGAGAACAAAAAAAATTGACATGTAGCATTTGTTACCTGAACTCTCCCATTTTGTTCTCGTACTCGTCTCAACCATATATAAGATAGGTGTTGGAAGAGACGAAACCACAATTTGTTTTTAGAGGAGCGAAACATATAAGAACAATTTTAAGGATGCAAGAGACATGTTAGGTTGCAAAGGTCCAACAATAGGGATTAAAGCCGTACACTTCACGTTGCACCAATCAACTTCAAAGCTATTAATAAGGCATCCTGACTTGTTGTTCGATCATAGAGAGCAAGGCCCCTGAAAGACTTGATTTTATACAATACTTTTAATTTGTGGAATGAATTGGAAATATAAATTTAATGCATATAATATATTGGTAGTGAATAGTATCATAAAAAACGAGCAAAACAAACTAATAATATAAATTTCTCTAAAGTTAAATTTACATGCCGAGTCCCCGCACTTATATTCAATTTCTGATCCATATCCAAGAACCCTGTTCTTTAACTAAAAATATGAAAACTGGATCCGCACTCGTGTCCGGCAACCATACAATTTCTTTTTACCAGAGAGTTTTATACTTCACATTTGATTCACTTTCTCATGTTAAAATTCACATCATCTTATGGCAACAATTTCTGTTCACATAACTCATACACACTCCATGCCTAGTGAACTCCCAATCACATTTATTGACTAATGTAAACACATCACTTTTGATAAACAAACTCCTCAGCCCCTCAGCCATCCAGACTCCCTATCCACCAACAAGTTCAAAACAATACAAAATTAGTTGCTATATTCCGTCTTCAACTTTGCCCTCTCCATGTGGCTAATACGATGCAGAATGAAAATAATTATTCCTACATTGATATTTGATGCCATAGCAACATCTTACATGTAAATTATGCTTAATTCTTCAAAATGAATGCACGCAAGAAGTACACATGACATGTAACAGTAAAGCCCCATTAATAAATTGTTGGTTTCACTTCACTATATCAGCTACCCATTTACGAGAACAATTTACAGATATCAAAAACTACCCAATTCTATGATATTAGATAATCACAAAACTACTTATCTCTTGTTTATATTCTTCATCTCATTCTCCCCGACCAATCGAAAAAGTTAGTGCACGGAGAACCCTCCTAAAGTTATACAAATTACCTGAAATATGAGCAAATCAAATAGAAAAGCTATTTAAAAACTCACACATAGACTAAACTCAAGTTGAAAAACCAAGAGCAAAGGAACCTTAAGAATAACTGAGAGCACTTTAAACATCTTGCAATATAGACAGGCAATAGCCTCCAGGGGAACAGTCCCTCCACCTGCAATATCTGAATTTGAATTGGATGATACACAGAGATTACGGCTAGACAAAATAACAAACCACTTAAGTTCGTCAGGAGACAGCAGCTTCCAGGAAAGAAAGCCACAGTAGATCACCCAGTGCAATTACACTTAATAATAACTGCACCAGGGACCAACATGATGAGAACCATCACCACTGTCCAGAATTACTTCCACGTCCGAGTTTCCAACAAAAAGAACCAACAAGGGCCTGCAATCCTGCAATGATAACATAATAAAAAACCTAACAAACAGGCTTCCCGATATGTTGAATTGCGAAGAAAATATATACAATTCAGCACTCAATTAGGCTCTGCTAACAGATCCACATGAGCTATTCATTTTTTAACTCTAGGCCTGACACACGATCATATGATGACATTGCGCAATTATTAAAGAAACTATGTCTGAAGTGGGGATGAATTAAAACAAGAGAAGAATGGGCCTGAGGATGACCTCAGGTAGTTCCCCTAAGGTTATAAGATACTTTCATATACCCTCATGTATTTATGTGGAGACTTATTTTAACCTCAGGCTACTACAAGGGTGACCTCAGGCACATGATTCCTCAGGAATTGATAAATAATCTCACCCCAAAGGACCACAGACTACCACATTAAACATCAACAATGTTCCAATCATAGATAAAATGCGGGCACGGACATGCATGATTAAAATATTTGACCATATCAACTAATTCTAGAAATATTACATACCCCACATGATTATAAAAAAAGTATGATAAAGTGAGGCAATGAACATTGTGAAAATACAACAATAAAGATAATTAGATCCATCCGCCAAACCGGGTATGCATTGCGCTTAAGGCTTCAAAACAATATGACAACATGGCATCCAATGTCGTTTGTTACACTATATGTAAGACATTATTTATAAATTTATATATTAAAACAAAAACTACTTTAAAAAACTAGACAAAATGTTGTATATGCAACATTATATAATTTGAGATGCTAATGATTTTGAAATTACCTCGAGTTCCGAAGTCTGGGAGATGGATGCTGCTGCAAAATCTTGACTTCTAATATCTACTATGAGTCAATGACAATGGCCGAGTCTGTAAAAACTAATTCGAAGTAAAATATCTAATATTAAAAGAAAACATCTTAAACACTACAGAAGTTAACAAGACACCAATAACTCTTAAGTCATTACATCTTAAGCAATTCAAAAGTCTTAAAACAAATATATAATTAAAAAATTGTCACAAAGTAAGAAAAAAAACATTAAGTCCTCAAGTAGAAATTTCAAATACAATCATCAAGCATCATACATCTCCAACATCAGTTCCACCTCCATAGTGGACACCACTTTTGTGTGAATTAGATGGTGCAATGTAATCATCCTCAACTTCTTCATCATCAATCAGGTTTCTTTCTTCATTTATATCCACATCCTTGGCAGACTCATCTTCAAACCTAACAATCGATTCCATCTGGCAACCTAAAAGATGAAGCAGTCCAGTTAATTAGTAATGCTGCAAGTAAAAGCAGGCTCTGCATGTACTTAAACACATCATCAAATTTAATATGAGGATCAGGACACATCTACCCACAGTCTTATCGGAATTATACGAAAACCAATCACCATATTTAACTCTTAATTAAGAATTTAACGCTGCTGAAAAGTCTCTTGACAGATGGTAATGGTCCGCGTACGTCAATACTGAGCATTATAATTACGATGCATTTAATCATGAAGGCATGCCTCATCATCTAAAGTTCACAGGTAAATTGTATCATTCAAATCCTTGTCCATGGGGATAATGACAGCAATAATACTTAAAGCCAGTGATGCAAGTTTCAATATCACAAATAAAGACCCCCTTGTTAAGATCGAAAGCCGTCATCCGTTAAATCCTGTGATAAACAAAAAACAGTGGAGGCCTACTTACAGAACTATCAAACAGTGGAGGCATACTTACAAAACTATAAGGAATATCAGCCGGTTAAATCATATAAACTTTTGTTGGGCGTTCCTATTTGAAATTAGAACTCGGCAGGAATAGTGCGTGATAAAATCCTAACAACCTTGGAACTGAAATCTGTATCAAAACCAAAAAGATTACTTTTTCTTCTTATTATTAATATCATCTCTTCACTATGTGGGGGAATGAGTTTGGAGTGCTTAGTTGCAGGGTCCCAAAGGTTATCAATTAATGTTTTAGCAGCAGGCCAGAAGGCATATAGTCAACATGATCACCACAAACAGAAATAAAAACAATGCAATAAATTACCTGATAGTAGTAAATTTTTGATTGGTCACAAGTTGACCAGAAGTCAGAACCGACATGGAAGAGTGAGAATCAGTTGTCTTAATCCCTCTCTTATGAAAATGGATCACCTTCTTCGCTTTCTCCTTCTTCATCATCTCTGTGGAAGTGATTACAATGAGAGCTTCCTTGTTCTTCTTCGCTTGAAATTATGGATAACCATAAACTAAAAACTGACTTAAAGTGAAGTAATGACTTCCGCGCAGTAGTATCTCATCCAAAATTGGTGCTACTACACTAGCTAATTTTTTTTAGTATAACATCATCCCTTCAAACACATAAGGAAGTTGCGTTAACCATAAAAACACCTGTAAGCTTTGCATTGTGGCTAGACAGAGATTTTACAATTGCTCTAATCACTTTGTTTTTCAATTAAAAAATTCTTCTACCAACGGAAAACACAAATATATATTTTGTTATACAATAAACACACTTAATTAGTTTGTGTAAAGACTAAGAAAAGCATACCTGTCTTATCGGTTATCCTAGCAGTAATTTGTCTACACTATCTTTGGTTAGCATTGTTTGTTTTTTTAATTTAATTCCAGCAATGGGAACACATTCCACACTCACTGTTGTCATAAGCGAAGTAGTGCCTACATTTATGTCCAATATATTCAGCCGGGCACCATAAGAGAACTTAATCCATCTCATAAACCATATTATAGAAATCAAAGCTTTACTTTGAAATACAATAAATGACTGAAAACTGAAATCAAAGATTTACCCAAGACTAATTCCTTTAGTTGATCATAGCCGCCAACAGTATTTGCTGAAATTAGATAGTAGACATAGGTAGCATACAAATAGCAAATATACAATAGAAGCTCAATATATAGTTGTAATATGATCATAAACATTGAAAAAACAGATAAGATGTGGGCAAGAATATGCAGATTTGATTCACATATGTCAACTTATGCTAAGGAACGTTACATTCTCCCACATGGTTTATTTTAAGGTGTGACAAAACGAGGCATGCAAAAGTCAGAGAAATACAACAATTGAGAAAAGCAATTCCATTATTAACCACCAAAATCACCCTTTAACCTAAATAAATGTGCCAAAATCCTAATTAAATGCATGTCACTGGCGCTTTAGGGGCTTCACATCAATATGACGATTCTCATGGTGTTCAAATGGCACGCCCGTGATGTGTATATGTAAGATAAGAGTTATAAATTAATACAGTACTATATATTTTACTACAGATACTGGATAGCAATAAACTATGGAAGATGATATAAAATACCAATACGATCACATAACAAATAGGAAATTATTAGCCATTGCATCTAAAAGTCTTAAACATAAAAATAAATAAATTGTCACAACTAGCAAGATGTAAAGTAGCACATTTACACAAAAACATTTCGGGCTATATCATCTTCGACGCCACTTCCATCTCTCACATAACTTGGATGTTTTTACCGTAATTATCTAAAACTTCTTCATCATCAACCGGGGAAAACTTTTTTCATCCATTTCCACATCGGAGTCCAACTAATATTGCAGCCTCTAAGATGAAGCAGTCCACTTGACTCGTTTGGATCCTTCAAAAGAAAACAAGCCCTTGGTGTACTTGAAAATTGTCACAACTAGCAAGATGTAAAGTAGCACATTTACACAAAAACATTTCGGGCTATATCATCTTCGACGCCACTTCCATCTCTCACATAACTTGGATGTTTTTACCGTAATTATCTAAAACTTCTTCATCATCAACCGGGGAAAACTTTTTTCATCCATTTCCACATCGGAGTCCAACTAATATTGCAGCCTCTAAGATGAAGCAGTCCACTTGACTCGTTTGGATCCTTCAAAAGAAAACAAGCCCTTGGTGTACTTGAAAATTTCAGAGCCTCCAAAATAAGGAGGGTCCTGGAGATTTCTAGCATCTTCATTCTTGAAGTTATAAAAGAACCACTCGCCATCTCTATCAACTAGTATGAAATCAACGCTGTTGAGAAGTCCCGCAACCCAATCTAATGGCAAACCTACATGAACACTGAGAATTTTAGTCCACGATACCTTGACTCCACCGCCTTGAAGGCATGCCTCACTGTCTAATGTCCACAAGTTAACCTTATCATCAAATTTTGCATAGGCAGAGACAGATATCGAATCGTTGAATTCAGTAATGCGACCATCAGTAGGCCCTGCAGGGTTCTCAATATTACAAATAAACACCTCCTTGTTTAAATCGAAAGCCATCATACCCTTATGTCCTACTGTTAACAAAAATCCGTGCAAGCATACATGGAAACCTACATTGAAGGGAACATCAATTGGCTTGGGCTCAATCTTTCGCCAAGCATTCCTATTTGAAAAATATACCTCGGCAGAAGAAGGGCGTTTTAAAACCTTGAGAACTTTAAAATCCAAATCTATATGATCAAAACCCAAGCCTATAGATGGAGTTTCCGGCAAACTTTTGTGTATAGTATGTGGGGGAATGAGTTTGGAGTGTTTAGTTGCAGGGTTCCATAGGTAGATATCGAATTTCTTATTAGCAGCAGGCAAATCGGAAACATCAACATAAACACAAACAATGCCACACTGACATCCTAAAAGCACAGACATTGGTTCAAAAGGATAGTCACCTTGAGAGTAAGGAAACTTGAGATTCTCCAACATTTCACCCGAAGCGAAAAGGAGCCGTCGTGTTCTTCTTCTTCTTCGTCTGAATCAAGGTGAACGATGAGAGTTTCATCATCTTGACCACTTGTGATTGCACGATCTAGGTGAGATTTCGCGAAACGATGGCTTGAAATGATGGCAAACCATGACTTTGAAACAGCCTTGAATCGAAGTAAAGACTCCAACGGAAGGCGTAGAAAGATCTGTGTCCACAAATCATACGTTACACAACTCATCACCATTTCCCAACTTGTTCTCTTGTTGTTTCCTTCCATTTTTAGTTAGGGAAATTGATACACAAGTATTATTCTACACTGAACAAGAACTCAGAACTCAAAACTAGCATATGGGACAGAAAGACCTGGAACCCTAGTTCTCAAGTAGACAGGGTTAAATGGTTACAATTCAATCCAAATAACTACCTCAAATCGTTTGATTCACAATTCACTTGATTTTGGTACTTGAGCAAAAAAAAAATATATGTTTTTTGGTTTGCAAAAAATTCATTTTTATTTTTTTTTTATAAAATACGACTTTGCAACTAAATGCAAATAAAATCATCAATCAATATACTTATATAAGGAGAAGACGGGGGCGGTAAAATTTATTTGATTTAGAAAATTACAACTTCCTTATTATTTTCGAATTTGTAGGACTTGACATAACTTTCTTTGATTTAGAAAATTACAACTTCCTTATTATTTTCGAATTTGTAGGCTTGATAGAACTTTCTTTAATTATTTTCAAACTTGATAGAACTTTATTTGATTTAGAAAATTACAACTTTTTTATTATTTTTGAATTTGTAGGCTTAATAAAACTTTCTTTTATTATTTTCAATCTTGATAGAACTTTCTTTGATTTAGAAAATTACAACTTCCTTATTATTTTTGAATTTTTAGGATCTTATGTTAATAATTGCAATTTTCTCTTTTATTATTTTCAATCTTGATAGAACTTTATTATATTTTTTTCAAACTTGATAAAACTTTCTTTTATTATTTTCAAACTTGATAGAACTTTCTTTTATTATTTTCAAACTTTATAGAACTTTTCTTTTATAATACTTCTTGACTTTTAAACATAATGGATTTCCATGTTATTCACCTTACAAACACCTATAAATTAAAGGTCATTCATAACAAAAAATCTACATCGAAACTTTTTTACATAGCTTCAAATTTTTACAACCATATTTATAATCAATACAACTATGGCCTACACCATGTTGGATGCTTTGAACATAATATATAGTTTAATTATATTTTATACATTATTTAATTTAATTTAATTTAATTAATTTAATAACTTTATTTTATATTTTGTTTATACATATATTAATCTTACTATGATTTGATACACGTTTAGAATGCAAATAAAAGTTAAGGATAAGACGGGAGATACAACTTTTGTACTATTCAACAATATAGCAGAACCATTGCTAGACACGTCAGCAAATAAGATATTGAATAAATTATCTTTAGACAACAATGATGTTCCAAAAGAGCTTGAAAGATTATTTGAAAAAGATATAGTGTTTAAGTTACGATTGAATGCTTATAATCTCAAAGAAGGATTACACAGTTTTACTGTTGCTGAAATATTGAGCCAAAAGAAATTTTGGAATAAGAGTACAAATTGAAGAAATCAGTCAAGGTACATTCTAATTTATTATAGCTTACGTGTAATTAATTAATTAGTTTAAAAGTCTAATATCATATGCACTATATAATGTAACAAATAAGTTGTACAAGATTTTTCTTCTTCAAGCAACTAATTTTAAACACTCATTATATTGCAGGATTCTAAAGATTCTGCTACATCCGAGACTGGTGTTGTGTTTGTGCATGACAATGGAGCTGGTGATGCAGACAATGGAGCTAAAGAAAATTTGAAACAAGAGTACAAGTTGAAGAAATCATTTAAGACATATTCTAATTTATTACTATAATTTATGTATAGTCAACTTCATTCGTTTAAAACTCTAATATCATGCACTGTTATCTATATAAAAATATTGTACATGAATATTTTTCTAAGCACTCACTATATTGCAGGATTCTAAAAGTTCTCGTACGTCCGAGACTGTGCATGACAAAAAGAAAAAGAAAGTATCAATTGAGGACAATGAAAAGAACATGACAATGAAAAGGACAACGGAGTTGGTGATGGATACAGTGGAGCTGGTGACGGAGGCAATGGAACATGTATTTAGCATCATGTTACCGCCTAATTACACATGTGTTTCCAATCTTACTTTTTATTATTAAATAATATGTATCAAAGGTTTCGCATTATACTTTTAAACTACATTGATAACTTGTCCAATTTTAATATATTTTGAATATGCACTAAAGGTATATTGAGATTGATAATTACCTACCCAAATAAACAAACAAAATATGTAAAAAAAAAAACAAACAAAATATGTAAACAAATAAAATATGTAAATATTTTATTATAGTACCTACCCAAATGCAAATTTTATAGAATATATTTTATTTGATAATTTAAATAATTTTGTAGATATTAAATTCACAATTTTTATTCTAATATTCTTTTTTTTAACAAATATATTCTAATGCCACTGCGAAGCGCGACTTAATTAGTAACCTAGTTAACCTTAAATGCAAACAAAAGTAAAAGCATTTTTTTAAAAGTAATTTGTTTTTTGTTTGTATAAATAAAAAGTGCAGTTGGTTGCAGTTTGCATTTTCGTATATATTTTCAAAAAATAGTTGAGAGCAAATAAATTTTGAAAAGTAACACTTTTGATAATTTTACAAATATTTGATCTTATATTTATAGTATGAATATAAGTTATTTCAAATTAGTGCTTAAGATGATTTAAACAAAAAAATATAATATGATTTATTATATGAATTTTTACGAGAAAGTATTTGAGACACTGTTTAAAAAATAAAAAGGAAGAAGAAGAATTGTATGATTGCCCGTGAATATCCCCTTCGCGTTCCGCGCAAAAGAGTCACACAGAAAACAAATCTATGTTCGGGGATCCATTTTTGACTTCTGAGACTTAAAATACCATATCAAAAAATGAAATATTTAACACAATTCCTCAGATGCCTAAAGTATCAAAAATGATATGAAGATCATAAAAAATAAAAAGAAATGGAACAATCAACAGTGACTACTAAATGTTCTGCAATTCAAGTACGTAGCGTTTGGTTCTTAAATAAAACAAACATGGAGATTCCAAAAGAAATCCCAAAATGAAATATTGCACAAGTTTGTAAAGTCCTCAAGACCTTAATTTACAATAGCCAAAAGCCCAAAACACAACACAAGCTCCAGTGATTCAATGAATAGTCCAGCAAACCAGACAGCAACAACAGACCAGTTTCTGTAAGCAGTAACAGCAAGCCATGCCAGCATCAGCAATTCCACAGGCCACAGTTCAATCAGCAAAGCAAATACCTAACGCAATTTTCAACAGGTGCACAGACCAGGAATATTTTAATATGCGGAACTAAACAGAAAACTGCAGACAAAATAAAAACAGACTACAGGATATATTAAAACAAACGGCAGAATGAAAACAGTGCCGAAATTTGCAACTGATGCATTTAACTTAAGAAATTACTAAATTAGCAGAAAATTACTAGAATAACAGAAAAGTACAAAACATTAACAGACTGCAGAAATAACTATATGCAGGCAGCGGACTGCAGAAAATTGCAGACTGCTCAAATTACTAAATGATCCTGGTCCCTGACAATCGATTGTTCGAACCATCTGTCCGCGGAAAATTATCGCGGATAGGTTTAACACTGAAAATTGATGTGAATGCAGGGGGTCACGTCACTCTATCCGCGGAAATTTTTTCAGTTTTAGGATTCTTTCTATCCACGGAATAAACTTTTCCACGGACAGATGGTTTGCCAACAATCGCTTGTTATTGACCAACACCCATTACTAAAATGCAGGCAACAGGCAGTAGGAAGAAGGCCCGAAAGATAGAAAAAACAGGGTGAAAACAGAGCATTACTGAATTTGCAGTAATGGGAGAAGTTTGTCTGGTGCGAATATCCAATTTGCTTATATCTACAAAACAATTTTAAAAAAAAAACCAAATCGGTACCAAAATTATTAAAACGCGAATTATTACTAACACATACTTTTTCCAAGTTCTATCATATCATCGTTCATCTCCTCAACATGGACAGCCTTTGCGGTTTTACCCATCGAGTCTTGAGCACATAGAAGACTTTGAACCATTATAGGAGTTGAAGAACTCTAAAAATCATTAACAATTCTCCCACTTGTCCTAAAAACCGATGCATAAGTCATCATTGATATAGGCATGGCCAAAACATCCCGAGCCATCTATACTCTTTATTAATAAGCAAAACAATGTGTAAATGGCGCGCGGTACTAAAGTACCAAAGTACCAAATTTGGTTATCGTTGAATCCGGATTCGATTTCTCGCAACTACGTAATTATACAATATTTATTTACTTTAAATTCTTTAACTTCATTCAAGTTCGATTCCTTGCAACTACGTCTATACAAGATTTATTTATTTACTTTAAATTCATTAGATTCATCACGGGTTCGATTCGTTGCAATTACGTAATTATACAAGATTTATTTATTTACTTTAAATTCATTAGCTTCATCGAGGGTTCGATTCCTTGCAGCTACGTAATCATACAATATTTATATATTTACTTTAATTTTTTCAGTTTTATCCACGGTTCGATTGTTTATAACTACATAATTAAAATAGTTGTTTATATATTATATATTTTTATCATTCAATCTCGATAAGTACGTTTTTTAATAATATTTATTAATAATTTATAAATATTAATATTTTAATGTTGACTCATGCTCGGCCCATGCTTGACACGGGTTATCAGCTAGTTTGAGATAAAACAAAAAATCTTATTGAACATACCTTCTACCAACCTAATATGTTATAATCATTGGTAAAGGTTTCAGTTTTTCACTTAAATATTCTTCCAAATCTGAACAACCAACACCATGTGAAACCATTCCACTACCCCTCTCAAATTGAAGCCTTATTCGTAGAGAAGGATGCACCAGACCATCATGTTCTTGACTAATATTCTTGTTACCTTTACTAACATCATTGTTCATTCCCTTCATAGATTTATATTCATTAAATATTTTATGGACAATGTTTCGTCCAAATCGCTTCCTTGCCACCCCCACTACATTTCCATACATGTCCTTGGCATATACACCAAAAATTATAACTTATGCCTTGGATCAAGTGCTACAGAAATAAATAAAAACTTGTCCATCTTTTTTGGATGTCCCCAATTCTTGTCAAACTTTTCAAGCATTTTTTGTCCCATTTCAAACACGTCACTATGGATGACAAATATCCAAGAATACAAGATAGAATGAATAAATATATCTCATCGAAGAAAAGATTAGAATTAACATAAGATGTGCCCGAAAATTTCAAAGTTGAATCATAAAAAATTTCAAGGAAGATGCGAATATTGTAATAACAATCCAGCTAAGTTACCCGGACACGGGTGCGGATCCAAGTGTCAGACTCTTGGTTTTTAAAAACTTAGGATTCGTGGATATGAATCCGAAATTGGACACTGGTGTGGGGATTCGGCATATAACCTTCACATAAGTGAAATTATACCTACTTTTTATATATTTTACATTTGTAAATAAGTGTCTTCTACCAATAAAAAAAAACATATACATAACTGTTTATGTCAAATTTATAGCATAAATCAAAAGGATAACATGGAAATAGTGATCTATGGACATTTCTCTCTAAAAACATGTTGTTGTGAGGCCTTGTAAATCATTTTGAACTAGATTTCTTGCAGTTAAAGTGTCCAGTTTTCATGTGAAGGATCCGACTCGGATCCCATACCCACACCCATGTCATGTCCGGTGGACACGGGTATGAGGTTTTATCCTTCCATTTTACTAAATCAAAAAAACACGGGTATCAGGTCTTATCCTTCCATTTCTATCCTTTTTTAACTTCAGATCTTCCTTATACGCTAAATCTTGTTCATCATATCTATAAAAAGGTCTTTCATATTTTTTTGAACTTCATAAAAATTGAAGTGGGCCCAATACACATTTTTCCTTCAATTTCCCATTGCAACATCATCAAAGCTAGCATTATCTACCGTGCAACTTATGCCCTAGTAATTTCCCGATCCATTAAACATATCTCAATTGCCATCCCAATTGATTCACCTCTATGACTATTTATTGAACAAAAATTTAATATTCTTTTATGCATCATCCAATTTTTATCAATGAAATGAGCCATCAAACACATATAATTGATTCTTTGATTAGATTTCATGTGTCCGTTGTTAGACAAATACATTGGGTTGGCTACAAAATGCACTCTTTAAATTATCCCTTCTATTAAAATACATAGTAAAGCAATCACGCGCCCTTGAATCTAGATGAAATACGAAACATTGGACACGAACCACTCATGAAAGCTTGATCCCATGTAACCCCAAACCTAAATGAAAACTCGTCAACTATAATTATTTTAGCACACAACTCATTGCATAAATATTTTTCATATGTCCAATTTTTTATTTAAACACTGTCATCCTTATTAGAATGAATGAAATGTTAGCTTGATTAGAGGCAAGATTATATACCTTACAGTTTTTCACGTGGGTGGCTAAACCACTTGTACCCTTTGATGAATCCCCTTTACACTCTTTGCCCTAGTACTTACACTTTCCCCTTTTCTTCACCGAGTTCATTCTTAAATTTGTCAGAATGCTTCCAAACTTCAATCCTTGGTTTCAGTGGTTTGTGCTTCCTAAGTGTTGAAGCCGCACTCTCCAAGGAGGGGTCAGTGCTAGTCATGTCTGTTCCAGGGGGATCATTACTTTGAAATTTGTCTTGTCCTTCCATTTTACTGCATAAAACACAAACAAGATTAAGAAATAAACACAACTATGAACCCAATGGAAGAAAGGGCAGTAGAGAGGTACAATTAGTTGAAAATACAGACAATATACAGAACAAATAAAGAACAAACAAAGAAAAATGTACCTTAAATACATACAATATACAACACAAACAAGGAAATACATACGAAAACTAGAGAACAAAAAAAATGACATGTAGCATTTGTTACCTGAAGTCGTAAACTTGTGTCAACCAGACATGAGGTGAGTGTGAGCAGAGACCAAACCATGATTTATTTTTTGGAGGAGCGAAACATATAAGAACAATTTTAAGGACAGATGTATACTAGATATAATAGGTTGCAAGGGACCAAACAATAAATTTGGAACATGAGTCAGATCCTATGAATTAAAATCAGATACCTGTGTCTCTAGAATAATATGGTGGAAGAAAACATGCCAACCCTGAACATTCAAATTTTGCAGAAATGACCTGATCACCATGAAGCTAATTTCCATGAAGAAATTATAGAGCATTCTTATGCATATCTGGGATAAAAGAAAAAAATTACAAACTTCTGAATTTGTTGAAAATATGTTTCCCTTATTTCCTCTGTATTTTGCAAATATCTACGCGTAAAAAGTAATTGATAAACAATCAAATTGCTTGTGCCAAGGGAAGGATAAAAGAAAGGAACATGATATATACACATATATAGACCGGAAAATCAATAATACTAGACTAAAATATTACCTACTGATTCTTTATTGGAGACTAATAGCTTTACTTGATCCATACCCAATATTACTGACTGAAATCAGATAGTAAGCAGAGTAGCACAAAAGTAGCCAACATTTATTAATAGATGCTCAACTAATAGTTTACTAGAGAGAGACTGTAATCAAGGTTAAAGGGAAAAATTATAGATTAAATGTGGGCACAGACACGCATAATAAAAATATATCAACTTATTCTAGAAATATTAGATATCATATCCCACATAATTATAAAATTAAGAAAGAGTGAGGAAATGAACGTTGTGAAAATACACCAATAAAGATAATTAGTTCCGTCCTTAACTGCCAGAACCGGGCAAACATTGCGCTTAAGGCCTTCACAACGATATGACGACAATGCATATGTATGTAGTCAGTTACAATATATGTAAGATATTACTTAAAAACTTATATATTAAAACACAAACTACTGTAACTACATAAAAAATCATATATGTAAACATCATCTAATTTGAGACACAGATTTTGAGTTTACCTCAAGTTCCAAAGTCTGGGAGACGGATGCTGTTGCAAAAGTTTGACTTCTAATATCTACTCTCAGTCAGTGACAATGGCGGAGTCTGTAAGAAGTAATTAGCAGTAATATATGTAATATAAAATGAATACATCTGAAACACTTGCGGAAACTAAATAAGCACTAATAACTCTTAGGTCATTACATATTAAGTAATTCAAAAGTCTTAAAACAAATATATAATAAATAAATTGTCAGAAACTAAGAAAACATCTATCAAGTCCTCAAGTAGCAATTTCAAACACAATCATCAAACATCATATCATCTCCAACATCAGTTCTACCTCCATAGTGGATACCACTTTCGTATGAATTAGATGGTGCAACGTAATCATCCTCAACTTACCTATCATCAATCAAATTAAAAATATGGAGGATCAGAACACATCTGCCCACATTCTTATCAGAATTATACGAGAACCAATCACCATATTTAACTCTTAATTAAGAATTTAACGCTGCTGAAAAGTCCCTTGACAGATGGTAACGCCATGCCTCTTCATCTAATGTTCACAGGTAAATCGTCATTCAAATCTTTGTCCATGGAGATAATGACAGCAATAAATACTTGAAATCAGTGATGCGAGTTCCAAAAAGGACTGCATAAACTTCAAAAGAATGGACAAAGGGTTTAGTATCACAAATAAACACCAACTTGTTAAGATAGAAATCCTGTGATAAACAAAAAACAGTGGAGGCATACATAGAAACTAAATTAAATATATAATTCAAAAGTCTTAAAACAAATATATAATAAATTAATTGTCAGAAACTAATTAAGAAAACATCTATCAAGTCCTCAAGTAGCAATTTCAAACACAATCATCAAACATCATATCATCTCCAACATCAGTTCTACCTCCATAGTGGATACCACTTTCGTATGAATTAGATGGTGCAACGTAATCATCCTCAACTTCCCTATCATCAATCAAATTAAGAATATGGAGGATCAGAACACATCTGCCCACATTCTTATCAGAATTATACGAGAACCAATCACCATATTTAACTCTTAATTAAGAATTGAGCGCTGCTGAAAAGTCCCTTGACAGATGGTAACGGCATGCCTCATCATCTAATGTTCACAGGTTCAAATCTTTGTCCATGGAGATAATGACAGCAATAAATACTTGAAATCAGTGATGCGAGTTCCAAAAAGGACTGTATAAACTTCAAAAGAATGGACAAAGGGTTTAGTATCACAAATAAACACCTCCTTGTTGATATAGAAATCCTGTGATAAACATAAAACAGTGGAGGCATACATAGAAACTAAATTAAATATCAGTCGGTTAAATAATATATTCTTTTGGCGCGCGTTCCTGTTTGAAAATTAGAACTCGGCAGGAATAGTGCGTGATAAAATCCTAACAACCTTGGAATTGAAATCTGTGATCCAAACCAAAGCCTAAAGTTACTTTTTTCTTATTATAATCATCATGTGTACTATGTGGGGAAATGAGTTTGAAGTGCTTAGTTGTAGGGTTCCAAAGGCATACATTAATTAATGCTTTAGCAGCAGGCCAGAAGGAATAACTATAGTCGACATCACCACAAACAGAAATACAAACAATTCCACAATCAAATCCAATGAGACGAGAGGGATAAAGTATAAAACAAAGTGATAATTAACTTAGTAATAAAATTTTAGATTTGTCACAAATTGACCAGAATCGACGTGGAAGAATGACAACAGTTGTCTTTCTCTTTCTTGTGTAAATTGGCCGCCTCCTGCATCATCTCTGTGGAAGTGTACAATGAGAGTTTCATCATCCTCAGCAGCGCAATGGAGGTGAGATTTAGCAAAACGAGGGCTCAATTGTGGTATCCATAAACTAAAAAACTCACTTTAATTGAAGTAATAAGAATCTCATCCAATATTGGCGCTATACTTGCTAATTTGTTTTAGAAAAACATCATCCCTTGGAACGCATTAGGAAGTTGCGTTAGCTATTAAACCACATGGAAGCTTTGCATTAGCCATAAAGTCACCTGTAAGCTTTGCATTATGGCTAGACACACATATTACAATTTCTCTAATCACTTTGTTTTCAATTAAAAAGAATCTACCAAAAGGGAAACTTATGCGAGAAACAGATTAAGTTTGCTAAGTTTATGTTACAAGTTACAAAAAGAAACACATACAAGCAATTTCGGTTATCCTAGCATTGTTAGTCTTTCTAATTGAATCTCAGCAGTGGAAACACAATCCGCACTCACTATGCTCATATGCTATAAGTAGTGACTTCATTCAGCCGGGCACCTGCATTTGCTTCAATAATACCAAAGCATAAAAGAACTTAGTTAATCCATCCCCTAAACCATAGTACACTTCAATCAAAACAAAACTACCATTCACTTTGAAATATAGCCAGTACTTTACCAAAGACTAATTCCTTTAGTTGATCATATAGCCAACAGTATTTACTGAAATTAGACAGTAGACATCAGTAGCATACAAATAGCAAATAGAAGCTCAAATCGTTGTAATATGTCATAAACATTGACAAAATAGATAAGATGTGGGCAAGAATAGGCAGATTTGAATCACATATGTAACTACGTCAACTTTTGCTAAGAAACATTAGATTGTCCCAAATGGTTTTCTCTAAGGTAAGATAAAATGAGGCAAACAAACGTTGGAGAATTAAAACAATTGAGAAAACTAGTTCCATTTTGAACCACCAAAATCAGCCTTTAACCTAAATAAACGTGCCTTAATCCTTATTGAATGCTTGTCGCTGGCGCTTGAGGGGCTTCACATCAATATGATGATGCTCCTGGCATTCAAATGGCGTGCCCATGACGTGTACATGTAAGACATGAGTTATAAATTTATACAAATTACTATAAATACCAGATGGAGAAAATTATGGGAGATGATATAAAATACCAATACTCAAATATTTAATAGGAAACTATCAATCATTGCATCTAAAAGTCTTAAACATTAACTGTCACAACTAGCAAAAACATAAACATTAAGGACGATATAAATCATCTTCAACACCACTTCCATCGCCACATACACCAGTTCCATCTCCATGTAGCTACCACTTTCATCTCCATGTGGCTACCACTTTCGCATGAGTTGGATGTTTTACTCTGATTATCTATATATAACTTCTTCATCACCAATAGGGGGAAACTTTTTTCATCCATTTCCCCATCCGAGTCCGACTAATCTTGCAGCCTCTAAGATGTAGCAGTCCATGTGATTCGTTTGGCTCCTACAAACGAAAACAAACTCTTGGTGTACTTTAAAATTTCAGAGGATCCAAAATAAGGAGGGCAGTGGAGCTTTCTAGCATCTTCATTCTTGAAGTTATAAAATAACCACTCCCCACCTTTCTCAACTAGTAAGAACTCATCGTTGTTGACAAGTCCCGCGACCCATCCTAATTGTACACCTACATCAACACTGAGAATCTTAGTCCACGATGCGTTGACTCCACCACCTTGAAGGCATGCCTCACTCTCTAATGTCCACAAGTAAACCTTATTATCAAGTTCTACATAGGCAGAGACAGATATCGAATCATTGAAGTCAGTAATACGAGCACAAGAAGGCTCGGTAGGGAGCTCAATATCACAAATAAACACCTCCTTGTTTAAATCAAAAGCAATCAAACCCTTATGTCCTGATGTTAACAAGAATCCGTGCAAGCATACATGGAAATCTAAATCTCTGGGAACATCAACTGGCTTGGGTTCAATCTTTCGCCAAGCATTCCTGTTTGAAGAATATACCTCGGCAGAAAAAGTGCGGCCTATAACCTTAACAAGTTTAAAATCCAAATCTATATTATCAAAACCAAATCCAAAAGCTGGATTATTTATCATCACAGCTTCGAGTATGGTATGTGGGGAAATGAGTTTGGATTGTGCGTTTGCAGGGTTCCAAAGGTAGATATCAAATTCCTTATTAGCAGCAGGCAAATCGGAAAGATCAACATAAACACAAACAATGCCACACACACAACCTAAAAGCAAACACGATATTGGTTGATTACGATACTCACCTTGAGAGAAAGGAAACTTGAGATTTTCTAACATGTATCCCTGACCGAGGTCGAAGAGTGAAAAGGAGCCGTCATGTTCTTCTTCGTCTTCGTCTTCGTATAAATCAAGGTGGACAATGAGAATTTCATCATCTTCGCCACTTGCGATTGCACGATCGAGGTGAGATTTGGCGAAACGATTGCTTGAAATGATGGCAAACCATGACTTGGAAACAGACTTGAATAGAAGTAAAGACTCCAAGGGAAGGCGTAGGAGAATCTCAGTCCAGAGATCGTCCGTTACACAACTCATCAACATTTCCCAGCTTCTCTTAATCCCCTTATTATTTCCACCCACGTTTATTTGTAGATACAAACTGGTATCGTTCTGCATTGTGCAAGAGCTCACATTGAAAAACTAGAATTTGGGATTTACCAAGGGGGTGGTCGAGGAGATACAACATACGAGAATATATATTGGACAGACATGAAACCCTAGTCGTAAAGGGAACAGGGTTTTTAGCATATAATCGGCGGAAATGACTAAAAAACCGGCATATAATTGGTGGAAATTACTAAACAACCATGTCAGTATTCCTCCCAAAACCCGAAACCGCCCCGATGAATCTTGCTAAGAATCGGAGAATATCTTTTTCACTTTTTCTAATAATTATTAATATTATTTTTAATTTGTACTAATATTTATTAATATTATTTTTAATAGACAAAACTAAGATCATTATCGTTAAATTCTATCATTATATGTATATTTTAAATTAATGAATGAATAAAACTCGAAACAATAATACTGCATTATATATATTAAAACTCAAATATATATATATATATATATGTTTACTCCAATACAAACCATTCTTAGACTACAAACTACAAACTAAATAATTTTAGTGATTTTGTAAGAATAAATAGTGATTTCAGCATATATCTAGCTATTTATTTTTATATACGTATAAATTTAGTGATTTTACGGTACAAAATCTGTAATTTACGTATAGATCTGGAGAAAAAATCACTACATTTACGCAGAAATCATTATTTATTCTTACAGAATCACCAACATTTTAGTGATTCTCGCAAACATAAATAGTGATTTATCGTCGGAATATATCAAATATGGTATGCAAATTGATCGTTGGGAGACGGAGAAAAATACGGTGAAGTCGGATTTCAAAAAAAACTCTCCGATTGACGGGAAAAGTCAAATTAAAAACGGAGGGGAATAGGTGTGATTGTGTGTGGAAAGGCGTATTTTAGTTGTGTGTTGTGCATATAGAGGGCCATTAGATTAGATTAATCTAAGGGTTTAGATTGGTTCTTAGTTTGTATTTTAAAAAAAGTTTGTATTTGATCACTAGCCTATATATATATATATATATATATATATATATATATATATATATATATATATATATATATATATATATGAGTTTTGGTCCAAGGCCCCGTTGGTTAGTAAATGATACACAACCAACTCATCACGGCCCTTTAAAAATGATCACATGCCTAAGGAAACGCATTGTAGCAATGTTTCATTGCACCCCCGCAATGTATCATTGCACTACATTGCTGGACCTCTTATATTTTTTTTACCAAAACTACCCTTTTGATAAAAACTACCATTTTGGTTTAAAGTCATATCCAAGGATCGAACCCTGACCTCTCCTAAAGATGTATTCAATATTACCACTGCACCAACACAAGTAACTTGTTTAAAAATGATTCGTACCAAATATATCCAAAAACAAGAATTTATTTATTGTTTGTAAATTGAAAATTAATTGAATATCAACCTAAATAAAATGTAACTTTAGTCCTAAAAGTGTGTTGGATGTTAAAAGTAAATGAGCTAATGGACCCGGAGTCACGGATTTCGAACTCGACAAGTTTAATTTCATAAATAATATTATTTTTTAAGGTAAAATAATATAAGGTAAAAGAAAAATAAGAATATAATAATATAAGGTAAAATAAAAATAAGAATAGTTAAAATATTATTTTTTAAGTTTAAAATTGAAATATAACATAGCTAGTAATTGTAAACATAGTATTTTATTTTTTTACAATCATAAATAACAACTAAGAAAGTATATACATATTTAGGTCAATAGTCAGTAAGCAAACGAATATTTCACATATCTTAGAGTATATTTCGATTAAATAGCTTAATTTAAATACATATGATGGGAAAAAATATCCACAAATTAGCATCTAAGATATTTTGAAATTTAAATGAATGTAATTTAATTTTTATATACATATTTAAAGATTAAAAGATTAAAAAAAAAAAAGCAATCTCCCGCATTGTTACATATATATTTGATATTTATTTGATATATGTCAAAAGAAAGTATTACTTTTACTAAAAATATCCACTAGCTCGATAGCTCCTAGCTAATGTGCGGTTAATTTTTTACCTTTTTATTTCAGTGAATACATTGTACAACACTATTATAATGCAGTATTTTAACAGGCTCAACAATTAAGTGATTTATATTAGCCTTTCACATTTGCCAAAGTAATATTATATTAATTCAATATAATTGATTTAGACATCTTTGTTGATATATTTATTATTTTGCTCAGAGAAGTTAATTAAGATTTTCAACTAAAATACTTTATAATATGAAAAGTAATCACTAAATATTATTTATACAAAATATAAAATAGATTGATAAGTATTTAATAAATAATATTGATGAAATATAATGAAATTAAAAAATGATGAGGAGAAATAATGTGGTTGGAAGAATTGAGGAAGATAAAATTAATGAATAAAAGAAGAAATAATACTTTAATTAATGAGTAAAAGATGTTGTGTCATGAAAATAATGTGATTGGAAGAATATGACTATGTCTCTCTCAGCATATTTTTTAGGAACTCAAATGATCGATATTTTTAGTTTTAATCAAATAAATATATAAAGTAAAAAAATATTCTTCAAATTAAGCAAAATAGGAAATTATTAGTAAGAAAAAAAATTATCAATTTATATTCCATATCTCTCTTAAAAGAGGCACATCATGTTTAACTTTCAAACAATCAAATATTGAAGATTTTTTCTTCTTATCTTTGTAAAATATCAATACTTTTTTGGGTGATTATATGTATTAAATCCATATTTTATTAGAACTTCTAAATAGTGATCAGGATTTATGAAAAATTAGATCTTAATATGTTAGATGTGTATCGGCTCGATGCATCATCATTTCAAAACTTTATGTTATGTTATTTTCGTGTTATTTATTCCATCAATTATTACTTCATATGTCCCATGTTGTTTGAGCGGATCAAAATTACATGATTTTGAAGAAATTCATGTTATCTTCATTACCGGCCACAAAAAAACGAAGTAGTGGATGACACATAAGCATACTTAAGAAGACATGATTGTAAAATTTTTAAATATATGCTATAAAAGGTAGGTTCATTCTTTCTGATACATTCTTTCTGATACGTCTAAAAATGAAAAACAAATTAGGAAGTACACTAATATAAAGAATAATTTTAAGTAAATTGTTGAAATATTCTTGGTTTAAGATTAATTTGAATATTTTTTCATTGATTTAGTTTAATTTTTTACTTTTTATAGATATTATTATTTAATTTTTAAATTTAAATAAATAAAAACGTGAACACTCAATTAAGATTATATAGTACATCAATGGACCAAAGTAAATATATTTTAGTTTTATATAATTTAATGTAATAACAAATTTACTAAATGTTGACCGCATTTTATAATTTATAATTTGAAAAGTAATGTGTATTATACCCTAGTCATATGTCGAGCAAATTTAATATTATAATTTCGTTTATATGATAAAGTATGACAAAAAAAATTATAATCTTTTGGGGCATATGATGTGCTTGTGGTGTACAAATAGTCCAGTGGACGGTTTCATCTAGAATTTAAAAATCTCGATCTTTTTATTTAAAATCGGGTTAGACGCGCTTTGAGTTTAAGCTTTTTAAACATCTTTTGATGATCCGCTTATTAGATAACATTCAGAGGGGTTTATTCAATTAAAATTTCAAAGGATTTTCTTGGATTTCATAAATTCAGGTCTATTTAATTTGGATTCGGAAAAATTCATTAAAATCTAGCAGTATTTAATTTGGAATGAAAATATCTTTTAAATTTTATGTGTTTCAATTCAGATTTTAGAAACTTCATTAAAATCTTATATCATTCAAGAAATTATGAACTTTTTTGAATTTAATAAAATGATGTATATTGTAAGATTTGCTACTGTTTTTTATAAGATTTGAAATTCCGCTAAAATCAATGAGATTTTGAAGAATTTTAAAAAAATGTATCGAAATTTGTGAGACTCTATACTAATTTTACAAGATTTTATGTTGACTCAGTAACAATCCGCGTAAATTTTAAGATTCAAAATTTATTTTAACTTGTTCTCTTGCTTCTTAGCCTATAAATAAACATATTTATGCCCAAACAATAAAATTGAAGTGCCTTAAAATTTGTTGGTATATATTGGTTTAATCTTGTTGGTATACAAATTATTGAAATGAAAATAATATATTATTTTTATGAAATTAAATGTTTGAATATGATTAATCCCTTGTAAAATTTAAATACAAAGATCAATATTTCTTTGTCATCCCATTTTGCATCCGTTTTACAAATTAAGTATTATCTGTTGGAATTGTTCCATATCGTTTGTGAGTGGGGTAAATAACTAGTTAATAAGCAAACAGTTATCATTTTTGGAGTGACCTAAAAACAAATTCGTGCGTGTCTGACCCAATATCATATTAATATGGTGTAAGACTTGTCAGCGACCCTATAAAAGTGGTATCAGAGATAGTCAGGTGAATTTGCAGTATGGGTCAAGGGGAGTCAGATCACACAGAATGATAGCAGATTCGGCATGCATCGAGCTCAATATATGAAGAATGGGAAGATTTTTGAAAGTTGTCCAACATTATTTGTACGATGGGCAGATAACTAATTAATCTAATCTGCAGTATAAACTAGTGGATTCACCGTGTGTCTGAACAACAGAAAACAAACTGGTAGTAACATTTCAGAATTAGTCTGACAAACAAATATTTGTTTTTCACTTGGGAAAATAGATTTTTTTTATCACTCAACTATTGACTCGTTTATAAAGTAACCACTAAACTACCAAATAATTAATTATAACCATTAATATTACATTTGTTTATGTTTTTAGGCATTCCATTAACTGTACCGTTAAAGTAATGGTAATATAGATATTAATGCTTATTAAAATTAGGCACTAAACATCTACTTATCTACTTATATATATATTAAATGGCGTCTAGGGGTAATTTGAGTCATTTTAATACATGTGAAAATACGATTTTACCCTTATTTGTTAAAACAAATTCAAAATTGCCATCCTTCTATTATTTATGTAAAAAATGTTAAATTTGGGTTGGCTTTAGGAATCGAACCTCCAACCTCCTCCTATGAAATTAATGTCATAACCATTGCGTTACAATGCTTTTTTGAGTTAAGTTTAAAAATCTTATTGGATAAACCGCATGTTCTCTTATTATCCTATTGTTTCTTTTTAGTTTTAATTTTTGATTAGATAAATTTTTTGTTAATATAATTTACAAAAATAAACTTCTAAATTATACATATATGTAATTGAATCCGGATAAAAAAAACAAGAATTTATTAACGTGCATATTTATGCAGAAATTAGATTATTGAAATAATAAAATAGAAATAGTATCTAAGAAAGGCTTATGTTGTATTTATAAAATCAACATAATGTATAATTGCACCACTCAATTTTAGATATAAATTGACTATGAAGTATGAAAATGGTTTTATGAAAAACTAATGTATTATGTCATATAATTTAGTTTGATGAATGAAATTCTAAATATATGAACAATCAATGAATATTTCGAAAGTTATCGCACATACAATAATTTTTAGTGATTTTTTTATATATATATTATAATTAATTTAGAAATTTTTAATGTGTATAATGAAACTATTAAACGATATAATATGAAACATATTCATGAATGTCATTAGTTCACTACATTGCATAGTGTTGAAGCAAATGAATTTTTTATCCACATGCTAATTTTTGAGAAACTCATGATATTATCCTTCAACGTGCTATTTTTAAGCGGAAGAGTATGTAAGAAGCTTCAGATAACGTAACAAGCCTAGCTCTTTTGAAATGAAATTATATTATAATTTTTTTGTCTTGAATATTAATAATCTTTATATAGTTCATGTACTATTAATAATTTTTTATAATTATTTCAATATATGAGACATATAAAGACGCTAATAACTTGAAATTTTGGGTCATATTACGTTAGCGCTTATTCATATTTAATAATGAAGTGATACTTGCAGTTGAGCAAACAAAGGGTTGTATAACCACTGAAACAATAATTTTAAGGAAATAACAAAGTAAACATAGGTACCGTGAGAGAAGATGTTACATTATATAACATGCTCTTACATTTTGAAAATTTTATCTATGTTCTACTTTAACATTTTAAAAAATTTAGTCGCATTCAGAATCCGTTCCGCTTTAATAGTTTTTGTTTCATTCATATTGTAATAACTGGGACTGCTAACAATTATTTTGTTCAGCCATATCAGCATGACTCTCTTTATCATAAAAAAGGGACAACATAAGCACAGAGGGATCATAAACATCTATATTTCCTTTGCTGAGAAAAAAAACAACTTCTATAAAAGTTGTTTTGTGTAACTTGAACACGTGTTAATTCTTGTGAACTCACAAAATTTTGACCAGGTGTATTTTGTGATTCACAAAATGTACACTATATCGTTGTCTGATGTGATTATTACCCTTTTTCAACAAGATTCACAAAAAATGATAAACTCAAACAATTATTTTTACACATCACTCATCTATCGCAAATAGATCAAGTTCAAACGTATTTCTGACAACAAATAGTTTGTAGCTTATTTACACAGGCCCGTGCCTTGCACGGTCTTATGTATATATCGATTTTTTACAAATACACTCTGACAATGTTAAAATCACATCGTTTATGTTATATACCGACAATTTTGATAAAAAATTAATTTATTTTATACTCAAATTATTAATTTGATAAAGTTCATGTCACGTCATTGAAAATTATATTAATTTTTTAGTAGTAAACATGTGATTATTATCGTATATATATTTATTCAAATTTTATGAAATCTAATCAAGTTATAAAATTATATATTGATGTAATTGACATGCCATATTAAAAAACTACTATAAAATATAAGATAAAATCAAAAATCTTATCTTTTTTCGAATTTCTAATTAAAAAATTATCTCAATATATAAACGATTTCGGAAGAGAAATTATTTCAGTGCTGGTGCCTCGCACGGGCTTTTACGCTAGTTATTATTGAAATCACTTGTCTTGTTAAGGATTGTTGTTTAAAACTTATCATGATAAACATATGCATAATGAAATTATATATACTAATTAAAATAATATTATTATTATATATGTGTATATATAATATATATATATATATATATATATATATACAAAATCGCGTCGAAATATATCACATATGTTATGCAAATTGATTGTTGGGAGATGGAGAAAAATACAGTGAAGTCGAATTTTAAAAAAAGCTCACCGATTGACAAAAAAAATCAAATTAAAAACGGAGGAGATTATGTTTGGTTATGTATGAGAGGATATATTTTAGTTGTGTGTGGTGCCTCTAAGGGCCATTAGAGCATCTCCAATGGTGGAACCCCTTAGCCAAAAAATCCTATGTGGCATAATTTATACATAATTTGTATAAAATATGAAGCTCCAACCATGCAAAGCCCTTAGGTAAATTATAGCCAATTAGCTAAATTATATTCGACATTGGCTAAATTTGTCGAACCTATAAAGAGCTGTAACAAAGCTGTACATATAAATTTAATATTTATAGCCACTCCCATTGAAGCACATTATCTTACAGGTTCGGCAAATTTTAGCCAATCACTATTTTGTAGTATTTTAGCCAACCATTTTAGCCAGCCCCGTTGGAGATGCTCTTAGATGCCTATATATATATATTAATATTTTAGATTCATATGTTTGGTTTTTAAAATTTCAAAAACCAAATTTAAGCACAAAAATAAGATTAGATATCTAAATTATTATTATTTTGGATCGATATCCAAAATTTTGGACTAAAAATTAGATTCTAAATTGAAATTTTTAAATATTCAAAATTTTACAATAAAAAAACGGAAAAATAATTAGTTTGAAGATATTGTTGAATAATTTCTTAAATAAACTGATCAATCGCATGAAAAAACAATGATAATGACGTATTTAACATATCATTTCTTACTAAGCAACATATCTTTTATTTTCAATGATTACGTTATAATAAGTTCTAAAATTTTATTTATCATAACACATCAAATGTGATTAAGTCTAAGTTAATATTATTTTAATTGACATGTCATTCAAATTTAACGGAATGACTAAAAGCAAAAACACAGCAAAAATACATGTAATGTTAGTGATTACTTTTAATTATTTTGATAAGAAAAATGCTAAAGACCCATAAAAAAAACTTTCATAAACTTTCCCATAAAACATGTGTTTCTTTCTAATTGGTTGGTAGAATTATTAAAAATAGGGACCCACGTGCATTCATATGAATTTCTTCAATAAAAACAATCAATTTTGCCAACACACAACTAACACCTCATTATGTTAACTTTTATGGGAGATTTTCATGGTCCTCTAGTATTACTCTTTGGATAATGAGTGGATACTTTCTAATAGGCATAAGAGTTGAGTGGTAAAAACATCTATATTCCTTTTTCACTTTTACGTACACGAAGATTTCTTTTTCTTCGGGTGATGGCCCTTTCTGTCACAATTTCAAGAAAAATGGTCCAAAATATCACAATTTGGAAAAATGACCCCAAATATCACGATAAAACACTACTTTAACCTGTCTTAACCAAAACGTAGAATCATCTAGCGTTTTAACAAGTTTTTGAAAAAAAACATTGAAAACGCAAGTTAAAGTGGTGTTTTCGTAATCAAAACGCTACTTTAAGTTGTGCTTTTAGGTGAAAACGTTAATTCAAGTTGTGTTTTCAGTCCAAAACACTACTTTAAGTTATGTTTTCAAGTCAAAAACACCACTTTAAGTGGTGTTTTCTGGTCAAAACGCTACTTTAAGTGGTGTTACCCGATTTTTTTTTTTAATTTGCAAGGTTCAAACGTTAGACGAACTAACATTTTAAAAAAAATGAAAACACTACACTAAGTAACGTTTTAGAGTGATATTTGAACCCATTTTTTCTAATTGTGATATTTGGGACCATTTATCTTAAAATTGACTATGCACTGCCACCAGGATTGCTAGTAATAGTATGCAGTGTCAATAGATACAACTATGTCCCGGGATGAGAATCACTTTTAGTGAACTGCCACCCCAGTCACCCTCTTCATTTAGTAAGGTTTGTAAAAGAATTAATATCTTTGGCTTTACCAGGATCTCATGTATGAGTTGATTACTTCAAATATCTCGATTCATTCATTAGTGGTACGAAACTGCTTAAATGTGAATAGCTCCACAATCTCTAAGTCATTGCAATTTCTTCATGAGTCATGACTGAATCTTTAGGCATATGACAGCCGAGCAAAGGTTCCTAAGCAACCCATACCTTGAAAATTTATTGCCATTGAATTCAAGAGCCTTGAGACCTTGTCTCACATAATCCTTTCAATTAGAGAATACCAAAAAGATTCACAATTGGTAATACCTAAGAAATCAAATTTGGCAACTGCAATTTTCCTATTATCAATAAATTTCCTCTGTTTAATTTGTGTTGTGTTTCAAATAAGCAACAAATGCAGTCGGCTACAAACACCAAAAATGATAAGCAACCAGGACAATCTAATAAACAAGCCTCAACGAAAATCGGGTCGTTCCTAAATCTGAAGCCAACGTAACTTCGAAATTTACCGACTCAAATACAAACAAATGGGTAATTGCTCAGATCTAATAAACAAGTCTTAACAAAAGTCGGGTCTTTTCTGAATGCCAAGACAACATAACTTTGAAATTTCCTGGCTCAAATCCAAACAACTTGTGCAAATTGCACACCCACCACAGAATCCTAAATGGTCATATGATTCATTACAATATTATCTATAAAGGAAAACAGGATAACAAAACCTAGTATGTTTAGGAAACTAGGAGAACTAAGGATCAGGAAACTTGCTCTGCATCAACTCCCACTTGCGGCCCATATTCGGAAAGATTGTAGTGTTTGGTACTCCACGTCAATCTGGAGAGTGAAGGTCCCGAACACTAAACTCGGAGAGAAGAAATGAGAACTGAGCAGCACCTAGTGCCTTTGTAAACAAGTTGACCAGCTGAAGATTAGTGTGCACATAGGCAGTAGAAACAATACCAACAACTAGAAAATATTTTCTTCCAACATAAATCCCAAATAAAAGCTCCACCAGCTCCTGATTCTGTGCCTGAATGACATATAAGCATTAGGAGAAAAACAGAGCTTACAGCAAGCAATATCACCAGGATGCAATTTTCAGCTTTCAGAGATCGTTAGAACTTTTAGTAAGCTCTGAATTCTGTCCAGTGCATGATGATTTTATGCAATGCCGGTCATCCCCTAGAATTATCTTATAAATTCACACAATTATACAAAACTTCAGACCCGATGCCTAGTCCACAGGCCAAAATGCACTAAAGTTGTTATTATCAGAGCCAGCACTCACAAAAAATTTCAGGACGTGATCAAGCTTTATATGCTCATGAGTACAAATCTAATCCAATTTTCTATGTGGGGACTGGTGACCTCTGACCTCCATAATCCCCCTACCAATTTCATCAGAGAATAGTATTTTTAATAAACATTATCTAATGCAAAGAAGAAAGCTGTATTTAACATATACTTAACGGATTGAAGAGATTAAGATTTAAGAAAATAACAAAGATGTAGATTTCTCTCAATTACAGAAGTGTCAAATGTTGTATTTGATTAATTCAGAAACTGGTTATGCTTTTTGAAAGGGTAATGAGAAACAGTGGTTCTCAAATAAAAGACAAATTAACAGATTTCCGACTCAAAACTTTTCTAGAATGCACCAAAATGAAAAGACAGACAGATATATATATTATTTATCACCCACAAAGCAAATTAGAGCACAGCATCCGAAAGCCACACTAGTTTTTACTGAAAATGTGTGTGTGTGGGGGTGTGTGTGTGTTTGAACAGCAGAAGACAGGCTGCCAGTAACTTTTGAAAATCTATGACAAACAAATCTTTGCTTTCAGTTTTCTACTCATATGCAATAACAAATTTTTCTTTAGCAAGGCGTTAAATATACACTCTGTAGTGTTAATAGATATACTATGCAGGAGAGGGGGGGGGGGGGGGGGGGGGGGGTTACCTCACTGAACAGCGTTCCTTGCAACTGCAACCTCCTGGGCCTGGTTGACTGTTTCAAATGTTTCAACATAATGACAGAAATTAATATTTCTTAAATTCCATAGAAATGGAAGGATCTTCACTTCTTGGGTTTTAAGGTTATAAAAGAACATATATCTCTCTTCCATAGTCATCTTAGCCATTATTAAAAGATCATCTTTCCAATACCCTACTGGCATTGCAAATCCATCGAACTGCTCAACAGTTAACAGCCTAGTCCAAGAATCCTGATACCCATAATCACTCATCACCCAAATATCAAAGCCTGGGTTCGGACTATCTATGCGAGGAACAATGAGTGAAAGTTTGTCATTTAATGAATCGAGAATCCCTAGCTCTACAAGAGGAATTTTAAAAGGATGCAGCCATGAAAACAGTTTCAATTGTTCTTCTTCAAGGTCAAATGACACTACTGCTTTGGAAAGTCTATCTTCAATACCTGCAGTATCAGCAAGCCAATGAAATGCCTTTTTCAAAGGTTGGATAAAATAAGGAGAAGAGATGCTAAAGAGTATAAATGGATTATTGAAATATGGGGGCACTTTATCAGGCTCAAGACATGGAAGAGTTGTTACATCATTAGCACTCCATCTTTCTGTACTCAAATTATACACCTCAACTGTTGAAGGGTAATCCAAACCCAAATATGAAACAATCCTTACCAGCTTGTAATCATTAGTCTTGTGGGAGAAACCAAATGCAAGAGCCATAGTATGTGGAGTTCTTAAAGCATTAACATTTGGTTTCTCAACAAATCGGTTTTCTCTGGTAACAGGATTCCAGATCAAAAAGCAACCTCCATTCTCATCACTAGGGGCCTCAATTTCAGCACAAATAAGACCATTGCAGCTACCTACAATTGAGATGTCACACGTGACAGGATTACTTGGCCTCACATGTGAAAAAGATACAGAATCATCTGTATTCTCAAGAAGAACGTGATCATATCGGTCTTCAATTCCATCACTGTGATAATGGAAAACTGAGCAGAACGTGGTGGTATTTGAAGTGCTGGCACGCTTGACATGGGCAGCTAAGACAATAGGATTTCTACTCACTGCATTAAAGCGTTTGCACACACATTGGCAGCTAAGAAGTGATCTCGCTGGCACTCTTGAGAGGATAAGTCCGAGAACATCTTCTGGTATATCAGATATCGACGTTTCCTCCCTCACAGATAGTTGCAAGTTCCTCGCCATTATCATACACAATGTGGTTACATTGAGAAGTAAAAATACCTTGGAAAAAAAGAGCAAAATATTTTAGACACGTAAAGCAACCAACACATACAATTGAAAAAACTAGAGGCTTTGATTGATTCCAAATCATGATAGAAATTGGAAAAGAGAGTAACTCCATATTATAATAGAAATTATTTAACACACATACAATAAGGTATTTCAGTTGTAAGGTTCCATAGCAAGATACACCAACAGACAGACACTGAACAGAGTAATAAAATTAAAGTAATTCATGTCAAACACAAGCAGCAATCCACATTTTAACTGAAAGGACCAAAGACTTTCATGGATTCCATATCATGAGAGAAATTAGACGAGTGCGCACATTTATATTCCAATAGCTACAAGGTGCCCAGGTAATTTAGCTGACCCAAACATGTGAACTACATTTTTATAACTCAGCCGGGAAATAACTTATTCGTTTATCTTGAACACATATTTTAGATAACAGAAACACATATTCCATTTACCTGTATTGTTACTCCTTGAATAATGATACTAGTTTTGGAAGACAAATAGAAGTCACTGATAGAAATAAATAACTAAAAATCTTTCTATATAATTAGTAAAAGTGCCCACCACCATTTTAATGATACACAAATAATTTGTTTACTAAACAAATAACCACGAGTCATAAAAGCTTTAAGATTTGGTCCAAGGAAGGTTAAAAAAAATTTCTTAATTTGATTCTCATAAATATACCGATTATCAAATATAAAAAACATCATATTTATATTGGTTAATTTTTTGTTTACAACAAAGACCCACGAATCTCTTGAACTTAACTTCTTCAGTAGCCTATTTAAATAAGAAAGGTAACAATATAAGTGCACACAAAGTTTTTAGGCATAACAATTCAAACTCAGGCCACATAATCACATACTTGGCTATGGGCAACAAAACAAAATTAAAATTAAACTTATCACATAAACTTCTCTACTTCTACACTATTCTCTCGTACATACTTTAGTACAAACACAGATTACACACAGATACAATCACAAAACAATTAGACAAGCGTAAAGGGGGTACCAGAAATTAAGAAACTTGGAGCAAAACTTTGATTAGCTATAAGCCTTTCTCTTCCTTCTTAATTATCCTTGAACTTGATAGATCTAAAACTCTTAATCGAAACTTTGTATGTGTATTTATAATTATCTAATTTTCTCACTCTATATACACACATTGTTTTCTTCTTATATCTGTACACATGGCATGTACATGCATGGAAGGAAGGACACTAATCTAATTTATTGAAGGCCACGTAGCTCACATAAAATTTTAACACGTAAGGAACTCTTTTTCTTTTTCTTTTTTTCGACCACCCAGTCTTGCTCCTATCATATCTACACTTTATAGTTAAGTTACATGACTAACTCAAGAAAATAACACCATTATTACTATTTATTTATCATCATTTTTTTGCTTTCACTACTAAACCTAATCCAAGACAACAAATAATATTTTCCATAAACTTATAAAAATGTCACGTTGGTGGCTCTCTATTACACATATTTTTATTATGAAACATAATTAATGTTGTAACTATATATTTTAAAATTTGTAACTTACAACTTACTAATCAAATATGGTAATTTGAACACAATTACAGTATATACTAGACAACTTAAAATATATTTAATCTATTAGTTTAACAAACATGTATTCACATATTTTACCTACTCACATACGTTATCATACACTAATATGCAAATTCAAAAATACAAATCTAAATTTATGAAATTAATATTTAATTAACCTAACAAACCTGAATCTCACATAGATAATCTGGAGAGTGCATCATATCCATACTATATTTCTTCCACGTGTGAAATGCCTTTCTTAATAGGTGGTGTTTCCTTCTTTCGCTGGAAGCACTATCATCAATATACCTACTATACTAGCAATGAAATCAAATATAATTTTATGAAATAATGGTGCCTTTAGAAGTAAATACTCGTACTTAACTTCATTCTACAGATCCATAAGAGACTAAAATAAACTTATTACATTTTTCACCAAAATTGGTTTTCACATCACCTTGTGGCCTAACACACAACATATTAAGAAACCACTAGAAACTAATAAAAAAGTACCGCTCGCAAGCAGTTATAACTTATAAGAACTAAAAATTCAAATAGCCATCTAAATTTATTTTATTTTTCCTGTAATGACCAACAGACGAAGCTTATTTTGTGTTTTGAATAAATTAAGAAAAGAACCTTGGATAAAGTTTGTGGGGGCATAATCCACTGTTCCTAAGATACTTCTACACTCAGGTATGAATTACAAATTACAAAGAATGGATCTTAAATAACTTAACAAAGGAATTCTCCACAATGTTAACAAACAAAAAACTTTTTATATGTTGAGTCTACCAAAAGCAATCAAGAAACTCACAAACAAATATTTTAAAAAATATTGAGCGTGGCTCTTTTTTGAAGCTTAGTCCTCAGCCTCCAAATAACCTTCAATAGAAAATGTGGAGGCATGCCATATCCTATAATTAGCTTTGACCTCTTTTCACACATTCCTGATTCAGAGTTAAAAAGCAAGATGTAACAGACACTTATTTAGGTTGCAGCTACAATATAAGTCAATATAAAATGATAACAGTAATATTGCATATATAAACATCTTATACATAAAGCAATATCTCCAATTAGATAATACCGAATATAAGATTCATTCTTCATTTGGTTCACATAGAAAAATAAATGCAAAATTTCTACAGAAAGATTAGAATTCCAAAACCAAGTGCATGATCCTACAAATTGAAAAAGAACACTGGAGTTATAACAGTCTTTAGAAATTTCTTTGATCTGAAAAAGTAGGCTACAAGAGCGTGAAAAATGGTAAACAATTTGGAAAGTTAAATGCTTGAAGCTAATTACAAGAAAAACAAGCTTCCAAAGTAGCCTTTTCATTAAAACAATAACAGTAACTATAATAGTCCCACTACATACCCATGTAAATTACCCAGCTCCCTTCAAAAATTGAGAACCGTGTTTCTACAAGCAGGTCACATCTCAAGTTTTACGCACTGCACCGAGATAGCAGACCTGAAAACAAATAGTCAAATTTACTTTTTTGTGGTAATATGTCTTCGTGACATTATAAGAAGGAGAGCATCATCTTCTATTTAGACTTACATTCATTTGGACTAAGAAAACAAAGTCTTACCGCATAACATTTAGGGAAGGCTCCACCAACCCTCATGTTGGATACGTGAATGTCAAATTTACATTATGAGAATAAATTAGTTGATAACAAAACCAGACAACAATTTCCAACTTCGATATTTCTGAAACCAGAAAACAAAAAAATAACAATAAGTTTTAGGAACTCCCCGATTTTGTTCTCCTACTCGTGTCGACTGGACATGAAATGGGTGTGGGCGGAGAAAACCAGATTCGCGCATCTAACAAAAAATTTTAGGACGAACGCCCCGAAAATGCATGTCCATTGGTGTGGGTATGGGAACGACTTCGGATCCCATAAGTTTAAATCGTACACTTAAATTTATACCAAATAACTACAAATTTTGTAACAAGGCATACTAACTAGTTGTTTATAAAGAGCAAGAGCTTGAATGATTTATATTATACCATCCTTTTACTGCGTGGTATGGATTTGAAATATATGTTGGGTTTAAACCCAATACGGCAGTATGGATTGGTCATGGTGATATGGGCGATTAAGACTGTTTTGGTAATAATTGTATGTGTAGACAATTATTATATATGGTATGTCTTGGTCATGATTAATTTAGGGAATTAGGTACCAAGAATAAAAAGTCTTGTATAGCAATTATGGTAAGTTTTGGTGGCTATATAAACATAGTCATATTATGTTTAATGTATGATTGAGCATTGTTTGGCTTGAGTATCGTGTGAGTAATACACCGTTTGGTGAGATTGATTGTATTATTGATAACTGTAATGATTAATAATACAAGTTGGGACGTGGTTCTTTCCGCGTCATATATATTGTGTGTGTGTTTTGCTTTGTTTGTTTGTTTGAATCTCGTATTGGTGTGTAGCCCCTAAACCTAACAATATAAAAATTAAATGTATAAAAATTTATAGGATTGCACCCAAGGATAAAAATTTTGAGATCATAGCTAAAGTTAAGTTTACATGCCGCGTCTCCGCACCCGTATTCAATTACATATTCATAACCAAAAATCCTATTTTTAAACTACAAATATGACAATTGGATCTGCCCCTGTGCCCGATACCTATACAATTTCTGCTTTGGGGAAAGTTTTAGATTTCAAAACCGATGCTACTTAGTCACGCCTCTTATTGCAACAATGTCTATTAATATACATCAATCACCCTCAGAAGAACTGAATATTAGATAGAAACAAAAGTAATCTGGCAATAATGCCTTTAAAGTAAAACAGATAAAGGTACATTTTGTAAACTGAAATTTAGGCTCCGTTTGTTTTCCAAAAAGAAACTTAATGTTGGAAAATATTTTCTTGGAAAACATTTGTCCGAAAAATATTCTTTCATAAATATTTCTCCGCAAATGATTTCCGAGAAATTAAATTTTCCGTACTATTGCTACTATGGAATAAAATATGAAACGGTGACAAAATGTTCAATTTGAAAATGTTTTCCCCTTTTGAAAAGGGGAAGTCATTTTCCAGAATTTCATGGCTTCTCTCAAAGTTCCTCCTTTATCGACATTTTATCTTCCGCAACACCAAACAAATATAGAAAAGTCTGGAAAATATTTTCAAGTCAAACAAACACATAATAGATATTTTTGTAAAATTATTTTCCAGAGTCCAAACAAACGCCAGAATATCTTTTCCTGCTATTCCAGGAAACAAACAGAGCCTTAGTTAAATGATTTAAGGTCATAGTGCACAACTACTATGATACTTATACATTATGAAGGTATGTGCACCACAAATACGAATCCCATTCCTACTGAACTCCTAACCATAAGTTCTTTATAATTGTAAACACATGATATTCCATAGCCAAACTCCTCAAACATCCAATCTCTTATAAAAACCTAATAACCTCAAAAGAATATACAAAACAAGTTGCAATATTCCGTCTTTAACCTTGCCCTCTCCACATAGTTAACACACAGTAAGGCAGATTGACAATACTTGTTCCTACATAAATATTAGGTGTCACAGCTACATGTAAATAATGCTTCTTCTAAATGCAGCCACACAAATACACATGACATGTAACAATAAAGCTATGCATATAACAAGATCGAAATAAGCTTAAATGCCCATAATGTCTTTTCTTTAAAGGACAATGATTCCTAGCATCGCACATTCCGGCTCTAATTTTCCAACAATACGCAACTCCTACACCTTGGCTCCAATCATCTTACATCGCCTGCATTATCATTTGTCTTAGTCCCACTATGATAACAAACCTCCACCACCCCAATGACCTCTAAATCTTTCGTTTCACTTCACTATATCAACTACCCATTTACGGAAACCAATTAAAATATATCAAAAATAATTAACCAAATTAATAATTCTAGCTAATCAGCAAACTACCAATCTCATGTTTCAGTTAAACAATAGAATCATTTACACACACTTAAGTGGGTCTCACAGTAAAAACTACTCAGACAGACACTTTGAACTCATTAGCTTTAAAGGGGTTGTACTTGTACATACTAATTATAACATTATAAGAATCCCTTAAAATAGTTCTGTAGGAATTCATAAATAAAAATATATTATGAATAACTGAAAATAAAAATTCTTACTCAATAATATATATGATGATGATGATGGTGGTAATGGGTCATCAGCATATTTCTTCATCTCCTTCTCACGGAAATCTCGACAGGATTTAGGGCCAGTTACAAGGTAGAACTGAATTGCTGAAATGATGGAGCTGGGGAATTGGACTAGGCCAATATTATTATCTCGGCCTTGTTGTTTCATGAATTGCTAAGCCCAATCCACGCTTTTTAACCCCTTTGTTTAACTAGTGGGCTACTCGACTCTGAACTCTGGTTCCTGAATTATCATTATTATCTCTGAGATTAATTTAATTATTAAATATTTAGTTATCATTTTTTTCCTTTACATATTTTATATCATTAAAATGGACATAAGCATCCATTTTAATATCTGATATTTTTATACAAATGTACTAAAATATATTCCAATTGTATTTGGTTATTGAGCAGTTACCCCACTGATAGATGCATAATATAAAATATTATAAATGATTTAAAAGTTAATCATGTTAATACTTCACAACGTAGAAAATTTGATTATAATATAAAATATTAACCATACATAACTTTAGATAAATTTTAAAACTCAAAATTGAAGTGAAATTTTATTTTTAAGTATGAATAACGGAACGCTTCTAAATTCGATTGTGAAATGATCATTCTAAAATCTAAATAAGGTGATTTCTAAAAAGACAAAACTGGCCCGGAGTATGACCTCAAGTTAGATATACTCTCCTACAAAGTATAAAGATATATTTGTAAATATAATATTTACCCTGCATTTACATAAATACTCTTTAATTATTACATTACATATTATCTTAACTTGAGGGTGACCTTAACTTGAGGGTGACATCCAGCCCAAACTCTTTTAAAAATACCTTCATTTAGAATTAACTAGGTTACTAAATCGCGTTTCACAGCGACATTAGAATATATTTGTTAAGAAAAAGAATATTAAAATAAAAATTGTGAAATTAATATCTACAAAATTATTTAAATTATCAAATAAAATCTATTCTATAAAATTTGCATTTGGGTAGGTACTATAATAAAATATTTACATATTTTGTTTGTTTATATAGTTTGATTTTTTATTTTGTTGGACCGATACCATTGCCATATATATATAGGTAAGGTTCTAGAGAGAACCTCCTTATCAAGAGACTCAAGAGACTCAATCCTAGCCATCCAATCATAAGATTTTTTGTGTATTTCATAATTATGTGAATAATGGCATAAATGTAATTATCCTGAAAGATGAAGGCTAATTAGAATCCAGGTACATGTATTATACGGTGGAATATGTTTTCACATAAGGAAACGACGACAACGACGAGATTTGATTGCAGAACAGAATCTTTGCAGTTTTGGAAACAAATAAATCACGCTGCAAAGAAATGATATACATGATTATACAATAGGATTCAGAACACTTCTTTAACCTAGCTGAAAATGGAGAGGAAGGATGAGACTCCAAGGTACTGTTTACAATAGGATTCAGAACACTTCTTTAACCTAGCTGAAAATGGAGAGGAAGGATGAGACTCTAAGGTACTGTTTCTTTATTGAGTTTACAATGGATTACGTATATAAAACTTATTAAAATTTTGTTGTTAAATGAGTTCAATGTTTGAGTGATATACATATAACTCATGAAACTATTTAGAACTGTAACAAAAATCTTTTTTTTCTTTTTTGAACAGTTATATGGAATCATCCATTTCTTCTAGATGATCGAGCGATTTCATTATGGTATCAAGATTCATCAATAAAAATTAGATAAAAGCATCAAATAGTTATATTTCAATATGACCTTTTGACAGATGCGATTTCATCTTTGACGGATGATCAGAATAAGTGGATTAGTGGTACAGGTTTTGGTCCAATCTTGGTTTTCAGTATAAGGGTTGGGTATCATGTTATTAAGGTTCGCTAAGGTGTTTTTTTAGGGCTGGGTATCATGTTATTAAGGTTCGCTAAGGTGTTAAGATTCGCTAAGGTGTTATTAAGATTCTCTAAGGTGTTAAGATTCGCTAAGTTGTTAAGATTCATTAACGTGTTCCGTAGAATATATAGTACTCTGTTATTTTTAATTGTTTTCTTATAAAATCTCCTACGTGTTCTCTCAAAGGTACTGGTTTTATGAATATTCAGGTTTTTTAACATAGGGGGCTTCTATGGTTTTGAGAATTCACCCGCTCAACTTCTAACATTTGTACTTTTATTTGTGGTAAAGGATTTTGTATGCCTTATATAAGGTTTGAGCTGTCAAGTGTTGATTTAAGTATATATTTTTGCAATAAGGATTTATATGTTCGGATGAGCATGAAATCTTATACTAACAAATTTCTCTCGAACGTGTATACTGTTCATGCATCGTGTTCATCTGCATCCGAGCAGGAGTCATCCCTTTACTATAAGATCGAACTTGTAATCTTTGTCAAAGAGAAGGAATTATGGGACAAGAACACCACAGATGATCATGCATGCTTAAGGCTGGTAAATATACAGAAGACCTCAAAGAGCTACCAAGTATATAGAGTATGACAGAACATTCGGAGAAAGCAATGTACCAAGGTTCTGGAAATTGACACTGTACCAAGATATTGTTTATTTAGTTATTTACACCAACATTGTTGATCTTATAATTTTGGTGATTATGTGTCTCTGACATTAACTTTTGATCCATAAAAGACTGGGAGTTTCTTATTTTGATATGTTTTGTCCAAATTTTATTGGGTCTTTTTAGAAAATAAAATTTATGATTTTTTTGGGCTCTAATAAATGTTCTTATAGTAATTTAAAATTTTAATGCCTTAAGAAAATACAAAAATGAAAATTTTTAAAAAAATTACAAATCTTAGTTTTTTATAAGAGAAAACATATGTGAAGAATGGACAATAATTTTTATTAAAAAAGTCCAAAATCTAAATTTAATACAAAAAAATGAATACGCTAATTTTTATAAAAAATCAAATATTATAAACTATACATTATTAAGAATATTACTCTTAAACGGTTAAGAGAATATCGTAAAATTTAAAAAAATTACATATTTTGTAAAAAGGACAATTATGAATTTCATTATATTAAAATAACATATAATTTAAAAATATACTCTCAAACACTTAAGGGCATATTAAAACACTTAAGAGAATCTTAATAAAATCTTAATGTGCCTTTTCCTTCAGAACAATTGGAAAATAAAATCTCTATTTACTAAATTATATTAAAAACATTATACATTAACTTGTTTAATGAATTAAAAGATTAAAAACCTTAAACTATTAAAATATTAAGATAAATTGTACTAAAATACTTAACAGATTCTAGTATTGGTTTTTTATTTTATAAACGATCATACTGAATTTCATTTTTTCAAAGTAAGATATTTTCTTAAAATTACTCTAAAACACTTAAGCGAATCTTTAAAATATTGTTAATACATATTTTTTATGATGTCTAAATTATAGAAATTCCTATACAATAGTAAAAATAGTGAATTTTATTATATTATATTAACATACATCCTCAAAATCTTGTCTGAGGTACTTAACCGAATCTTATAAAATTTTAATAAAATCTTAAAGTGCCTTACATTTAATAAATATTGAAAAAATATAATCTTTATTTATTAAATAATCTTATAAAGTAATATTTTAACTTATTTAATAAATAAAAGTACTAAAGACCCCAAAATATTAAAAATATTCTACTAAAACACTTAAGAGAATCTCCTAAAAAAATATGCATTTTTTAATTTTTGTAAATGATCATATTGAATTTCATTTTTTTCAAAATAAGATACTTTCTCAAAATTAGTGTGAAACACTTCCTTAGATCTTTAACATACTTTTGGTACGTCTTTTATGATATCTGAATTTTATAATGCATTTACTAAACTTACAATAAACATTAAATAAATAAGAAACTAACCTTATAAAAAAAAGTCCAAACTTCAAATCTAATATAAAAAAATGAATATGCCAATTTGTTTTATAAAAAAACAAATATTTTAAACCGTACATTATTCAGAATATTACTCTTAAACAGAATTTCATAAAAATTTAATTTTTTTACATATTTTGTAAAAAGAACCATAATGAATTTCATTATATTAAAATAACATACAATTTTAAAATCTATTCTCAAACAGCATTTTCCTTAAGAACAATTGACACATAAAATCTCTATTTACTAAATATTATTATAAACAAATCATACGTTAACTTGTTTAAAGAATTGAAAGATTAAAAACTTCAAAATATTAAAATATTAAGATAAATTGTACTAAAATACTTAACAAAATCTCTTTTTTTATTTTTTTTGTAAACGATCATATTGAATTTTTTGTAATCTCTTCAACACTTAATAGAATCTCGTAAAAATTATTTTTTTAATGTTTTGCAAAAGATCATAGTGAAATTTATTGCATTAAAATAACACACAATCTTACAACACTTAAGATAATCTTAATTGAAATATTTTAATATTAATTATTTTATTAATTAAATATTTAAATTATTTATTAAAAATATTTTCATTAATATTTTCCTAAGTGTTTCATTAAACAAAATTTAATTATTAAAGAAAAAATACTTCTGTGAAAAAATTATTTTTATGACTAGACTAGATTCTTTTAAGTGTTTCACTAAAAGAATATCAATAATTTAAAATAACATTCTTGTGTCATTTGTAGAACAGACAAGATTCTCTTAAATGTTCCACACAATTTTAATAAATTTAATTTTTTTGTAAGTTTTTTATATTCACTAAAATGTTATGTTATAAACATTTTATTATATACTATTAAATTTTACAAAGTATACTTATAATTGGTTATTAACTTTTATTTTCTTACAAAACTTTAATTGTGTTGATATATATTTTCAGAGTTTTATATTAGGCTGATATATTCTTCAAAAGAAATAAAATAATACGATTTTTTTAATGTCTTTTGGTTAGATTTCTATATATGTGTTTTACATAGATTCTCTTTAAGTGCTTCATCAAAAAAAATATTGATTACAAACTTACTTTTTGTAAACAAACTGATTAGATGAGATTCTATTAGATGTTTTGTTAACAAAATAATAATTATTTTAAATAGTGTATTTCTATGACGAGAAGAGATTCTTAAATATTTCACCTAAATTTAATAAATTTTCTTTTTGCCACATTTCTTTATTTGCCTCAGTGTTGTTGTGTAATTAAATTATACCATATTTCATTAAATTTTACAAATTTTAGTTATAATTAGTTGTCAAGTTACATTATTTACAAAATTTCAACCGTGCCAACAAATTTTTCAATCACTAGACAAGATTTCTTAAGTGTTAGACAGTAAAGTACTATTTTTTTTAATTATTAGTGTTGTTGCATAATAACGTTGTGCTATGTTCGGTTAGATTATAAAAATTATTTTATAATAAATGAATTAATGAAATTATCATTTTTTGTCAACAAAAAATTCTATAAGGAGTCTATTAAATGTTTGAAAGATTTTCTTAATTGTTTTATTTAAAATTTATTCATTATTTAAAATACTTTCTTTTGTCACCCAAATTTTGTATTATGATAGGAGATTTTCTTAAGTGTTTCACATAAATTTAAGAATTTTGTTGTACATCATTTCTTTTAGAAAATTATAATAGTGTTGATGCATTTTTCAAAATTTTATATCTTTGTATATATGGAATCAAATAATTAAATGAAAAGGAATGTAATCTAAAATAATATCTATTAAAAATATAATTTTTAAATAAGATATACTTTACATTTATACTTTAGCCCCCAACACAACGGATATAACAGAACCTTTAAAATGTAATGTAAGTACATAATACTTTCAATAATCTTTTATATGTAATTTTTAAAATATCACTCGAGAAAAATATTAGAAAATCTATAATCTCTAATATGAAAGATATAAATCTCGCACAAATAGTAACTAAGGTAAAGTTTCAGCGGACTAGTATGATGAATCAAATGCTCCAAAAATAAAAAAATAAACAGTAGTGACAAACATGTGTATAGTGTGAATGATGCAATTGTAATAATTGATTAACATAACTTTTTTTATTAAGATTCTAGTAAGTGTTTTAACCATATTTAACATTATTTATTTTGAATTTAGATTCTATTACATGTTTTGTTAGTATTTGAAATAACAACTTCTTCAAAATAAGATTTTGAAATAATTTTTAAGTTAGAATAGAATTTTAAAAAATCTATAAATTTTCAAAGAAAAATGATAAAATAGTTGCAATATGGAAAACAATTAATGAAGAATGGGCAAGAGAATTAACTAAGCAACTATATCAACTAAGCAACTATATCATAAGTTCTAGGCTTAGCACAACACCACCAATATATAAGAATAATACAAGCCAAAAAATGATGAATTTCTCCCACAACATCACCATTCCATGTGCTCTGAATACCAAACCATATGAATTAAAGTTATGTTTCAACAGTTCAAACTAAAACTATATTACATCTAACACATTGCATAAATTAATAATCACATATCCTTTCTCCAAAGAACCTGACACATTGCATAAACTAATAATCATTTATCCTTTCTCCAAAGAACTAACACACCTAATATGACCACTTTCTCCAAAGAACCAACACACCTAATATGACCAAGATAATTACAGCAGTTCATTCCCAAAATAGTAGCAAAACCAACCATGTTTCATTAGACTAAACCCCTCAAGGGACAGGGACATCAGTGCATTAAACTCCATGCTTCATTTCTATCCCTTCATATTTGGAGATACATTATCATCTCTCGCGAGACTTGTTCAACATCCATTAGCTCCACATTTTCGTACCGTTATTGCACAAGAACTAGTTTTTGCTTGCACCTTAACACAAGTTCTGCCACATTACTCAATATCATCTCTCATTTCCGTATTCTTTTTGAATGCCGACAAAATCATTCATCAAGGAAAAACTACATTCTATTATCGGCTTTATATAATCATCCATGACTTTGTTCCTTTGGGTGTTTGACCTGCTCGTTCTGCAGGTTGAAAATTCTACAAAGTGATCTTTCCGTTTAAAGGTTAAACCTATAATAGAACATAACTTTTAGTAAAATGTGAATATGACAGCCTACAATAAATTTATAGGTACATGTCACTAAAAAAATTTGTTACTTTATATAGTCTTGGTCGGTTCTCCATAGTGTTCCTATATGGATCCCAGAAAATGGAATACAATATAAATACTGTAGAATATATAAGAACACACATGTGAGGATCTAGAATGCATAACATACAAGAACACATGTTTGTGAAAATCTATTATCTACTACGATAAGTAACATACCTACCAGTTAGTAAAATCATTTATTAGATAGTTTACACATGAAGAATTTTGCATAGTATTCTTTACTGGATCCCAAATAACATGATACCAATAGAACACCTTAATGAATCTTAACAGTTTGTGTAAGTAATCGACACAATTCAGGTCTGTATTAGGAAAAATTTCTCATAAAAAACAAGAGATGAACATATATGTAAGTAATAGTTGATACCTTATATGTTAACATCAAAGGAACCAATAGATAGTCTAGTCCATATATCCATGTTTTGTATAAAGGAGTGGTGTATAAGAAAAAAAATCCTAAACGACCAATCTTACAAAAACGATGATTATAACCAAGACAATAATCCTGAAAAAAAAAACCAAACACTGCTAATTAAACAAGCTCAATATCAGAATTCGATTAATTCATGTTCGCACATGTCATACTATGATGTGTATATTATAATAATCGAGTAGCTTAAAACAAAACACTGATATGTAAGGTTGTATATATTGATACCTGATTCATTATATTCTACATTTACAAGATGTAACCTACTATGATGCGATGAACTTAAAGAAAATATGAAGATGAGTAAGTTATAAAACTGATAGAGTAATGATATGTAATCAATTACCTAGCAATTAGAAAAAATAGATGATAAGCACGTATATAGCAAGTATTACGTGATTGTGGATGCAATCTTCAGACAATCTTTTCAGATATGGTATTGTTATTCAATAATACATATGATTAAAGTATATCTGTATTGTATTTTAAGTTATCAAGTACTACCCTTATAGTGTTAATAAGGAAAAATAATATTTTGTATGTATAAAATCTAGACCACAAGATTAAGAAGAAATCAATGGTAAAGATCAGTGGTCTCTTGGTCTCTCAATAAACAATGGTCTCTTTTGAACCTCCCCCTATATATATATATATATTATATTGACAAAAATCAATATAGACATATAATATTACTTATATTTATATAGTATTATTAGAAAAGATAATATATAATTTATATTATATATTATAACTCTTATAGTTTGTAATATTTCAAATCTTAGGAAAATTCCATCCTTATTGAAACAAACATAATAATTAAAAATAGCTAAGAAAATGACAGTAATTATCAATCTCAATAGACCTTTAGTGCATATTCAAAATATATTAAAATCGGACAAGTTATCAATGTAGTTTAAAAGTATAATGCGAAACCTTTAGTACATATTATTTAATACTAAAAAGTAAGATTGGAAACACACGTGTAATTAGGCGATAGCATAATGCTAAATACATGTTCTATTGCCTCCGTCACCAACTCCACTGTATCCATCACCAACTCCGTTGTCCTTTTCATTGTCCTCAATTGATATTTTTCTTTTTTTTTTGTCATGCACAGTCTCGGGCGTACGAGAACTTTTAGAATCCTGCAATACAGTGAGTGCTTAGAAAAATATTCATGTACAATATTTTTATATAGATAGCAGTGCATGATATTAGAGTTTTAAACTAATGAAGTTGACTATACATAAATTATAGTAATAAATTAGAATATGTCTTAACTGATTTCTTCAACTTGTACTCTTGTTTCGAATTTTCTTCAACTCCATTGCCTGCATCACCAGCTCCATTGCCATGCACAAACACATCACCAGTTTCGGATGTAGCAGAATCTTTAGAATCCTGCAATATAATGAGTGTTTAAAAATAGTTGCATGAAGAAGAAAAATCATGTACAACTTATTTGTTACATTATATAGTACATATGATATTAGACTTTTAAACTAATTAATTAATTACACGTAAGCTATAATAAATTAGAATGTACCTTGACTGATTTCTTCAATTTGTACTCTTGTTCCAAAATTTCTTTTGGCTCAAATATTTTAGCAACAGTAAAACTGTGTAATCCTTCTTTGAGATTATAAGCATTCAATCGTAACTTAAACACTATATCTTTTTCAAATAATCCTTCAAGCTCTTTTGGAACATCATTGTTGTCTAAAGATAATTTATTCACTATCTTATTTGCTGATGTGTCTAGCAATGGTTCTGCTATATTGTTGAATAGTACAAAAGTTGTATCTCCAGTCTTATCCTTAACTTTATTTGTATTCTAAACCTGTATAAACACACAAATCATAGTAAGATTAATATATGTATAAACAAAATATAAAATAAAGTTATTAAATTAATTTCTTACATGATAAGAGGATGGTCAATAATTTCGTTGCAAGGCTTGCATCTATAATGTTCCTCACAAAAGTCCAACTTTGCGGAGCATGTTTTACAGCAAGTGTAGTACCAGTTATGCGTATTATCAATCCCAAAAAGCTCTTACCGTAACAATTTGTTCCTATAGTAATATGATTAGAGTATAAATATGATAACAAAAATAAAATTGATAATAATTGAGGTCAAGTGCAAGGTACGTAAAATAAATTAGCTAAACAAAAAATGTGCAAAATTAACCTTTAGGTCTTCACTCCACTCTGCTTCCAGCAATTCCTCGATGTTCATCCTATTAATAAACATTTTTTTCTCAGGCGACATTATGGGAAGAGAGTCTCCACTGATTTGCAATTTAGTAGAGTGGTGAGCAAATCTCTCTCTCAGGGATGACACATACGGTGTATCCAAATTTGTATAAATTTTACTATTTCTTGTGGTAGCTAGAAAAGCTAATTGTATCTGCATATAAGAGTAAATAAATGGTTAAAAAACTAATCTAAGAATTAAATCAATAATATCAATGAAACAAATATTTGTATAATATCTAATGATATTCGTTCAATCGAGATAAGAAAGATTTATATATGTGCAATTTCTAAAACTATATATTATAAAAACATTAATAAAGATAATTACTTTTAAATTTTTTAATCTGGGTAGATGTGACAATTATTATATAGGGTCCACCATCCTCCTTGTATAAATTTGTATCAACCATCTCGGCCAACTTTTCCCACAAAGTTATGGTACTGGTGATGGAGCTGTTTAAGAAAAAAATTAGAACAAATTAAATAAGTAAAACAAATAAATTGGGCTAACCAAAGAAGTAATATAAAATTACAAGAACAATAAAAAACAATTAACAGTTATTTTAAAATTAATATAATGCATAACTTACTAATTTGTGACAATTTTGAGATCTCTTTTTTTTCAACCGCCTTGGACAACTTCAATGCCACCCAAGTAGGTCAAGCAGCCCACAACATCTAAATCAACATAGAAAAAATAATATTAGAACATGATAGTTTAAATTATAACTTATATAATAGTATTATTTATATATTACTCTAATATATTACTGCATCAAAAACCTGAGAGTATGTTGGTGTCATTAATACGTTCATCAATCATATCCGGACATATGAACTGAAATCCATGCAGTGATATGTTGACGATGCCTTCTTCCAATCTCTTAGACAACGTAATGCGTATGAAGAGCAATTTAGACCCATGTGATAGTGGTCTATATTTCCCTGTACTTGAAACAACTTTCAAATTTTTGATGCTGTACACGGAGCCTTCCTCTAAAAGATTTTTGAACCAAGAGATTAGAATCTTCGGGATCGTAGCATGGATCAAATTTTCCTGTCATACAACATATCTTAGAAAAGTTAATAACATCATACAATTTGACAAACTAATAAGTTATAAGTATATTGATTTATTAACCTTTTCATCGATCAAAATCATGCCAAGACTGATCAGTTCTTCAGTATTTGGATTGACAGATTCCCACATTCTACACACTCGTACTCTTATCATCCAGGTATAGTTGATGTCGTTCAAAGCATCCAACATGGTGTAGGCCATAGTTGTATTGATTGTAAATATGGTTGTAAAAATTTGAAGCTATGTAAAAAAGTTTCGGTGTAGATTTTTTGTTATGAATGACCTTTAATTTATAGGTGTTTGTAAGGTGAATAACAGGGAAATCCATTATGTTTAAAAGTCATGAAGTATTATAAAAGAAAAGTTCTATAAAGTTTGAAACTAATAAAATAAAGTTCTATCAAGTTTGAAAATAATAAAAGAAAGTTTTATCAAGTTTCAAAATAATAAAAGAAAGTTCTATCAAGATTGAAAATAATAAAAGAGAAAATTGCAATTATTAACATAAGATCCTAAAAATTCAAAAATAATAAGGAAATTGTAATTTTCTAAATCAAAGAAAGTTCTATCAAGTTTGAAAATAATAAAAGAAAGTTCTATTAAGATTGAAAATAATAAAAAAGAAAATTGCAATTATTAACATAAGAGCCTACAAATTCGAAAATAATAAGAAAGTTGTAATTTTCTAATTAAAAAAAAAGTTCTATCAAGTCCTACAAATTCGAAAATAATAAGGAAGTTGTAATTTTTTAAATCAAAGAAAGTTCTATCAAGTTTGAAAATAATAAAAGAAAGTTCTATCAAGCCTACAAATTCAAAAATAATAAGGAAGTTGTAATTTTCTAAATCAAAGAAAGTTCTATCAAGTTTGAAAATAATAAAAGAAAGTTCTATCAAGCCTACAAATTCGAAAATAATAAGGAAGTTGTAATTTTCTAAATCAAAGAAAGTTCAATCAAGTTTAATAATAAAAGTGTAATTTTCAATTTCCAATAAAAAAATTTTCTATCAAGTCCTACATATTCGAAAATAATAAGGAAGTTGTAATTTTCTAAATCAAAGAAAGTTCTATCAAGTTTGAAAATAATAAAAGAAAGTTCTATCAAGCCTACAAATTCGAAAATAATAAGGAAGTTGTAATTTTCTAAATCAAAGAAAGTTCTATCAAGTTTAATAATAAAAGTGTAATTTTCAATTTCCTTCCTACAAAATCGAAAATAAAAAAGGAAGTTGTAATTATTAAAATTAAAAATTGTGAAAAATTGAGAAAATTAGAAAAATAGAATGGAGCGATTCTAGAGGCACCACATCTAGAATAAGTCGACCTTAATTTAAATTTGAAATGTTGTGTGACAATTTGCCAAACACTTAATTATTAGTACCTTTTTTCTCCAAACACTTCATTGTGACCTAAAGAGAAGATTAGATTGCACGGTGCATACCTGTCATTTAATTTTTTTGCACGTTAGTGGCTAAAATTTTATTTGAGCCAATGTGATGGCTAATTATTTTTATTCTTACTAGCGAAGTGGCTACGCATCAAATTCCGTTAATTAATCCGTTAAATTGTAATAGTAACGAGGGTAAAATGGGTAACTAAATTTCAAGATATCATAACCCTAATTCTCAACACCGCATTCTCTTCCTCCATGAAAATCTACCACTAATGTCCACTCTAATTAACCCTTAAACAGATCTCACATGTACATATAATTCTTGTATATATATTTTTTCAATGACTTCATCAGTTGAAAAAGGCAATGACACAATAGAGTAGAAGCAAGAATTCAATGGAGGTGTTTTCTTGGCCAAGAACTGGCCTTTAGCTCGTGAGTATCATCCAACCCCAGATGAGTTTCAAGATCCAATTGGGAATATTTTTAAAAATTGAGAAAGAAGCTTCTAAGTATGTAATTTATAAAAATCATTACCCATATATCTCTACTTTTAAGAAAACTGTGATTTTTAATCTTAAAAGTATTTTAGCAAGGTCTTCGAATACGAACCCGAATGAAAGTCCTACATTTAGAACTAGACGTCTAGACATCAACAGGTTGGATACACCCATTTCTGTTGAGTATGCTACTGACATGCTTGGCTAAACCCACAATGGTTTTGTTGATGTACCAAGAGAATTTGTTGTACGAGGTCTAGTAGAAACAAACAAACGAAGTAGAAAAATGAATTTTGTTAGATCAGGATTCAATGATCGTCAGGATCTAGACTCAACTGATCAGGATTGCTGACGTCATCAGTATTTGCTCAAGTGTCAGTATCAGGATTGTCATCAGGATTTCTATATCAGGACTGTGATCAGGATTGATCATCGGGACTGGAAGCTGATCAGGATTTCTATTTTGAGTTGATTTATGAGTCTAGTTAAATAAGGAAGTTTATTTTGTCGGTTCCTTATTTATAGGAATGAAGCTGTCGGTTAGGATATGTTTCAATCTAGTTTGTAATTGATTAGGACTTATCTTGTAATCGATAGAGAAGTTGTGTAGTATATAAACACAGTTTAGGTTTCGATTTAGATCAATCACATACACGAGTATTTTGTAACCTAGAAGCTCTCAAGAACATCAGAATTTCTTGAGAGAGTTTGTAACGGTTTTATATCAGATTTAATAAAGCTATATTATTCTTTCATATTTTTGATACATAATTTATTAAGTCGAGAATCTTATACAATTGTATTCAACCCCCCTTCTACAATTGTTATTTACTGGGCAACAATTGGTATCAGAGCAAACTGATTTAAATTTGAATCAGATACGATCTAAGATGTCGACAAAGTATGAAAGCATGAAAATTCCCATCCTGAAGAAAACTGAATATCCAACATGGAAGGTAAAGATGCTGATGTACCTGGAGGCTATGGATCCTGACTATTTGGACAGGATACGTGATGGACCATATGTTCCTACAAGAATAGTTGTACAAACAGATATTGTACCTGAACACTACGTGGTCAAGGTAAAAAGTGAATGGACTCCTGAAGAGAAAGCTGACGTTCTCAGAGATGCAAAGATAAAGAATATTCTTCACAACAGTCTTGATGCTGTCATGTCTAACAGGGTGATTGCATGCAAATCTGCAAAAGAAATTTGGGACACTTTGGAAACTCAATGCCAAGGATCTGCATCTGTCAAGAAAAACAGAAGGGCTCTACTTATTCAAGAGTATGAACAATTTGATGCAAGACCTCATGAGAGCCTTACTGATTTGTATGATAGATTCCTGACACTCTTGAACAATCTATCACTAGTAGGCAAAAAGTATGTGTCTGAAGATTCTAATACCAAGTTTCTGAGAGCCTAACCAGAAGAATGGGATACACAAACATTAATCATTAGGCATCAGTATGATCTAAACACTGTGTCTCTTGATGAAGTTTATGGGATGCTGAGAACCTATGATCTTGAGGTTCAACAAATGAAGAATAAGAAAAGTAGCAAGGCAAAATCCATTGCCTTGAAAGTGGAGGCTAAATCAAAAGGAAAAACTGTGGAGGTCTCTAGGAAGAAATCATGAATAGTTGAGTCAGATCCTGATGACTCATCATCAGATACTGATGGCAATCCTGATGCCAATACTGATGATGATTCTTCTGACTCAGACATGGAAGAGATGGTTGCTATGATAGTCAGAGGCTTCAAAAAGATGAAGTTCAGGAAGGCTAGAAGACAAGGCAACTTCCAGAAAAAGACCTTCAATGCTGACAAAGACAAGTACAACAAAAAGGACAACAAAAGTGGAAAATTTGACAAGTCAAAGGTTAGATGTTACAAGTGTAATGGAATGAGGCACTTTGCAACTGAGTGCAAGAAGGCTAAAGCACTCATCACTTCAAGCAAGGATTGGATGGACTCTTCCTCAGAATTTGACACTGAGGTGGTCAACTATGCCCTAATGGCCAATACTGATGATACTGCTGATCCTGATGATAAGGTACCAAATACTGTCTTTGATTTTGATACTGATAATGCTTATGAGTTAAGACGTTTTCTAAAGTCATTACATATTAGCTTTAGAAGTCAAACGGCTGAGAATACTAGGATCTTATCTGAGATGTCTGAACTTAGGAAAAGGAATGAGCATCTAGAAACTAAATTCTGTTTTATGCAAAAAGTACAGATAGAATGTGATAATGCTAAGCACATGTATTTAGAAATGAAATTTAAATGTACTGCTCTTGAAAAAGAACTTGAGGATGCTAAAGAGAAAATCAAAACCTGGACAGATTCTGGAAGGAAATTTCATGAAATAAATACTTCTAAGAATTGGAAAGAATGTCTAGGTTATAAGTCAGATGAGGATAAGAAATTGAAAAAGAAAGTTGTAATAGATGAGACAGTAAATCCAATGACCTATAGACATGTTATAGACAAGACCAAATCAAAGATTAAGCATGTTAAATTTGTATTTGGTAATGATCCCAATTCTACTTTTGAAAAGGGATCTACTTCTAAAAACTCAGTCTCTAATGTGAAGTCTAGACCTGTCAAGAAAACTGAAAAGAAAAATATAGGTTTATTGTCTCAGAAACAACTTAGGGAAAAAGTTAGTGATGCAATTGGTAAACAAAATCTACCAACTGTCAAGAGAAACAGGAATGGTAAAGTTGGGATTAATAAAGAGAATAACTATAGGTTTATCCCAAATGCACCTAGAAAATGCTGCTTTAACTGTGGAAAATCTAATCATCTTGCTATTGATTGCAGGAAGAGTAAAAAGAAAGTTACTGAAATTCCTAAGTCTGATGTTAGGAGTAAATCAGTATTTTATAAACCACAGAAGTCCTGTTTTCATTGTGGTAGTAAATGGCATTCTATTTATACTTGTGAAGAATACCATAGTTTGTACTATAACTTTTATGATCCATTACCTAAGTTTAATAAAAGTGCAAATTCTGGTATCATTAAGAATGTCAAAGTGAAGCATGCATCTGTTAATACTGATACTGTCAAAGCAAATCCTGATGGATTTTATTCTGTCAGGACTACTAAAGTCAAAAAGTCTTCTGCTGCTAAATTTAGTAAGATGCATGGAAAAGGAACCCAACAAGTGTGGGTTCCTATAAATTCTAACTAGTGAATTATTATTCTGATTGCAGGGAAAAAGGAAAAATGTGTTAGTCATGGATAGTGGATGTTCTGTGCACATGACTGGAAACAAAGCCATGTTATCAGAATATGAAGAAAAAGCTGGCCCAATTGTGTCTTATGGAGATGGCAACATTGGACAAACTTTGGGATATGGCAATATAATCATTGGCAATGTCATCATTGAAAAAGTAGCTCTAGTGAAAGGACTAAAACACAACCTGTTGAGTATTAGTCAAATCACTGACAGAGGTTATCATGTCAACTTCTATTCCACTCATTGTGAAGTAGTCAGCAAAGCATCAGGAAATGTTGCACTCACTGGCTACAGGCATGGTAACATTTATGAAGCCAACATTCAATCAAATACTGATGGCTCTCCTACTTGTCTCATCAGTAAAGCATCAGTAGATGAAAGTTGGAATTGGCACAAGAAGCTTTCTCATCTCAACTTCAGCAATATCAATGAGTTGGTTAAGAAAGATTTGGTTAGAGGATTGCCTAAAGCTTTATATACTCCTGATGGACTCTGTGATGCATGCCAAAAAGCAAAACAGAGAAGGACATCATTCAAGAGTAAAACTGAATCCTCTATTGGTGAACCATATCACATGCTACATCTTGATCTATTTGGACCAGTCAATATAATGTCCATCAGTAAGAAAAGGTACACTCTTGTAATTGTTGATGAATATTCTAGATTCACCTGGGTGTACTTTCTGCACAGAAAAGATGAGACTCCTGAAATATTGTTGGATCATGTGAATGATTGAGACAGGCACAAAGTACAAAGTCAAGATTCTGAGAAGTGATAATGGTACTGAATTCAAGAATTCAAATATGGATGAGTTCTGCAAATACAAAGGAATTATTCAACAATTCTCTGCTCCTAGCACACCCCAGCATAATGGAGTAGTAGAAAGGAAAAATAAAACTCTTATTGAAGCTGGCAGAACTATGTTAGAAGAGGCTAAATTGCCTACATATTTCTGGGCAGAAGCAGTCAACACAACATGTTATACACAAAATCTCACATTGATAAACAGACATGGTGTAACTCCCTATCAAATGCTCAAGGAGAAGAAACCTAGTTTGAAGCATCTGCATGTGTTTGGATGTAAGTGTTTTGTTCTCAGAACTCATCCTGAACAGCTAGGGAAATTTGAAACAAAGGCTGATGAGGGAATCTTCATTGGCTATCCTGCATCAAGAGCCTTTAGAGTTTTCAATTTGAGAACAAGGACTGTCATGGAGTCAATACATGTATCTTTTGATGATAAGAAGATAACAGGAATTGATGAAGACTCACATGATAGGTTGATTTTTGAAAATGAAGCTACCAAGGAACCTGAAGAAATGGAATCAGATACTGATACACCATCAGATGATCCATCAAATCCTGATGACTCACCAAATACTTATGGTGCTACTGATTATACTATTGACAATTCACATGTTGAGGGGGAGCAACAACAGACTGTTACTGATACTGATTCTACTCAATCATCAGGACAAAATTCTTCAGATACTGATTCAAGTGACAATCCTGATAATCCATCAGGAGGTGACAACAACAATTCAGGGGGAGCTTCTTCTGAAGCAAATTCTTCTAATCAAGATAACACTAATCCAGGGGGAGCATCTACTTCAAGGAATAATTTACCACCAGCAAGGAAATGGACAAGAGATTATACTCCTGATTTGATAATTGGAGATCCTGATGCAGGTGTTAAAACAAGAAGTGCAACTCAGAATGAATGTTTATATCACAACTTTCTATCCAAGGAGGAGCCTAAGAAAGTTGAAGATGCACTCAAGGATGCTGATTGGGTTACTGCAATGCAAGAAGAATTGAATGAATTTGAAAGGAATGAAGTCTGGAAACTGGTACCAAGACCAAAGCATAGGTCAATTGTTAGTACAAAATGGATTTTCAAGAATAAGACTGATTCAGATGGTGTAATAATCAGAAATAAAGCAAGACTAGTTGCAAAGGGGTATTCTCAACAAGAAGGAATTGATTATGATGAAACTTTTGCTCATATTGCAAGACTAGAAGCCATCAGGATCTTTCTGGCTTATGCTGCCCACAAGAAATTCAAGGTTTTCCAGATGGATGTAAAAAGTGCTTTCTTAAATGGTGAACTGGAGGAAGAAGTCTATGTTGAACAACCTCCTGGTTTCATTGATCCAAAGTATCCAAATCATGTCTACAGATTGGATAAGGCACTTTATGGACTAAAGCAAGCTCCAAGAGCATGGTATGAAACTCTAGCTCAATTCTTACTGGAAAGTGGATTCAAAAGAGGTACTATTGATAAAACTCTATTCTATTTGAATCATGGTAAGGATTTGCTTTTAGTTCAGATTTATGTTGATGATATCATTTTTGGGTCAACAAACAATAAGCTGTGTGAAAAGTTTTCTAAGCTTATGCAGCAAAATATCAAATGAGCATGATGGGAGAAATGAGTTACTTTCTTGGTCTTCAAGTTAAATAGACTGAAGATGGGATTTTTATCAATCAGTCAAAGTATACAAGGAATTTATTGAAGAGGTTTAACATGCAAGATTGTGCTACTGCAAGTACTCTTATTGCTACAGCTACCAAACTTGATCCTGATCAAGGTGCTAATGTAGATGTAACTCACTACAGAGGGATGACTGGCTCTTTATTGTATCTCACTGCAAGTAGACCAGATATCATGTTTGCAACCTGTCTGTGTGCAAGATTTCAAGCAAAACCCAGGGAACCTCATCTGATTGCAGTCAAAAGAATTTTCAGATATCTCAAAGGCACTCCTTCACTTGGCCTTTGGTATGCAAGGGAATCAGAGTTTGGTTTGTGTGGTTACTCAGATGCTGACTTTGCAGGATGCAAGATAGATAGGAAAAGTACTTCAGGAAGTTGTCAGTTTTTGGGTGGTAGACTAGTTTCTAGTAAAAAGCAAAAGTCTATCTCTACTTCAACTGCAGAAGCTGAGTACATTGCTGCAGGAAGTTGTTGAGCTCAGATAATGTGGATGAGAAATCAGTTGTTAGATTATGGCCTGTCATATTCAAAAATTCCTATTTATTGTGATAACCAAAGTGTTATTGTAATGACAGGAAATCCAGTTCAGCATTCTCTTACTAAACACATTAGTATTAGATATCACTTCATAAGAGAACAGGTTCTGGAAGGAACAATTGAACTTCATTTTGTTCCTAATGATCAACAACTAGCTGATATATTCACCAAGCCACTGCCTGAAGCTACTTTCAATAAATTGGTGAATGAACTTGGAATGATGAATTTTGAGAATTACTGAGGAAAGCTACAGAGAGGAAATCCTGATGACTATCAAATCCTGATGGTCATTCTGCAAGGTATGTAATTTTGATCAAATCCTGACAGGACACAATCCTGACAGGAAGTCAACTGGTCAATCCTGATGTACAGGTCAGTATTTCATTGCTTAATTTGTGCCTGATTTTTCGTTAGTTACTGAGGAAAAACGTTTGAGTTTTAGTTGGACAACTGTATGCGCGCGTGTGTCACACTGATGGATATATACATATAGATACACATAAAAAGCGGTGCAGTTATGTTTAATTACGCACATAATTTGTCCACTAATTATTTGTGCACTAATCACAGCATGCCACCTGTCCTTGAGAGTAATATTTTGTTTTAACAAAATACATTTGATTTTCTAAATTACCGTTTATTCTCTCAACATCAGTTTTTTCTTTTCATCTTCTCTCTCTGTGCTCAAGAACCCTAATTTCTAAATCTCAATTCTCAAGTTTTCTATACTGTTTTAATGGCGTCTTCATCATTCATGAATAAACAAACAGTAATTAGTGGTATTACTTTTGCCACTAATAATTTTGTAGCTGTGTTAGACCATCAGGAATTGCCAAGCGAGTTCCTCATAATCCAAGATTTTCTTACTTCAAGCTCATTGAAGTATGCGCTAACAGAACCTGCAAGTGTTTCTCTTAAGTCTGTGATGCAGGTGTGGAACACAGTTACTTTTGACAAAGGGCATTCTGGCTCAATCCTGATGAGTTTTGAATTTGATGGGGTTACTTACTATGTGACTCCTGCCATTGTGGAGGAAGCTCTTCGTTTGCCTATTCTGGGTGATAAGGTCCCTGCTATAGTTTCAGACTCTACTTTATTTGAGTTTGTTACTAAGTTAGGCTACAATGGGGAGGTTAAGAGATATGGAAATCTCTTTAGGACAAATCTCAAGAAGGAATGGAATTATTTCTTTGACACCATAAGTCGATGTTTCCTGAACAAGACTTCAAATTTTGATGCTCTACCATCAGGATCACTCAAAATAGGGTACTCTCTTATATACTCTACCGTTTTTTATTATGGGTCATTTATTCTGAAAGCTTTAAGTGATAGGAAATCAGATAAGTTAGGGTCTGTCTGTTTTCTTAGATTTTTACAGTTAATTTTTAATCACTCTTGTCCTAATGCTGTTTTTGAAGAGGATGTAATTCTACCAATTTGTAGAATTACTGAGAATAATATTAAGTCCTTAGTCAACAGTGATAAGTCAAATGGTTTCACAGTCAATGCCTATATTCCTGATGAGGTCAGGCTTTTCTTGAAAGAGAAAATGCCTACTCTTTATGGATCAATTTCTGATTCTATGGGGCAAGGTCAATCACACCTTGTTCCTGACCCAAGCATCCAACCCAAACACTCTAAACAGTCAACAACCACCTCTATTGTCTCCCAAAAGACTTTAGTTGTAAAAACTAAGAAATCAGCTAGAACTGATGTGTCTGGAAGGCAATCAGGTTCAAAGGATTTTTCCTCTACACCACTCACTCAAAAGAAGAAACAAGGGGGTGTACAAGGGGTCCTGGTGAAGAAGGATGCCAAGGTTGTTCCTGATAAGGTTGTTGAGGGTGTTACAGTGAAAAGAAAGTTAATATTGAGAGATGAAAGTGATTCTGAGGATGATATGCCTATATCCTCTAAGTTGAAAATACATAAGGAAGTTGCTGATACTGCTATTGAAGCTGTGGTACAATCTTCTAAGCCACAGAAGAAAAGGAAATTATCTAAAAGCAGGTATCATATTCCTTTGAAAACTCAGGCTACTGATGGACAGGACACTTCAAATCCTGATGAGCAGTCAAATCCTGATGCTCTAGAAAATCATGACGTTGGTAATCCTGATGCTACATCAAGCAAGGTTGTCTCTATTTCAGACTGTCCAGCCAAAGACTCTCCAACAAAACGACATGTTGATATATCATGGTAGAAGCTTGGTGCTGCTGCTTCCAAATTTGGGTTTATACATCCCATGGACAAGAAGAGAAAAGCAGAAGAGATAGTCTTTTAGAGACAGAAGAAGCTGAAAGGATCAAGCCCACAAGAAGATGAACATCAAAGTGGTTCAGCAGTTGTTGAAGATCCTGCCCCACAAAAACCACTCACTCAAAGTGTGAGTGAAGGCATAGCTGATGGAATGGTCCCACAAGAACCATTTTCTCAAAGGGAGAATGAAGACATCTGCATTCCAGCCACACAAGAACCATCCTCTCAAAGTGAGGATGCAGGCCAATCAGCTACAGTTTCAGAGAAGTTTCCTGACAATGCTCAAGGGGCTTCTGATATTCCTGAAATGGACATTTTGGTCGAGGACACTGTCATTGAGGGAAGCACACAAGAACCTCCAACTCAAAGTGTTGAAGCAGCTTCTGAACCTCATGCTACACAAGAACCGTTAGTAGAAAATACTGATGCAAGCTTATCAAATCCTGACATTGTTGCTCCTGATGTTAGTGGTGCACCTGATGCTAAGCCAATTCTGATTCAACCACTGAGCTCAAGACCAATGGTAAATCCTATCTCAGAATCAAAAGATAAACTTAAAGGTGTTGTTCCTGATGATGCTGGTGATTCTGGAGATAGTGATGATAATGATTCTGATGATGACAATGATGCTGAGAAGGATCAGCTTGCTACAGTTCTTAAATCTAGTCTTGGAACCAACTTTGGTTCTTCAAGCACCTTCATGACTGGAAAGGCTGCAACAGAAAAGGATTTTAGACAAGACTTTTCTGGTCCTTCACCACTTGATCCAGCTGAGCTTCTAAGAAAAGATGAATGGGAAAATGAATGGTACAGATCTTTTAATTCTGTCAGTTTTCCATGTGCTCTAGATCATGCTGCTCATGCTGCCAGAATCATAGAAAATAAAGATTTAAGGAATCACTTGAAGGCTACAACTCTGTTATCCAAGAGCCTCAAGACTGAAATTGATTCTGTGAAGGCTGCCACTGAACATGTGAGGACTGATATATCTCAAAACTTGACAAAGGCTCCAACTGCTTTTCAATTGAGGGTGGTGGAATCTCATGTCAAGACAATTGTTTCGGAACAGTCTCACATTCACAACAGAATTGATTCATTGGAATCCAAGGTAACTGACATTCAAGCCTCTATTTCCTTAATTTTAAATTTGTTATCAAATCCTGATGTCAAAAAGGGGGAGAAGGTAAGTCAGACAAAATGTACACCTGAACTAGTATTGAGAAGAAATGATGATGATGATAATATTGGTAATGATGGTGATGACAAAGTTTTACAAGGAGAAACCTCTGATGCTGCTACTGTGAAGTCTACAATTCAAACTTCTCAAAGTCAAACAACGCAGTCAACTCATGTTTTTTATTCTGGAATTAGAACAGTAAGGACACTGGTGCAATCTCAGATCCTGACGGAAGAACAAATCCTGACAGGTGATCAAATCCTGATGACTGATCAAATCCTGATGCCTGGTCATGGACAAACTCTTGCTACAATTCCTGAAGGTGATGAAGATGTGCTCATTGATAATCCTGAAGATGCTAGCAATCTATTTCAGAAGTTCAAAACAAGGGATGGTAATGTTGTTACTCTTTATCACACTAATAAGAGAGTTCAACAGTTATTTTCAAGGAAAGCACTTTCTACTGCTACTGAAGAATATCCTGATCTCTCACATGAAGAATTTCTAAGTCGACAGAGAGAAATGATGGAGAGTTTTAAGAATCATGCTCCTGCTAGAGGTAGAGGAGGCAGAGGTAGAAGAGGTGCAAGAAGAGGTACAAGTAGAGGGAGAAGCTCATCAATTCAAAATATGCCTAGACGGACAAGGTCTAGAAGTCTAAGAATAGAAGAAATTCCTGATGCTTCTCAAACTCCAATAGCTTCTGATACTCCAGCTATCAGGACTATCATTCAGAAAGAAGATCAAGAAAGAGATGATGGACCACAATTGAGGAGAAGACCAAGACAATCAACTCTCAGTAATACAACTCAAATTGAAGATTCTAATCCTGACATTGTTCAAGATCCTGATGAATCTGAAATTCTACAAGAGGTTGATTTATTAATATTGTCTACTGTGGTTGATTCTCATAATCTTGAAGTGGATGAAGAAGAAGAATCCAGAAGAAGAGAAATCACAAGAACATCAAATAGAGATTTCAATCTCTATGTGCAAAAGCTGAAAAGTTCAAACAGATTGTTGTGGAGAAATTCTAGAAGACAATAACACAAGCTAGAGAAGAGCTATGTTCTTGAAAAGGAGAAAGATAAGAAGTGGAAACACATTGACACACTTAGGTGTGATAAGCCTATCAAGTATCAGTCTGGTGGAATTGTAACAAATGTCTCCAGTGTTGCTGATTCACAAAGATCCAATGCACTCTGGTTACAAATGTTTTCTAGCTTCAAGCAGATGCCGCATAATTCAAGAGGAGGTATAGGTCACAGGGATGCTGAATTTCTGAATCTACCTTATGTTGATCCTTACTCCTTGGCTGATATTGGAGGTAACATAACTTCTGAACACCTGAACAGTTTATTATCTATTGATATAGTTATAGATTGTCATGATGGTACTGAAAAGAAAGAAAAGCTTCTGTACTTTATGAAAGATGGTAGTGTGAAGATTCTATCCATTCAAGATCTGTTGGTGAAAACTACAAAGGAACTGAAATATGTTCATTATCTGTTAAAATGGAAGAATGAAGTGTGCAAGGTATGGAGTGATATGATTTTGTCAACAATAAGGAGAAGATTTCATGAAGGAAAGAATTACAATGGTAATTATACTCCCATGTACCTAAATCTAAGAGGTCAAGATGTGGAAATGCAAAGAGGCACTGCTGTTCAAGAAAAGTCCTTTGGCATGGAGCAACTTACTCTTAATCCTGATGGGAAGGAAATTGCTTACCTCCTGATTGAAGATCATAGTCTACAGAGAAGCTCTATACAGAATCTGAGAGCAGCTATCTATCAGATAAATGAAGAGGATGGAGAACTCAAAGATCTAAAAGAAAGACTAATTCAGATTCTTGAAGACAAAGAAGAAAATCTACTGTCAAGCTTCTTGAAGATGAATTTGTTCTACTAGAGAATCTGAGAAGATAAGTTTGCTATTGTATATACTTGTACATTTTGTAAATAAGTTTTTGACATCATTAAATCTAGGAATCTATACTTTATTTTACAAAGTATGAGATTGGGGGAGATTGTTAGATCAGAATTCAATGATCGTCAGGATCTAGACTCAACTGATCAGGATTGCTGACGTCATCAGTATTTGCTCAAGTGTCAGTATCAGGATTGTCATCAGGATTTCTATATCAGGACTGTGATCAGGATTGATCATCAGGACTGGAAGCTGATCAGGATTTCTATTTCGAGTTGATTTATGAGTCTAGTTAAATAAGGAAGTTTATTTTGTCGGTTCCTTATTTATAGGAATGAAGCTGTCGGTTAGGATATGTTTCAATCTAGTTTGTAATTGATTAGGACTTATCTTGTAATCGATAGAGAAGCTGTGTAGTATATAAACACAGTTTAGGTTTCGATTTAGATCAATCACATACACGAGTATTTTGTAACCTAGAAGCTCTCAAGAACATTAGAATTTCTTGAGAGAGTTTGTAACAGTTTTATATCAGATTTAATAAAGTTGTTATTATTCTTTCATATTTGTGATACATAATTTATTAAGTCGAGAATCTTATACAATTGTATTCAACCCCCCCTTCTACAATTGTTATTTACTGGGCAACAAATTTTTATGTTGAAACACATAAAGACAATTTAATCTTGGGTCTTTTAGCTTTGACTTATGTCGATTCTTCTGATTCTTGATGAAGATCAGATTGAAGCTCCTGGGGACGCCAAAAAAACTAGATCTTTAGAGATAGATGTTAGCCATCACATTGGCTCAAATAAAATTTTAGCCACTAACATGCAAAATAATTAAATCATAGCTATGCACACTGCAATTTAGTCTAAAAAGAATCATGGTACTAACTTCTCGATTAGAATTTGACCGGCTAGTTATGACATTCTGTTAGTATTTGTGCCCAAGAGACAATACTATAATGTTCTTGAGAAAGACATTTTGATTATTAATAAATATGTTCTATGGATTTTCTTTATTTATTTATTATGTCTTTATTAACTGCGATATAAATATTAGAATAATAAATGTCCTTGGAATATAAGCATGATTTCTATATCTCTAAATATGTGACTTAGAAATGAGATTATATGAATAGTGTTTAAAATCCTAAAGATCCCTAGTCGAGTATTATTATTTGAGGACAATAATAATTCATTAAGACTAGTATGTTTGTTGATAGATGATCACATCTCATTGGTCCTTAGTATAGTGATACTAAAGTCAAAGACATAAGTGCATGTTAGAAAAACATGGCACTAGACTGACCCACCGTGTGAATTCTTCATGGTAAATGTTATCAAGTGTCATAAGTAATTTTCACAGTGATAATGGTGTAATGATCCTTAGACTTGAAATCATTATATTTCTATATGAGAATTAATATACTTTGATTCTACTCAAAGTTACTTTTGACCGGGTAATGATAAAGGTGGACGTTGGGTATATTATGAATCATATGAGAAATATGAATGATAGATATAGGATTTAACCCTCCTATTTTATGAGTGATATTATTGGCCTCTTGATTGAGTGAGACTATAAAATACATGGCCATGCTCAAATAGTGATTTGTTTAATAGTCTACTCATTGATCAAGTAAATCGAGATTAAATGTTGAAGAGGATGACATAAACCATGTCTCGAGTTTAATCTATAATATAAGGTTAAAAGGATTATATTACATGGAACATTATTCACAAAAGGTTTAATTGGATCACCAATTATTATTTCTTGGGTAGCAATGATGCATTACTAGATGCCGCTCATTGTTTATAATTTTATTATTAGATATTAAAATTATTGACAACGTAATAATAACCTAAATGATCACACACAAAGAATGTTTTAAATAGAGCTTTAATTAAATTTCGAATTTAAATAAAATATTTTTATTACTTTGAATTATTAGATTAATTAAATGGGACTTGATTAATCAGATTATAATTCGAAATTAATAATAATATAACTCATAATTGGACTGGGTTTGTGAAGCCCACTCTAATTAGGGTTAAGCCCAAATTTCTCATCCCTATAAATACAGTATGATGTATTATTTTAGGGTTACTTCTTTAATTCGTTTTTATTGAAAAACCCTAGTTGCTCCACAACTTAGAGAGGCTAGAGCGGGAGAGAGAAATCGTGAGCAATTTTTGTGGCTGGTATCATCTTCGTGGATCGTTGGACGATCGAACATTCGTGTGGACTGTTTAGAGGCGTAGATCTTGAAAAAGGGATATGTGGTGATCAAAGCAAGGACCTCTATTAGTCAACCATTCGTAAAGCTTCAAAAAGGTACAGTTTTCGATTCTCTGTAATTATCCATATATTATACATGGATCCTGAGTTTGGGTTTCGATTTTTATTTTTAATTACGGGTTTTCCGCTGCGTTTATGCCTCGAAACCCAACACATTCATCCCAATTAAACAATATAACAATTTGTGATAATTGCTGGCTGAACTCATCGTGTCGATCCGAAATGTAAAAATCAAAAATTCAGTGGCATTGGTAGAAAAAGGAATAAAAAGTCATGGAGATGATATAAGTAAGTGGGCTTAATGCTCCTAAGTACGTACTCACGTAACTTAGGTGAATACAAAGATATTTTTAATGTGAATGCACGAGGATACTATTGTAATTACATTATTGTTTTAAAACTTGATCAAATATTTATAATTTTGCCATTAAAATACGTAATTAGGGACATTTTTCTCTAAGTAAAGATAAGAATATTGTATGTTTGTGCAACTAAGTACTAAGCTCCGGTGGTTCACCGATAAGAAAGATAAAGTCGAGGTGGAACAAAATCAACGATTGAAAATAACATTATTTTTTGTAATCATATGTATGAAAATTTTGAAATTGATAAGAATGAATAATAAAATTTAATTTTTATTGTATTAATCTCTTCTGATAGTTTGGAATTTGAATCGGAATCTAGCTATTCTAGAATATATTATTTTGATCTTTCTCTTTCTCTGACTAAAAAATGTCATAATAATCAACAATCCACGTCCAACTTAATTATTGTATTAAATATTTAATTATCATTTTTTTCCTTTACATATCATTAAAATGGACATAAGCATCCATTTTAATATCTAATATTTTTATACAAATCTACTAAGAAATATTCCAAATGTATTTGGTTATTGAGTAGTTACCCCATTGATAGATACATAATGTCAAATATGTATCTTTATTTACAATGTAGAAATGAAGAAGAAGAGTTTTCTTATTGATGAAGAATAGTATTGTAACAACTTACTTTTAATAGTAGAGAGTTTGTTATATTTATATACAAAACTTACTAACTAACAAACTAACTAACTAAGTCAACTTGAGAAGTATTGACTGGATCTATATTAACAGCCCCTCTCAAGTTGGATGTCTGAAACATGTCACAGATATTCATCTTGGAACATAGAGATGATAGAGTTGCAGCTCCAACTGCTTTAGTAAATATGTCTGCAGGCTATTTTGTGGTATGAATGTGTGCTGGCAGTATCAATCATTTGTCAATGTTCTATCGAACCAGGTGGCAATCAATTTCTATATGCTTTGTTCGTTCATGATATACAGGATTGGAAGCAATATAAATTGCTGACTGAGAGTCACAAAAGAACTGAATAGGCAATGAAGGATATACTAGCAACTCTTTAAGTACAACAACTAGCCACATCACTTCACATTATGTATCTACCATTGTTCTATATCCTGCTTCTGCAGATGAACGAGAAATAGAATGTTGTTTCTTGCATTTCCAAGAAACCAATGAATTGCCTAGCATCACACAATAACCTGTTAATGAATGCCTAGTATATGGATCACCCCTCAGTCTGAATCAAAAAATGCTTTAAAATACAAAGGAGAATCAGCATAAATGAATAAGCCTTGACGTGGTGATTGCTTAATAAACCTCAAAACTTTGAATACTACTTGCATATGATCAACTCTAGGTGAATTCATAAACAAAGAAAGGATGTGAATAGTGTAAGACATATATGGTCTGGTAATAGTAAGATAAATCAGTCTGCCAACTAACTGTCTATATGTAAAAGCATCTAGTGAAGACAGTAAAGAAGAATCATTATCCAAAAGCTTATGATTCTGCTCAATAGGAATAGTAGAAGGTTTAGCTACAGTAAGACCAATATCTCTTAAAAGATCCAAACCATATTTTCTCTTATTTAGATAGAATCCTTTAGTAGACCTGGCCACTTCAATCCCAAGAAAATACTTAAGAGGGCCCAGATCTTTGAGTTTGAACAAGGAGTGCAAATACAGTTTGACTTCACTAATCAAAGATTCTGAGGAGCCAGTGATAAGAATACCATCCACATATATCAGCATAGCAACAAATGCATTGTTTTTCTTGAGAGTAAATAAACTATTGTCACTATGAGACTGAGTAAAATCATAGTTCTTTAGTGTTGTAGACAATTTAACAAACCAACTCCTAGGTGTTTGCTTAAGGCCATAAAGAGACTTTTTAAGCTTGCACACATAATTATCTGAATCAGCAGGACATTTATTGGGGAGAAATGCATAGCCAGGAGGAATCTTCATATAAACAGTTTCTTGGAGGTCACCATGCAAAAATGCATTGGTGACATCCATTTGAGAAACAGACCACTTATTATAAGCTGTAGTTGCCAGGACAAGTCTCACAGTAACCATTTTAGCAACTGGAGCATAAGTCTCAAAATAATCTACTCCTTGAGTTTGAGTGAAGCCTCTTGCCACAAGTCTAACTTTGTACCACTTTACAGAACCATCAGGATGATATTTGACTTTAAAAAAGCCATTTACAATCAACTATATGTTGATTGGGAGGTTTGAGAACTATATTCCATGGGTGATTACCCTCCAATGTAGAAATTTCAAGTTTCATTGCTTGAAACCAATTTGAATAGATATGCTTTATATATAGGAGTAAATGTAGAATAAGATAAATGAGCCTGTATAAGAAATGCAACTGTAGATGATGATGTACCTTTACCTGAAGTAGAAGAGGAGGATGGGGATGGTAAAACAACATTGATGGCAGGAAGACCTGTAAAATCCTTACATTTAGCTGAAAGTTGTTTGACTCTAGTAGGTCCAGTGACAGGTGATGAAGAGACATGTTCTCTGGAAGTATCTGAAGTGTTAGCTGAGTCATTCAAGGGAATAGATGAGGATGGTGAATAGTTTGAAGATGGATTAGGCACAGAGACAGTAGTTGTAACACTCCCAGACCCGGGGTCAGGAATCTGGGTTGTCACGCTCCATCAATTATACAACACATGCATTACTTACAACATTCTAATAATATAACTCCAAAAGACCCCAATCACTTACGCACACACACACAAGTTATAGCCTTGGAAATGAGCAACAATAAGTAACATTTGTTATTACAAATCAAATGTACTATCCAGGATCTCATCTATCATTTACAACCTCTACCTGAAGTTAAAATAATAGACCTCACAATTCTATACAAGGTTTAATAATACAAACCTATTCGAAAACAATTCTTACTAACTCAGTCTACAGCTGTTCTGCTAAATCCGACAGTATCCATCTTGCTGAACTAACTCAAGGGTGGTCTGTCCATTCCCTTGCTCTCGTAACACGAGGTGAATCGGCAATGTTTTCTTCATGCTGAAAGTATAAATAAAGCAAGAATGAGCTAATAGCGCTCAACAAGAAATCTATCCCAGTTTAAATCTTTAAACCTTTTTGGAAGATAATCCATATGGGATCAAAGTTTTTAACACCACTAGGGTCTAACCCCAAAATAGTATATCGTTCAAAATACCGTATGACTTATAATCATACTCAACTACTTTTCGTAATCATTTGGAAATCCTTGGTATCAGTATGATAACCAAGACTCAAAACATATCTTTTTTAAAATAGATATTAAATATTGGAATCAAGGCTTAAAGCCTATTCATTGATTCAAAATACTATACAATTCAATATACTGTATCTCTTAAATACCTTTTCAACATATATACTCACATATCTATTTAGATATCTCATACTGTTCAAAATACTGTAGAATATCAGTAATGAACACCTTTTTGTAAAAGAAACAAGAATGAGCACTATAGCTCGACAATCAGATATAGCAGCTTAATCGTATATGTACGCTTATATCATGAAGGAAACCTTTAAACTTCATTCGTATACAGAATGATATTTTAATATTCTTTTCGTCAAAAATGCCATACAGTACAACTACTATATGAGGAACATCATTACTCATCACTGCCACATTATCAGTAACTCAGCACCTAGGCTTTCATTACAATGTGCAGCACAACTCCAATTGGAGGGAAGGGAATATACTGGAACACCCGATACACGGTGATCAGCCGTTGTATCGTAACTTTTCTTTTCTACTAGTAGAAGGACGACTTCCTGTTCGGTTATCACCCTGACCGCATATGGGCCATTGTGCTAAGAGATCACTACCTCGGCGCCTATTTTTCATCACCGGGCAAGCCTTAGCACTCAAGAGATCACTACCTCGACGCCTATTTCATCACCGGGCAAGCCTTGATAATTTTGGCACTACCCCGACACCTATTTCATTACCGTGTAGACCCTTCCAATTCCCATGATGAAAAATATTAATGATACGGAAATCGGAATTTAATTCTATCTTTCCCAAGTACGAATACTTGTCAAAACTTCGTAACCGTTCAGAATACCTTACTCCAGAGTAATTGAAAGGAGTAAGTCAAAGTGTGGGTTGACATTAGTCACGAGACTACCGATGATTACTACGTATTTTGAAATCATGACCAGGGAGTTTATTAAAATCTTAGGGTTTAGCAAGTTTAAAATACTTTACTTGAATGGGGGAGCCATCCCCTAGCTATAGTTATTCTAGAGGAACAGTAGAAGTAAAACTCTGTCCTCAAATTCGTGAACTAGATTCCCAATTTTCGATAAGTTGGAAAACATTATCCGCTTTTAATTACCTTTAACTATCTTAAAATAATGGTTGTGAATCTCTATTTTAATATCTTTTCTGGAAATCAGAAATCTATATCTTTGTGTAAATAATAGAACCTTTAATCATATACTAAGGTTCTATGATTTTTAAATCATATTTGGAATATTTAATAAATACCCAAATAATAAATATTAAATTATTATTCAATATAAAACCATTTAAGTGAATATTCAAAATAATATTCACTTAAATAAATAATATTCAAATAATAAGAATTGAATTATTATTCAAGATAAAATCATTTAAGTGAATATTCAAAATAATATTCACATAATTAAATAATATTCAAATAATATTTATTATAATATTACTTAAATATCCAATAATATATAGATATCGGAATATTTAATAAATATTTAAAATATAACTGTCCCTGGAACCTTCCAGCTTCTGACAGTCGGATCAAAACAAAATAATAATTTGACTCCCGGTCTAAGTTTTAAAACCATAGTACAAGTACTCTATACTTAGAGTCTTTAACCTTTAACCTTGGTTTATATCTAGTATTAATCTAGCATATAAACCTTATATCTTATACAACTTTTTATTAAAAACGAAAACATTTTATAAGTCATTTTACAACATTAAAGCAGCATATTTATCAATATCACAACATATATCACAACAACGTCATTATATGGTGTAGGGTTTGAAAACTTGCAACTATCATATGCATATATTATATCTCAACATTTTTAATACCGTTACATCTATATACGATGTAAGTTTTGAAAGCATGCATCTATCATATGCATACATCACATCTCATCATTTTTAATACCATCACATCTATATACGATGTGAGGTTTGAAAACATGCATCTATCATATCATATGCATCATCAGTATAATGTAATCTGAAATACAGCATGGGATTAGAAAACTTGCCTTGAGTCCTTGGTATTAGGGGTTCGAGACTTGTAGCAAATCTATAAACAAAGAAATACTCGATCAGTCCCCTAACGTAATCATTCGCTCATAACACTCATTTAAAGTCAACTATATGTTAAACACATCATGTAGTCACGTTATTCCTCAACAAGGTTCGTATTTTAATCGACTCGAAATACTTATTTTATCTTAGTCGCAATGGTTGGTCAAAGTAGTACTCTAGAGTTGACTTTTCATAAAGTTACTATTACGCGACTCGCACTCTAACATTTTTAATAAATCCGAAAACTCGTATTTAAATACGAGACCACTTCTAAAATCATCTTGAGTATTTTTAATATTTATCATAAAAGTTTCGATCTCAAAACAAGGGTTTCACTTGGTGAAATGTATTTTCAAACTTGGATGAGCTACGGAAAGTTACTATTCGCACGCATTTCACTAAAACGCTCATATCTCCTTAACCGTTAATCGAAATGACACACCGTTTTCGCGTGCGCGATCTAGGGAAAGAATAGAAAAAAAATGCTTGAACACGTTTTTCTGCTTAAGGGGATGAAAATCCCGAGAGAAGCAGATTTTTGGCAGTGAAGTGTAGAACCACTTACTCCTCGCGCAGCTTTGGTTCCGACATTTTTATAAAATCGAAAAATTATCTTTTTAACCCGAAACCTTCTCGATTCACTTACTAACTGTCCATGTTAGTATCCATTTTAATATCATATCCTAATTCCATTTTTAAGGGGCTTGATCATATTCTCAAAGTTCATATAGTGAACCACTTGGTTTCCTGAAACCACTTCTACTAAAACGGGTGTCTCTCCTAAACCGTAAATCGAAACGATGCGATTCTTTCGCCAAAAAAAACTACACAACAAGACCTACATGATCATGGTCAGTTAGGGTTGCTTCCATGTCATGGGTTTACCCGAGGTTTCTGCCTAAACTATCTAATGAAAATTCGACATGGTAACGACGCTAATTCATGATTCCCGTGTTTTAAACACTCAAATCAACCACCAATCAACAACCAATCAACCAAGCCATCAATCCATCATTATACACTCAAGGTCAGTCCATAAAATTTATTAGAACATTACCAACATCAACTCATAACCATTAACCATCAAGGTTTAGCCATGTATAACCCAAACTCCAAGAACTAACACATGCTTAAACATAACTTAACTTAAGCTTAAAACTCAAAGTAAATCAAAAGGGTGGATGGTGTTCATACCTTTCTTGAAGTCTTAACATAATAACAAAAGCTTGTAAGCCTTAAGGGAGCCTTGATCTATCCTTACCATCCTTAAACTCACAAAAGAAATCAAGAAAACAAGTTAGTATATTCTCGGAGTTACTATTCACCCGAACTTTGAGCAAGGATTTGAGCATGCTATACTAATTGGATGGCCATGAAATTTTGAAAGTACCTTGCCTATGCCATGAGGAAGCTTTGGTCAAAATATGGTGATTTTAGGATGAGTAGATTTGGAGTTATGAAATTGTCTTTCCACCATGGTCAAGCTGGGCAGAATTTTGGAGAAATGAAAGAGATGGTTACTTTCTTGCTTTTTCTTTTCATTTCTTTTGTCTAAATAATGCTAAATTGGATGCATCCATTTTGTGTGGTCTATAATTGTTTTGGTCGTCCAATTTTGTGTGGTTGTAAGCAAGTTTGGTCATCAATGACACATGCCATAAAAATTGTGGTGGTGACAAGGTGGTGATTCACCACTTTGTCATCACCTTGTCATCACCCATGTCATCCCCCTGCGTCATGCTTATGTCATCATTTGTATCCTCAATCCTCTTATATATTGCACTTGATGATCTCATATGATACTTCCCCTTCGGTTAGGGTTTAATCCATAATTAGCTACGCTTTTGTTTCGCGATAGTCTCAGGTGATTTCAAAAATGTTTCTCAGTACCAAAGCTAGGGGATACTTCCTTGATCTTTCCATTACCTTGGTTTAATATATAATCATAGATTTCTCTCCTTGGCTTAAGGTATGATCATGGATTTCTCATCCTACACACTTTCTCAAAACGATCAAATCAATTCTCCCTTGATTGTCCGATGAATAGTGATCAAAATTTAAAGTTGGAATCTCCTGATTCTGATCGCGTTTACATTCTTTCATTCTTCCTATACATCAATAATATAACCTCGAAACATTCATTCCATATCATCCACATAGGGTGGTCTGAAAAATTTTCCTTCAGCAAATTTACTATTCATCAATTTTTTTTTTTAACTAAGTCCAAAATTTGGGGTTATTACAGTAGTGTCATCTGTAGAGACTGAAGTGATAGGAAACAGAGGTGACAGATTAGCATCTAGAGAGTCATGAGTAGAATAGGTGGTTGTTAGGTCCTGATAAGTTTGTAGAAGGGGGGTTGAATACAAACAGTACTATTTTCTCGAATTTGTTTGGTTCGTGATATAGCAATTCAAGAACAAATTAGAGCGGAATAAAATGAAACAAGATTCAAGTTAAATATAACTTATATTAAACTTGAAAGGTGTTACAATTACAATACATATTACAGAGAATGATTATCAAACTAATTAAAACAAATTAGAATAAATTCAACATGAATTTATCTATATTTGTAATAAAAAGATCGAATACTAAAAAGTATTTCAAGATAAATTCTAGGGATAATGATCCGCTAGATAGTCAAAGCAGTACAAGTAAACAACTTCTAGTGGTTTGGATGTTACAATAAATACTAGAAATTAATTGCTTGAAGATGTTTAATGCTCGGACAGTTTTTGGTGTTTAAGACAGTAAGTGAAGATTGAATAGTATATGTCTTGTTTTTCTTCTGTCTCAATTGTCTATCTTATTGTACGCACATCCTCCTTTTAACTACAAGTACTATCGGTAGTACTAAGATTGACTTGGTAGTACTATCGGTAGTACTGTCCATTGAACTGACAGTACTGTCAATTGAACTAGCAGTACTATCGGTAGTACTGTCAGTTTGAATTGGAAGTATTATCTTAAAATACTACTAGCACTATATTAATTCTAACTTAATTTATTGTTTAATTAATTTAATGAATAAATTAATTCTGAAAGAATTAATTTATAGATTAAATTAATGAACTAATTAAATAAATTAAAAGAGAATTAATACAATTTTCTTGATAGCGGGATCAATCTGTGAACCACTGAAAATAATGACGAACTTCCACTGTATGATGTTGACACTCGATGTACTGTCTAGTTCATGAGTGACTAACTGCAATGACTGTTCTTCATCTTTTAACTTTAAGTTGTGGTTCTTTTTCTTTTCCTTTTATCAAACACTGTATTCTGTACACTTCCTGTCATACTTCTGAAATCTCTGTCACTTTAAAATAGATCCACTTTCCTGAATACTTCACCAAGGCTTGATAAAATAAATGAACTTCTTTCAATGTAGAATTACTTCAAGTCTGTAGATTGACTTTAATCTTCATTCTCTTGATTGATATTATCTTCTGAGATTCCTGTGACAGCTTTAACTTATTATTTACTTATTACATTCTTGTTTAAGTTGAGTAGTATCCTCGATGTTTACAAATAGGCCTATGCATATGCCTTTCAGTGATGTTCTGAAATGGAAAAACAGTTTCAACAAATTGAACATCTCTAGAGTAGACACATTTCTTTGTTTTGAGATTGAAAATTGTATATCCCTTCTTACGAAAAGGAAAACCCAGTAACACTCCCTTAACAACCTTAGAGTCTAATTTATCAGTAACATTAAGCTTAGTTGCATAACAAAGGTAACCAAAGGCTCTAAGATGAGAGTAAAAAGGAGCATGTTTGTATGGCATTTCAAATGGTGTTTTATAATCAAGAAACTGAACTGGAAGGAGGTTGATAATATGAGTAGTAGTGAGTATAAAGTCTCCCCGGAAAGAGTTGGGTAAGAAAGACTGAAATTTTAATGCTCTCGCAACATTCAACAAATGTTGATGTTTCCTTTCTACATGTCCATTTTGTTTTGGAGTTGCATGACATGTTGTATGATGAATGATGCTTAAAAATTTAAGATGATCTTGCACATCAGTATTAGTAAACTCTGTCCCGTTATCTGATCTTAAAATTTTAACAGCAGAATTAAACTGTGTTTGAACATATTTCAGGAAAGTTTTAATGAGATAAGAGACTTGAGATTTATGAGTGAACAAATATACCCAGGTGGATTTAGAAAAATCATCAACTATTGTTAAGAAATAGTTGTAATTGTTATGTATAGGTTGTCTATAGGGACCCCATACATCTAAGTGAATAAGATCAAAGATAGCAGTTGTAGTAACCCGAATTTTCAGGATTTATTAATATTAATATTTAAATATTTTATTGTTTTTCTCAAAAGAGGAGGAATAGTATTATGTGTATTTTATTCATCTAAAATTTGTGAAAGCTGATTATTTTATCAACATTGTCGAATTGAGTTTGTTTTAGAATTTTGAGGATCGAATCGGTATTTTAGTTGCGCCAAAATTTTATCCGATATTCTATTCGGATTCAAAGTTTTGTTCTGTTTAAATTATAAAAATATTCAAAAAGTTAGTATTTTTACATTTTTGAAAGATTTAGAATATTTGGAAATTTTTGGTATCAAAGTGGTATTTTATTTGTACCAAAATTTTACCCGGTATCTTATATGTGCCCCATTGGTATTTGGGTGAGTTATAAAAGTATTCAAAAATTCAATATCTTTACAATTCTGTAAAATCCGGGCTTTATAAAAATTTTGTGCATAATTATTTCAATTTTTAAAGTAAATAAATTTTTTATTATTTATCCGCCAATTGAGTAGAGGATATAATTTCGTACTAAAAATAATTTTAAAAGAGTATTTATTTATTTCATTTACGAAATAAAATTATTAATTTTACCCGTAGATAATTTTGGGAGCTAATTAGATTATTTTGGGGGTTAAGAATTATTTGTGGTTTATGATTTTAGTTTAGTAATTAAACTTTGTACACTTAGGGGTCATTTGATAAATCTGGATCACATTTTCTGGATGGTTAAAATTTCTGAACGAATTAAATTTCTGAATTGTACAGTTAAATCATTTATAAATTTGAATCATATTTTCTGAATCATATTTTCTGAATAAATAAATATATTAAAATGTAATATATATTATTATTTTTTGTATTGAAAAAAATAAAATTCAAATTACATAAAAAGTATCTACCAATATTGTTAAGCGGTTATTTACTAAATATTTTTTGTATTTAAATTTAATGAATTTTTTTTATAGTTCTTAGCTAATTCAATTTGTAGTTTCCTAAATACATGTAATGATAACGATAATTTTAGTTTAATGTAAAAGCAGTGGTGTTGTTATTTAATTGTAAGACAAAAAAAAGTTTCAAAAAAGCTACAATATAAAAGACAAGAAGGTATTTTGATCACAGTACATTAATCAATGTAGTTCATGACGTCCAGCTAGAAATTTAAGACGGACTCGTCCAACTGATTTTTAATTCGTTCAGAATTTTAGACAGCCAAATAAACAATTTGGATGACTTTGTTTCTTTCGTCCAGTTCATAAGTACTCATTCAGTTGTTATCAAATGGGCCCTTATCCTAAACTAGCTGTGAACGCTGGCAATTTCGGGTTGCGGGTCGGGTTCGGGTCGGGTTGACAGATTCGGGTCATAAATTTGACCCAACCCGAACCCGACCCGAAATTTTAATGGGTCAGAATACTCAACCCGAACCCAACCCGAAAATTTATGAGTAACCCGAACCCAACCCGAACCCAACCCGAACCCAACCCGAAATAATAATTATTTATATAATAAATATAAATTATATATTATAAATAATAAATAAATTATATTTTGATAATATAAATTAATTTTAATATTATTGAATTAGAATATGTATTAATTTAAATAACAAATAATACAAAATTAATATAAAATATAGGTATTTTCAGAATATATTTCATTTTATATTATATAAATATTATTTCGGGTAACCCGAAATTAACCCGAAAATGACCCGAATTTTTCGGGTCAGTTTTGGGTCAACCCGAAATCAACCCGAACCCGAAAAACTCCAACCTGAATTCGTACTCTTCGGGTCGAATTCGTGTCGGGTTGTCGGGTCGTGTCTGATTTTGCCACCCCTAAACCCCCCCATTTTCTCTCCTTCCGTCTCTCACTTCTCTCTCTCATTTCACTCTCTCTCTCTCTCCCTCATTCTTCTTCTTTTTCTAAAAATCAAACGCAAATTTCTTTATGATTTTATTAGCTAAAAATCTTAGTATGAATAACCAAATTGATGGGGTTTCGATCCTCTATATCATTCTTCCATCAATTTTGAGTTTTTGTATAATTCGAAATTTGGGGGTTTTGTTGGGGTTTGATTTTTGAATCGAAATGGTAGTGTTTGGTGCTTGAAATAGTGTTATAAATGTGAATATATGTATGCATGTTAGTTAATGTGGTAAAAATCAAGTTTTGGTTCGAATTTTAATTTAGTCGAATCTTAGTTTTAATCGGGACTATTATTGGTTGATTGTTCAAGGATTTTGATTCCGTATTTTTGGTTCCCTGCTTAATTTCGAGTATAATCCATATTTTTGTACGAATTTTAGTGTTAGTTTTTGGTGAATCGGAGTTTTATTTAAGTTCGCCGGTTTTTTACAAATAGGATTGTCGGAGTTTCACTGATTTGAATTAGTTTAATTTAATTTGATGTTGTTTCGAGTTATAAGATGGGTGTTGTAGTATATGTAATTGTTAAGGTTGATTAGGATGTTGATTGGTTTGTTATGAGATTAAAATGAATTGGCAAAGTTATTGAGTCGTTTTGCCGCTTGATTTTATTCACTACACTGCCTCTGTTTTGGTCATGTTTAGGCAGTGGGTTTCTGTGTTTTGTGTTCTATTCAGAGTCTAGTTTAAGCTCTCAAAAATTTCATGTCATTTCGATTAACGAGCTAGGAGATATTAAGGTTTTAGTATAGCTTGCGCAGAATTTTCAAACCTCTCGGGTTACTGTTTTTAAAACCACATTTCGCCTACTTAAGTTTGGTATTTTGTGCTGCAATTTTTACTGAGGATAGAGGGATGGTACGGAGAGATCTCTGAAAAATTTCAAGTCAAAATGTTTTATTTTCGATTTATTAAAAATGTTTTAGCACGAGTAGTACAAAACCGACTACTCTGTTTTTGGACTAAATTTGAGGCAATCTATGACCTAGATAGGCTGACTATTTTAAATTAAAATTTTTATGGTCGATGGATATAATATTCCGGTTTGAAAGAAAAGAAGTTTTGTGTTCAAATGATGGTTTTCCAATTTATTAAAATTGTTAGACTGCAAGCTGTGCAGAATTAACAAAGTTGTTTTCTACCAAGTTTGGTTTGGCATTTGGTCCAATTACAGTGATTATTTTCAATCAAACTTTTTATGGCAAATAGATATATTGTTCAAAATAGTATTAGAAAAAGGTTTTGTGGAAAAATATTGATTTTTCAAGTTATTAATTATGTTAAGACACAAAGCGTGTAACAGGGAGTCTCGAGGAGTCAACTTTTAACCTACCATTTTGTGTGTCGGTTTTGATCATGTTAGAGAACTCATTTCTAGTCGGTCAAAGACTGAAAGTTGTTAAGGGCATAATTTGATTTTTAGTATTATTATGATTTTAATTTAGTTAGTTAAATTTTAATGGGGAAATTAGTTTTAGCTCGTTATGTATATGTTAAAAATGTGGAGTTGTTTTAGTGCTAAAGTTCAATTGTGACAGTGATTTTAGTTTACTTTTTTTAATTCCCAATTTGGGGGATTTTGTTGAAGTTCAATGGTTGTGGAGTTTATGTTGTTTAAATTACCGTTGAGTATACAGGTTGTTGTTGGTGCTGTACTGTGCTATTCGTCCTGTGACTGGGGGCGTAGCATAGTACATGCAAATTTTGTGGATAGTCCTATAAACGAACGGGTTATGTCGAATTTTTGTAAAATCTATATACTTCTTATTTGTATTTTATTATTGGTGTCTCGGAGAGTAATTAGATTTGATTATTTTTAATCGGTTTTAGATAATAATGTAATTGATTTAATTGATCAATTAATTGAGTGGTTAATTGGTGAATTATATTAATTAATTATTATTGAATCTCGATTAATTATAAATCAAATTTAATTAATATTTTCAAATATTATTTTATTTACCTGATTTGATTAATAGCTTGATTTATTGAATTGGTTGGTTTTGATTAATTTTATTTAAACTAGTGAAAATCGGATTTAAATTATGAATGATTGTTTAAGTCTTGTATTCTATACGTAAATATAAATATGTGATTAAATGTTATGTGCAGTTATATATTGATGAGTTATATCAGTAAGAGAAAGATATTTTTAGCTTTACAATTATCGTTTACATTCTATCAACAAATTATGTGAATTAGTTATTTGACTTGCTACGTGATGAATGTTGTACGAGATTGCTTATTTCTGAATAAAATAGTTGCAAGTCAAGACATATTATTTTCTTATATGTTTACTGCAAGTCAAGGCAGATTATTTTCTTATATGTTTACTGCAAGTCAAGGCAGGTTATTTTCTTATATGTTTACTGCAAGTCAAGGCAGATGATGGAGTATTGAAATAAGTTGTGGATTGTTTGTGGATGATTGGGTTAGAATTTTTGGTATTTTTTTAAAACAGGGCAACGTCCACTTTACGAATAAGTCATGCCCAATTTTCTGTAGAAAATACATTCGCTTAAGTTTATAAACATTCATTTTATGTAGAAGTTGAAGTCCGAAGGCTAAAGTATATCTCACATTTAACTAGTGAATAGTTGGGCGGGCACGATCTCGGTAGTCAAGGCAGGTTATTTTCTTATATGTTTACTGCAAGTCAAGGCAGATGATGGAGTATTGAAATAAGTTGTGGATTGTTTGTGGATGATTGGGTTTGAATTTTTGGTATTTTTTTAAAACAGGGCAACGTCCACTTTACGAATAAGTCATGCCCAATTTTCTGTAGAAAATACATTCGCTTAAGTTTATAAACATTCATTTTATGTAGAAGTTGAAGTCCGAAGGCTAAAGTATATCTCATATTTAACTAGTGAATAGTTGGGCGGGCACGATCTCGGTAGTGCAGACTCGTAGCAACCGCATATGCGCCGGACCCAAGAGTTATCAGAATAGAAGATTGTGATGACATAAGATAGAAAAAGATGAGAATCATATTACCTCGGCTTTATGTAATAGCGAAGGACCAAAGGCAAGTTTACTAACTCGTACTCTTTTGTTCAGAGTATCGTATCAAGATTCCTGTTTTCAATTTTCATTTAATTACTTGTTGCATAACCAGTTCCTATTCTCATCCTGTGATTGAGACAACCTATTTATTTTTAACTTGACAGTTCTATTTCGGTTCATAATTCATATTCTGCAGTATCTTGTGGTTACCAGATTTAATTCTGGTTCTTTATCATTGGAAACCTAACTCATATGTACTTGTTTTAACCTAACCTAGTTTGATAATCTGAATCAGACAGTTGAAAGCATTAATTTGAGTTAACCAGGTAGTCAATTGTTCCGACACCTAATCTGAGTACTAGATTGGAATTGGAAGTTTTTATTAAAATGAAATGTTTTAAGGACTGCAGACGCCAGTCAGAGTATGAGTATTATTATGTGGGCCAAAGTGGCCTTGGATCCAGTTCAGTATTTGGATATACTGTAAGGTATGATCCGGAGTTTTAGTGTGACTGATCATCCACTTTAACTCGTTGCGTCAAATTAAAAATCCAATTCTAATTTAAAGTTTGACACAATTATTGTTGTTCATTTTGCCAGTTGAGCTGATTTTCATACATTGCTATTATTGCACCATTATTTTACCCCAGTTGAGTTGATTTCTTTTCAGATATTGTTGCATCATTATTTTATCTTGTGCAGTACTATATACTTGCTGAGCTTCTTTTGCTCACTCTTGCTTGTTTCACTTTTTTAACCCTCCAGTGAAAGGTAGATTGACAGTATTTAATTGCATAACTATGGATCGAGAAGAGTCAAGATGATGTTGGGAAGACGAGTTGATGCAGAGCATTTGGATCTAGTGTAAGGTTATTGTATAAAGTTGATTTCTAGTAAATATTATTATGTATATAATTAGTTTGGCCTGGTATACTTCTCATCGAAGTTATACTAGCGTTATAGGATATATGCAAAAAGATTGTTGTAGAAGGAAGTTAAAGTTTGTAAAATTTTGGATTCTTGTTTCTAGCACTATAACCTTTAAAGATTCTTGGTAGAGTTGGGGTCGCAGATGTTATATTTGTTTTGGTTTTATATTTAGCAGATATTGTTTTAAATTGAGATTTTAGCGTGACGACCGAATTCCCTGACCCCGGATTTGGGGGCGTCACAGCAGTACTAGTCTGAGTACTTAAAGAAAATGGAGACATGTGCTGTTTGGAAAAATGACACACATCACAATCATTATATGTAAGATTGTGTGAAGGTACAATAGAAACTTTATTAAGAATAACAGTAGAAGGGTGACCCATTCTACTATGCCACAACAATGCTGTATCACCGTTAGTCATATTACAACCAAGTTTATCAGAAATTATAAGTACAACAATACTGAACATACTAGAAGAAGAAGACACAGTGGGGACATGAGAAGACTTAGACAGATGAGAGACATGAAGTTTGTAGAGTCCATCTTGCAATTTACCAATCTCTCTCTCCCTCTTCAAGGTAAGGTTCTGTAGAGAACATGAAGTAGAAGAAAATTTAAGAAGATAGGAAAGATTAAGCAATAATTTGGCAATAGAAATTAAGTTGCAGTTAAACTGAGGTACACATAAAACTTCAGACAAAATTATATATGAGGTTAATTGAATGGAACCCATATGAGTGGCAGAAACAGTTTTGCCATCAGGCAAATAAAGCCCAACTTGCAAAGGTGTTACATTGTGCATTAGATGTTTGTATCAAGTAATATGATTGGTTGCACCAGAGTCTAAAATCCAAGTGTCCTGTGGAGACTTATCATTTGACAACACTGAATGCACTGTAACAATAGAGCAAGAAAAATGATGAATACCATTCATTTGAGAAGGAGCAGCAGACAGAGACAAATTACTGGTTTTCCTGATAGTGTCTTGAATAGTTATTGACATTGTGCATCCGTAAAAGCCATAGAGTCTTTAGAAGTCTCTGGAACTAAAGCAGTACTAGTACTAGAGTGCACCTGAGAAAGTGACACCTGAGCTGCAGACTTAGAACTTGACGCAGAATTAGTCAATCTCTTTGGCTTAGGTTTAGGCTTGCCGTGTAGCTTATGCCACTCTGGATATCTATGTAAACAGAAACACATGTCCCTTGTATGACCAGTATTATTACAATAGTCACAATACACAACATCATTCATTTTCTACACTTGAACTCTATTGTCACGTGTTCTTGAATTTGGACAGGTTATTGTAATTAACAGTCATAGCCATGGATTCAACAAGAGGAGTTTGTGTGACTTTAGCAAACTCACATTGAGATTCCTCTTGAAGCAATAAATAAAAGGCTTGACTAATAGTTGGTATAGGTTGCATCATCAGAAGTTGACCACGCACCACAGTATACAGATTATTTAAGCCCATCATAAATTGACTTAGCTTAATCATATTCTCATACTTATCCAATTTCTGAGCATTGCCACAATTTCAAGAACTTGCTATGCAAACACACTTAGGGATGAGACTGAGATTATCAATTTCAACAATAAGTTTACGAAACTTTGTGAAGTAAGAAGTAATAGTCATGGAACCCTGCTGAATTGAAGGAATATCTTTCCTTAACTGAAAGATTCGTGGCATATTGGACTGAGAAAATCTAACTGCCAAGTCATCCCAAATTTCCTTAGTTGTAGCAAAGTAAGCCACACTGTTACGAATTTCAACTGACATAGAGTTCAACAAACCATGACAAGACCATATCATTGCATCGAGACCAAATAGCATATTGAGGAGAAGTACTAGCAGGTTTGGGTAAAGTACCGTTAATCATACCGAGTTTCATTTTAACAGACAACGCAATTGACACAGAACGACTCCACTGATAGTAGTTCTGATCAGTTAGCAATTGAGTAACCAGAGGTTTACCAAGATTATCAGAATTTTGTAAATAGTATGGATAATTGACATCAATCACAGTAGAGACATTAGAGGAAGTACCAGAACTTGTACCAGTACCATCTATCGCAGCAGCATGTAGTCATAATTGTAAATGATAAGGCAAGTAGAGACAAACAAATTGATGGAACAAACAGCAAACAATTTGTAGGCAACTCAAATAGACCGCAAATAGATCGACAAAACACGAGTGACAGGATCTCAGAGATGAATTAACAAGGATTTTGATGAAATCAAGCGAGATTGCAGAGAGATTACAGAGAAATGTGGAGAGAGGGAGATTGCAGTTTGTGACGAATGTTATCTCCCCCCCCAATAGATAAAAAAAAAAAGAGGCAAATTTTGAAATAAAATTCATACACACCCAAGTAATCATACTCACTATTAGGGGTGAGGAGAAAAAACCGAAACCGAAACCGAAAAACCCCGATAAACCACATCGAAAAAAACCAAACCGAAGAAAAAAATGAACCAAAAAACCGAAATTAATGGTTCGGTTTTGGTTCCGGTTTTTAGTCAAAACCGAACTGAAATTAACAGAACATCTATATTATATTTAAATATAATATATAGTATATATTATTATGATAACAACGAACAAATTGATTTTAATATTCATTACATAAATATATACTTTATACTAGTTTAAATACATTATATAATATATCCTCATAAACTCTATAAGATCAATATTATATTAGTTTTGAATCATAATTTTTAAATTATTGTATATTAAATTTGTATCAATTGTTTGATACTCACATGTTATAATCTTATTTTCCATTATTATGGACATATATACTTGTCGCATATGTTATTTTTATTTGTGATAATATGAATTACATATAAAATATAATTTATGAAATGAATTTAGTTTGGTTCACGAATTTGAAAATGACTATCTTTTAATTTCTAATATAATATAGTTATTGTCCTTTGACTCTATTTATTTTACCAAATACATTACCAACGAAAACTTCGTACAAGTTAAAAGAAAATTTTAATATTAAAAAACCGAAAAAAACCGAAACCGATAAACGGTTAACCGAAACCGAAAAAACCGCTGTATGCGGTTTGGTAGCGGTTAATAGCAATTAACCGGACCGAACCGAATGTGTTAGTTTGGTAACGGTTAATTCTAAAAACCGCACCAAACTGCACCATGCACACCCCTACTCACTATAAACACTACAAGACAACTAAAAATAGTAGTAGTAGTAGTAGCAATGGAGGTACTCATACTTGTGAGAGAAGAAGAAACGGTGTCCAACAACTCAAATGAAGCTTTAAACAATGACGATGTTATAGATAGCACCAGAGATCAAATAAAATGGTACGCATCATGCCTAATCAACCTATCAATTACAAACAGATTCAAAAAATTTAGTTATATAAGAAAAAGATTAGAAATTTTAAAGTTTAGGGGTTACCCTAACCCCTAAACCCTAAACCCTAAATCTTATACCCTCAATCCTATACCTTGTACCCTATGCTCTAAATTTATACACACCCAAGTAATCGTACGCAATCACTATTAACACTATAAGACAACTAAAAATAGTAGTAGTAGCAGCAGCAATGTAAGTGATGATTCTAACGAGAGGAGAAGAAACGGGGTCCAACAACTCAATGTTTCATTACAGGCAGTCACTTTGAAAAATTAAATAAAAATATAAAAAACGAAAATTTTAAATTTAAATTCATACACACCCAAGTAATCGTAGTTACTATATTTGTGACGAATGTTACCTTATTTTCGTTAATTTACTAATTATTGGATTTTATCGCTTGTTTTTAACTAGTTTGTAGATTTAATTTAAAAATTAAATGATAATAGATAAAAAAAGGCAAATTTTGAATTAAAATTCATACACACCCAAGTAATCATACTCACTATAAACACTACAAGACAACTAAAAATAATAGTAGTAGTAGCAATGGAGGTACTGATACTTTCTAATTATTGGATTTTTTTCACTCATTTTTAACTAGTTTGTAGAATTACTCGAAAAATTAAATAAAAATAGGAAAAAAACAAACTGGGAATTAAAGTTCCGACACTCCCAAAAGATTCATACTCACTATGAAAACTATAAAAACTATAAGACAACTAAAAGTAGTAGTAGTAATAATAGTAGCAATGTAAGTTCTGATTATGGAGAGAGGAGAAGAAACGGGACCCATAACTCAATGTATTTTTAAATAATTGAAAAATGGATATTATATTAATTTTTAATTTATAAAGGATAAATAGGATAAATAAAATTATAAAATGAAATATTTGAAAAAATGGATATTTTAATATTTTTAATTTTAAAAAAAAGAATAATATAATAGATAGCAATATAAAATGTAATATATGAAAAAAATGGATTGATTATTATTTTTTAATATAAATTAGTTTGTACATTTACTTGAAAAATTAAATAAAAATGTAATAATTTGATTTTTTTTTAATTTTTATTAATTTGTAAAATTATTAGAAATAATAATTCATTATATTAAAAAATAAAATTTAAATTTAAATTCATACACACCCAATTAATCATACTTATACTCAAAATATAAATTCTTTGAATATTATAAAATTTTAAATTTTTATTGAACTTTTAAATAATTAAATCTTGAATTTAAGGGGGGGGGGGGGGGAAGGAAAAAAGTTGAAATAGTACTGGTGACAACTGAAATTACAGTACTAACCTACGCCCTCAATGTTTCTTCCAGGGCGTCTATTGAAATTACATTATTACCTTTACTACACACTCAATGTTTCGTTGAGGGTGACGAGTACTAAAATATAAATTTGTATCAAATTAGAACTAGTTTACACACGGCCCGACTCATACGCCCAAAAACAAAAAAAAACCTAATTCTTTCGATTCTGCGCGATTCTTCAGCGATTATAACGATTTCATCTCCCAACTCGTAATACTCGACAGAAAACACGACTATACACACACAAAACCGAACTATACACATAACCCTACAGTTTCTTCGGCAATTTGAGTTCAATCCCTGCGGTTTCTTTCGATATCATCTCCTAATTATTCGTTAACAGGTACACACATGTATATACACACACAACTACATATGTTAGATCCCGTTTCTTCTTCTCTTGTTAGAATCATTACTTACATTGTTACTACTACCATTTTTAGTAGCTTATAGTGTTAATAATGATTGAGTATGATTACTTGGGTGTGTATAAATTTAGAGCATAGGGTATAGGGTATATGATTTAGGGTTTAGGGGTTAGGGGTTAGGGGTTAGGGTTTAGGGGTTAGGGTAACCCCTAAACTTTAAAATTTCTAATCTTTTTCTTATATAACTAAAATCTTTGAATTTCTTTGTAATTGATCAGTTGATTTAGACATGATGCGTATTATTTTATTTGATCTCTAGTGCTATCTGTTAGGTCCCGAAGTATCGTAGAAGGGGGGGTTGAATACGATACTCACAAATAATTCAATTTCGTTCGCGGATAATTCATTCAGTTCTATAACGAAATCAAACACACCAAACCAAACCAAAAGTCGGGGAATATATCGTTTTATAAATATAAACCTCGAGGGGTGCTACAATTTCTAATCCGTAGATTAGCTTCAATGAGTTCTAGGTTATTCATAATCAATACAATGAAAGAATTCTGAGCACTATAAATTTCTATGATCTTCTTCGGCTCAAAACTCTCTCTCAGTAGTTGCTACTATGAACTAACCTCGACTGAGGAAGACACTACCTCTCTCTGTGTAATTATAGACTTAGTTTTTAGAAAACTATCGAACCTTAATTGTTAAAACAATCTTGGCCGTCCAATTCTCATCAACCTGTCAGACAAACAAACTTTTCACCCACTTTTCCAAATGAAAACTATCGAATGAATAAAGTAATTATTCAATTCGATAGTTTTTAAATAAAAACTATCAAATAGAATACTTACTTTATGCTTTCCATTCGATGGTTTACTAAACTAGAAAACTATCAAATAATAAAGTAATCATTTCATTCCATGATTACATACATTCGATGGTTTTCTATTTTAGAAAACTATCAAATAATAAAATAATCATGTCTTGTCATGATTACATATATTCGATGGTTTTCTAATTAGAAAAACCATCGAACCTTTTCTTTTGTTAGTCTCCAGAAAAGTTTCAGGGTGTTTAAGTTTTAGACTGTATCAATTTCTTCCGAGACGATAAAACAATTTGATCTTTTCAGTGCCGTCACCTAGTGCAACTGGTCTGGTTCACAGATGAATAACACTTGATCAATTCTTCTTTTATGTCTGCAATTCAATGCTGCTGATAAGTCCTTTGTCGTCCTGGTTGCTTCATCACTGGAATCCTGTGGTACTGACTCTAAATCATTCACATACTTATGTCGTCTTGAAAGTCTTGTTTCTTTTGCTGTCACTGAGGCTTGAACATTTTCATGAACTTCTTTCCGTGACCTGTTTACGGACTTCAAGAATACATAACGTATTTTGATCTTTTGAGTTTACCTTATCTTCATTGATTCTGGATTCCTGTGCTTCTGTTAATATTATTGTCTGTCTTGTCCTTGGTTGAGTTGTAGTTATCTCTTTTACATCTTATGTTACATTATGCTTTACAATCTCCCCCTATTTGATTGGATAGAGTTCGACAAGCAAATATTTCGAGGATAACTCAACTAACTAAGGAAACATGAAACTACTTAAAGTAAGACAGCGTAATAATATTAATGCATTCTGGATTAGATATATATACTTTCCAGATTTCATAAATCAAAGAAACAATAAACCTTTTCACATTGAAGTTGCTCCTCCTGTCTGAGCTGATAGTTCTGTTGTTCTTTGCTTCTGTTTTTCAGTCCATTCCAATCTCACCTTCTTCAATCATTGGATCGGAGTTAGCAGCGTGATAATCAATCACTGATAGATAGTGCAGTGGTTCTCCAGGTTTAAGGATTGCTCCTTAGATGTGTCTTCCAATATATTCAACCTTTTGACTCACTCCAGCCCATAACTATGCAATGTTAACATCTTTCTTGTTTAGCTTTGGCATGTTTGGCAATCTGGTATGCACTTCCAATCCTCTTTCCACTCTTTTCCTATAGTAAGGAACATTCTCCATTAGAAATCTTCTAAGAGTGTCTGCTGCTTTGTCCTTCTCCGTTGATGAGAATCCAGTGGATCTAAGATACTTCTCAACTGAGATTAGATAGTTGCTTGGGTAGTCACTCAGTTTGTCCTCAGCCAAATAGCAGATTCTGAACAAGTCATTCGTCATGAATCTAACCATTGGAGGATCGTCAGTAATCTCTGGACTGACTTTCATCAAGATCTCCTTAACATGCTCTTGGAGCAGTTCATTTAGCCTTGTAGTCCTTTGTATCTTGATGAGAATCACCTGCAGTTTTGAGCTGCTTGGTGTCTTTCTTCCAGTGATAGAGAATTTGCTTCTTTGGCTCATGCTCCTCCTGATTCGGTTGTTCTTGCATGAATTCAAATCCCTCTTCACTTTCTTCTTCTAGTACAATGTCCTCAATCCAGTACTGTCTAACTTGAATAGCTTCATTGGTTTCCCAAACTCCCCATCCAGTTGTTTGCCAACCTTCATTAGTCACTTCATTTGTTTCCCCTTCTCCAACTTTCTCCCCCTTAGTTGAGGAATCCTCGACGAAGTTATCCTCATTCCAAAAGGTAGTAGAAGGATCAGGTTGTTTTTGTGAAGGTCCGGGTTGTTGGTTCCTCAACATATTCCAAATAGACTGTACCCCGTCACATTGATTCTCTTTGACATCAGTCCTCAATTCGACCAGTTCTTCCATAGTGGATTTCCTTGTTTGTTGTGAACTGTCATCTCCTTGAGGGTGGATTGAACATGTACCTCTCGGTAATAGCAAATCATCAATATTTGAAAGGGTTAGGGTGTCACTCCTCACGTTTGGCTCTGGGTGTACACTTAACGTTTCTGACGGTGTTTCACTCATTTTTCCTTTCCCACTCAGGCCAGGTGTAAGTGTTTTTGTTTCACTCATTCCCTTTGTGCTCAATGTACCTGCAGAAGAAAACACCGTAGCCGTCCTTAAGGAGGTCACCGGTGGTGCAATGGGGCTTCGCAAGTCCCTGTCCTTGGATAAACCAAGTTGCTGATCATCCTTAGATGATATATCCTTTGTAGGATCTAGAGTTTGAATCTCTAGGGGGTTAGAAACAGGCTCTTTTAACAGCAGAGATCCCAAATCTTCCCCGTGAGTCTGTAAAGACTTCACCTCAGTTGACTCCTCAATAGTAATTGATTCACTGTCAATGAGTTGCCGATCTGCACCTACGTCAGACCCTTTACCCGCAGGATCCAGATATGTTCCATCTGGGGAGGTAGACAATGACCTTTTAGATTGTGCATTTAGGTCAAAGCCTTCTCTCGACGTCTGTGAAGACCGTTGGTTCTTAGAACCTTCAACCAGTGAACCTGACCGTAATATGGTCGGAACACCAGTTGCTTCCGTCAATTCTTCCTTACTTGATTGAGCTATTGGTTCAGATATAGTTTTCGTTAGCGTAGCCCAATCAGCATCAGAAAAATCAATAAAGGGCGCTTTGGATGATTGAAATGAAGTTTCAACAGTTGCCTCGTTTTCTGTTCTTCTCCTTTTAGAGTAAGGCAGAGCTGTTGTTGAATGGCGTATCTCCTTATGTGGTGCTGCTTTGGCACTATCTCCCTCTACACTCATGGATGTCTGAATATTGGGTATAGGAGGGTAAGGAGGTTCGTTTGTGGTTTCATTTGGCTCTTCCAAAGGCTCTTCGACCGTGGTTAGAGATTGTGGGTTGCAATCTCATGGTCTGGATGGCCACTGAGGGCTCTGGATCAACATCCATTGTTGTGGTTCAGGAGCCAGTTCAGGTTGAGGAATGTTACCTTCATTTACCTGTTCCTCTGGGGGTAGAAGTGGTAGGGGCACCGTTCTTAGATATTCAGTGAGAACAGTGGGTACCCCTGGAAGATATTCTTTCTTATCAGAGCGGTTATTGCATTGCTCTTCATCTTCATGCACTCCATGGTCTCCTCTTCAGCGAATGTCTCACGCTCATCATCTGTTAAGATATCATTGAGAATTAGCTGTAGGAACCTAGGATAGAAACAAAGCACATCATCTATGCATGTTCTTTCATCCAGTGGTCCCATGTCAGGTAATGCTTAAGGAACTCTCCCACAAAGAAGTTAGGTTGTTGACTTCTTATGAGAGTGAAGAAAGCATGTATCTCCTCAGTTGTGGGATCCGAAACATGGTTTTCTATAGAAAAATGTAGTATTCTGTTAAAGTCATGTTCCGTCACCCTTATTGTTCTGCCCCCTGGCACAACAAAACTGAAGGACCTTACGTTATTCTCACTTGTATCCGTGGCGGTTGTGTACAACGCAGTCAATTGATCGATGCAAAGGACTACGGGAGTACTCAAGGCATATGCCACTAATGAACGTGTGTTCAGAAACTCTGCCCATGCACGAAACTGTAAATTCGTAATGGCTTGCAAGTTTTGAAACGAGACATGATTAGTCTTGGTTACTTTCCAACCAAAACTAAAACCAATTAAATTTAATTAATTATTACTAATTAATCAAACTTGACACAAAATACCCTTAAAACAAAATTACCCCTTTTTTCTTAAAAAAAACACAACTTCGAATCACTATTATCAAGAACCCTACTTTTGGTAACACAAATAATCAGAATTATCTGAAGAAATTAATTGAAAACAATTAACTTCTAAAGAACAATAGTGAAAATAGTTTTCTTAGAAACAAGTTCTTGAGGCAGTGATGTTCTTGGTTATATGTATTCTAGTAAGTATAAACAAAAGACCTTAGATCTGATAATAAGAAAAAAAAACGTAAGGGGTTGTTAAATACTTATTGAATTGACAGGGGCAATATTGTCTTTACAGTGTTCGATGTTTTTAATAGTATGTTCGATGGTTTTCAGTTGGGGGTAAAACTGTCAACTTTACTTCGATAAATTTTGAAAAATAACGAAGAGTTTGAAAATCAGAATTTAAAAAGTTTTTCTGAAAAACTATCGAACTTGTTACCTTTTAAAGCTTGAAAAACTATCGAGGGATCCTTTGTGGAAAAACTATCGAGAATTAAAATAAAGGAAAAATTAATTCTCTCAGATAGATTTTCATTTTAATTCAAAAACCATCGAGAATTTAGATAAAGAATAATGAAATTCAATTCGATGCTTTTTCAAATTTTCCTCAAAAAGTATCGAGAAATGTTTTCAATAGTTTTTCTTTTTCCTTTTCAAAAACTATCGAAAATTTATTTCGATAGATTTATCTATGTACTTGAAAAACTATCGAATTTCCTAAATTCGATATTTTTTGCTTCTGTCTTCATTTTAAAACCTGTTCTTGTTTTAAAATTTAGACTGTTTTATTTCCTGTCAAGTTTTAATTCTAATAAATCTTTTCAAATTTACCAAAATCAATTGTCAACAGAAAATTCACAATTTTCTCAGAATAAAATCGACTAAATATCATTGAATGATATTAACCAATTAAAATCCAATAAATTATGCTGCATATTTATTTTATGTATTTTAAATATGGAGCAAATAAGATATTGAACTGCTTCAATTTCCATAATTCAAATTTCATTAAATAAATAATAATAAATTAATACTAAATATCTATGAGTTAGATATTAGCACTAAATTATTAAGATGAGGACTGGATGTTAAATAAATTCACAAGTCCTTAAAATATGAACAATTTTATACTTGTGAACTTATTTAAGAGTTTCTTGTAGATGAGATTTTCAAATCAGGTGCGTGTCTGCAAGTTACTCTATAAATTGAAGACATGCTCTCGAAAGAAATGATACATGTTGTCAAGGTGCATTGTCGTGGATTGTTCCACAGAGTTGTTGGAGATAAAGTTATTTCCTGAAATAATAACAAGAAATCAATCTTCCTCCACGAAGTTGACAGCTTCTAGAGATGCTCCTCCTGTCATTTGGGTTGACAGCTTCCAGAGATGCTTCTCCTGTCTTTCTTACAACCTGCTTATTTTATATCTAAATAGCTAAACATGTTAACAAGTATCTTTAGGGTACCATATACTGAGATTTGGTATTCCCTTAAGATATCTCAAAATCATGTTGATAACTATAAGACTAGATTTTTGAAATCCACTTGGAACCTTGCACATTGGCAACTTGAGAATAAAATATGTGTTGTCAATTTGCAGCTAATAACTTAATGAGACGCATACCTCTCTAGCTTGTCATTTCTGTCTTTTACCTGATTTGTCCTGATCAAGCTTTAGTGGCTGCTGTTGGTAGGGAGTCTTGGCATGTCTAGAATCTTCTCAATTGTGCACATTCAAAAGATTCTTGACTTACTTTTATTGCCATCACTCTTTTGGCTTACTTGTGCTCCTAAAAGAATTAATCTTCTGGCTTGCTCAAAGTAAATCCAAAAAGAATTGCAACTTTCCCAACATACTCATCTTGTACATTCTCTGCAATGACTTGGCAAATTTCTTGCACAAGTTTTCGTTAGTAGACCAACATATAATATAATCATGATATCACTGCACATATATGACATTATGTTTGTGCCTTATGACAACTCTAATAAATTCATATTCTGTAAAAGTTCAGTTAGAGTGTCATACCATGTCTTTGACGATTGCTTGAGTATTGATACCGGTTCATACCAATCTGCAGTGATCTTGTGAAGAGAAGTTATACAACGTCCAATTGATCTACAACAGCAAATGCCAGGATCTGTTGTACATTGACTTCTTCTACTATCTCACCAATCAGGAGAGCACTTGATCACATTCACCATACAGATATATCTGATATCCTCAAGTCTCGTCACTGGTGCTTCTTGTTAGATACTGCTTCCTAATAGTAACCTTGCATCCAGTTTGGCCTTGTCCCTCATAATAATGCCAATTTCATCCAGTATTCTGGATACCCATCTTGTTCCAATAACAGATTTTCCCTTAGGCCTGGGTACCAGCTTCCAAACTTTCTGCCTTTCAGATTGATTGAGTTCATTTTGCTTTGCAATCACCCAATCTGGATCCATCAGAGCTTCTTTACCTTTCTTTGTTTCTTCTTCAGAAAGAAAACCAAGAAAATAATTATTCATACTCTATAGCTCCAGTCTTCACTCCACCACTAGGATCACTAAGAACTAGACATCAGGAATGATATTGAATCTAAACCCTTTGTCTTGACAGATACGTTCTTGAAGTGTCCTCTACATTTTCATTGTGGTGTTGATCTGACTAATTGATCCTTCTTTTGCTCCCCCTAAGTTGTTGCTGGGATTTCCTGAGAATCCTCATCCTCGCTGAGTGGTTCTGTTGAAGTACTGAGCTGTGTAGTTAAACTACCATTACCACTGCTTGGATTTGAATCATCATTACCATTAATTTCACACATAACAGCTGAGAGCTTGGAGTTGTTGAACATCATATTCAGACTTTCAATCACCTCTTGTTGATTAATCAAATTTACCTCGTAGGCTTTAGATTCCACTGATTAGCCGAGGAAAATATCCTTAAGAGCCTTAGCTGCCAATCTTGCCAAGATGCTTACTTGTAAAACATTTTCCTCCAAACCCCTGAAAGAAATTCAGAGTTTGCTTCTATTGGCCATTACAGGGTCTTCCTGTATTTGTTACTGATCATGGAAATGTGATTAATCTCATCTGTGATGTCCTGTCCTTCAGATTGAACGAACAACACCAGTTTGCATTAAGAGTAGACATCAACCATCACTGAATTATATCTTTACTTTGTTGTAGATAAGACATTAACTAGTCCGTAGAGTTCCATACGTATCATATGAAGCGGCTCAGTAATGCTTATCACATTATAGCTTTTCTGTGATGTTTATTTGACTTCCCTTAATGACATGCCTCATATATTTCATCCAGCTTGAATCCCAGATGAGGCAGTCCTCTCACCAATACCATCTTTAGAAAAGAGTTCCTTGTATTGTCATGCAAGGGTGAGAGCTTCTCAACCTTCCTGCTTGAGATAAAACACTGCTCCTTCATTGAATAAAAAGATTTGTGCTTTGAATCTTCAGCAAGAGTGTTGCTTCTAATTGTTATCCTTGACTCCAATTATTAGTTGTTATCAATGATACCAATTATTGTAAACATGATGACATTCCATTTCCAATGTAGCCATGTCCCGTGATGAAAACCTTTGTTGTCATCTCCAAAGATTATTAACGGAACAGCTTTCTCAATCACATTTGATGGCAAGATCTTTCTTCGATCATATGTCTTCAGTAGTAAAGACCAAGAAAGCATATAAATCGATTAACCTGATTTGCCTGCACTCACAAATGGATTGACAGTTCTTGGTACCCAACTTATTTGCTTGGGTCCAGATGGATTAGAGATTTTGCTTTTAAAAGTGGTAACAACAGCTTCAACCTATACATGCTTATTCTTATCTCTGACTGACCTTGCAGTCGTTGCTCTAATGTAATTCTTAAACATGCTTTTTCTATGATTAATGCAAGTTCTAAGATATGCATTCATAATATTTAAATAAGCAAACATGTTAATAAGAATAAATGGCATACATTGAGCATTTTGACATTGCAGATAAGAGATGTGCAAATTAGGCATGTTCTGCATTTTAGAAAATTCAGTACTTTCTACTTTAACCAATATACACAAGTGTAACAGGTATCAAGTAGATTTACAGATATTCAATAATTTTCTAAGCACACATGGAATAAAAGAATTAACAATTAAATCACTAATTCTATCTAACCCATTCTGTTGTTGTATGGCATCTAACTTTCTCTATTACCTAAGTCAGTTTTAGATACAGCTTGGTGTTCTACAAATTCTACTGACTCTAAAGGTAATTCCTCCATCCTTCAAACTGATTATCCCTTAACAAACAATTCAGAATAAATGAGCAAATCTTGTTCTACTAGGGATACTGAAACTTAGCTTTACTAAGGTCTTATGTGCCAGAAACTTAACCCCTAAAACTAAGAGTTGTTTCTTAAGAAAGCTTCTATCTCACTTGCAAATCTTATTCTACAAATATTCATACACACATATCTAAGATCTTCTATGTACATGCTTTGAATATTGAGAATTAAATACTGCATTGGTTCAAGGAAAAGATACCTGAGATATGTGAGGTGAATCATCTTCAGAGATTGCTATGAAAGCAAGATATCCATGATCTTCTCGTCATCTGATCCATCCCAACTCTTTCCTTAAGCAACATAAGTTTTGTGCTGATGCTTCTTCAACAAAGCATTCCACTTCTGTTTCAGCTCATTAACTGAGTCCCTATTCTTCTTTGTTTGTTAGGCTCCTTCATTGTGTAGCACACCCTGATAGTTTCTCGTTACATAGTTCTTATCATAGTTGAAACTATCACTCTTGTTTTTGTTACCATCTCAGTCTGTAACTACCTCCTTGAACTGAATCCTGAAGAATCTTTGCTTCGTAATAAATAAGCCTGATCCATGGATGTGGCTTTTGTACTCCTTCTGAATCTGATGTGACTAAACTTCCTTGACAAGTGAAACACTGATCTTTAGTCTAGTCTCTCGAGGTTTTCTACCTGAGCTTCTTCTGATTCAGCTACTAGTAATTCTTCTATTCTGTTCTGAGGTTCCAACATTAATAAACGTTACTGAGATATTTGTTTGTCCGTTCAATTCTCTAACACCCTTTATTCCTCCCTTCATAATCTCTTATGATTAAATCTCCTTAGAAAAAAAATATACGTAGAAACTTCTTCCTGAAATCAGCTTCATGGTCATCTTTTTCTTCGAAAGATAAAAATCAGTTTAACACCCGGAGGAATCTTCTTCTACAAGCCCTTGAGCACCCTCAATTTAATACTTAAGAAAAATTTAAATATTCAGAATTTTTAATTTTCCTTAAAAATAAATTAATCAAAAATAAATATTTACAAAACATTTAATTTTCAAGAATTTCGAATTCTTAAAAATTAAATCATGTAAATTAATATTTAAGAAAAATTAGAATTTAAGAAATTTTTTTTTAACAAAAATTCGAAATAAATAAATAACTCAGAAATATATTAATTCGGGGTGCTTTTGTAAAGCTGGCCAATTCAAGCACTTCGATTGTTTTTAAAACAAAAACTATCGAAGAACCTTGGCTGACCATTTTTGAAAAACTAAGAAACATTACCACTTCGATAGTTTTTTAAAAAAAACTATCGAAGTCACCATACTTCTCAGACATAAAAAAAATTTGGCCACCTAAATTGACTACAATTCACAAATTCTAAGGGGTCTCTTTAGCACACTACAAATTGCTCTGTGCCGCACCTCTAAAATAAATTCATAACATAAATTAAATTTACTTAAGTTTAAAATATAAATTTATTTAACTTGAATTTATAAAATAAATTTATTTAAATTAAGTTAATCAAATAAACTTATTCAAGTTTAAATAATGAACTCATTTAAATTAAATTTATAAGATAAATTCATTTTAACTTAAATTTATAAAATAAACTTATTAAAATAAAAATTCATAAAATAAATTTATTTAGAAGTTGGCCTCCTCAGAATTCTTGTCTGACTGGTCTGAAATACACGGATCTAATCTGTATGTCGATTAACAAGCTTTGATACCAATTGTTAGGTCCCGAAGTATCGTAGAAGGGGGGGTTGAATACGATACTCACAAATAATTCAATTTCGTTCGCGGATAATTCATTCAGTTCTATAACGAAATCAAACACACCAAACCAAACCAAAAGTCGGGGAATATATCGTTTTATAAATATAAACCTCGAGGGGTGCTACAATTTCTAATCTGTAGATTAGCTTCAATGAGTTCTAGGTTATTCATAATCAATACAATGAAAGAATTCTGAGCACTATAAATTTCTATGATCTTCTCCGGCTCAAAACTCTCTCTCAGTAGTTGCTACTATGAACTAACCTCGACTGAGGAAGACACTACCTCTCTCTGTGTAATTATAGACTTAGTTTTTAGAAAACTATCGAACCTTAATTGTTAAAACAATCTTGGCCGTCCAATTCTCATCAACCTGTCAGACAAACAAACTTTTCACCCACTTTTCCAAATGAAAACTATCGAATGAATAAAGTAATTATTCAATTCGATAGTTTTTAAATAAAAACTATCAAATAGAATACTTACTTTATGCTTTCCATTCGATGGTTTACTAAACTAGAAAACTATCAAATAATAAAGTAATCATTTCATTCCATGATTACATACATTCGATGGTTTTCTATTTTAGAAAACTATCAAATAATAAAATAATCATGTCTTGTCATGATTACATATATTCGATGGTTTTCTAATTAGAAAAACCATCGAACCTTTTCTTTTGTTAGTCTCCAGAAAAGTTTCAGGGTGTTTAAGTTTTAGACTGTATCAATTTCTTCCGAGACGATAAAACAATTTGATCTTTTCAGTGCCGTCACCTAGTGCAACTGGTCTGGTTCACAGATGAATAACACTTGATCAATTCTTCTTTTATGTCTGCAATTCAATGTTGCTGATAAGTCCTTTGTCATCCTGGTTGCTTCATCACTGGAATCCTGTGGTACTGACTCTAAATCATTCACATACTTATGTCGTCTTGAAAGTCTTGTTTCTTTTGCTGTCACTGAGGCTTGAACATTTTCATGAACTTCTTTCCGTGACCTGTTTACGGACTTCAAGAATACATAACGTATTTTGATCTTTTGAGTTTACCTTATCTTCATTGATTCTGGATTCCTGTGCTTCTGTTAATATTATTGTCTGTCTTGTCCTTGGTTGAGTTGTAGTTATCTCTTTTACATCTTATGTTACATTATGCTTTACACTATCTATAACATCGTCATTGTTTAAAGCTTCATTTGAGTTGTTGGACATCGTTTCTTCTTCTCTCGCAAGTATCAGTACCTCCATTGCTACTACTACTACTACTACTATTTTTAGTTGTCTTGTAGTGTTTATAGTGAGTATGATTACTTGGGTGTGTATGAATTTTAATTCAAAATTTTCCATTTTTTTCTTTTTATCTATTTTCATTTATTTTTTCAAGTAAATCTACAAACTAGTTAAAAATGACGGAAAAATCCAATAAATAGAAAATTAATGAAAATAGGGTAACATTCGTCACAAAAATAGTAACTACGATTACTTGGTTGGGTATGAATTTTAATTTTGACTTTTTTCTGTTTTATTTAATTTTTTAAGTAAATTTACAAAGTAGTTAAAAATGAGTATAAAAAAATCCAATTATTAAAAAATTAGTTGAAATAAGGTAACATTCGTCACAAAAATTGTAACTACGATTACTTGGGTGGGTATGAATTTTAATTTTAATTTTAATTTTAATTTGTTTCTATTTTTGAATTAAATTTTTTAAATGAACATTTTTAATGTTTCGTTGAGGACGCTCTCAATAAAAAAATTTAGGCGTCCTCAATGGAACATCGAGGGCGGAGGATATTGCCGGGGGATCTGAAACAATTCCCTTTTTTTATATAAAGCAAAGTACTTGTAATCTATAAATCACGTGCAATTGTAATTAATTTCTATTCAATAAGCAACCAAAATCAAATAAGTCAGCCTTAACTAGGGCCGAGAATTTGGTTCGGTTAACCGAATACCGAACCGAAATAACCGAAATAATTCGGTTCTAATTCGGTTTTAAAAATATGTGTTATTCGGTATTTCGGTTTTTTACCGAATTACCGAAATAACCGAAATAACCGAAAATATAAAATATTATATATAATATATATATATTATTTATATATGATATGTCATTTATGCTACTAACCCTATTTTCTTTCTTTTTTAGCTCAATTATTGATTCACGTAGTATATTGTTGCTGAGTTGCTGTTGGTATTTTGCATGTTGTAGTTTGTTATCAAGTCTCTAGGAGGAGGAGAATATGACGCACTTTACTTTGTTTAGAAACATCATTTTCCAAACTTTATGTATTATTAGCATTTTATCTCATATTGAAGCTCCTTATTTGTTTAAAAGATACTACACTGTTAACAATTAATTTTAATTCGGACTTTTGTTTCTAATTCGGTTTTCTAATTCGGTATTCGGTTTTAACCGAAATAATTAATTCGGTTTGGTAAATAACCGAAATTATTTCGGTTCTTAATTCGGTTATAGATTTTGCTCTTATTCGGTATTCGGTAACCGAATTATAATTCGGTCCGGTTACCGAATAACCGAATACTCAGCCCTAACCTTAAGTAAATATTGGGCCTATTTGGCTAATGATAATAAGCTAGTTTATAGTTTATAAATCCGTAATAGCTTATGCATGGTGTTTGTCAACCCAACTTATAAACCAACTTATAACTTATATGTTCATAAGTTGAATGTTAGTAACAACGTAAATTTTCCTTAACTTATTGACTTATTGCTTGATTTCTTTGTCTTTTAATACTTCATATTTTTACATTTGTGTTTTTAAATATTTTTAAATTTAAAATGTATGTATTTAGCTCATTGTATTTAATAATTATTTTTAAAATGTAAATAAGCAAATTTGTAAATAACTTATAAGTAAATTTATTCAAACACCTAAAAATTTATCCACTTATCACTTATATGACACTTATCTATACCATTATATTAAAGATGAAACATTAAAAGTTTTGTAGTCTGGTCGTGAAAGTTTTTGTAGTCTGGTCACTCCATTCATAGCCGTTAGATATTTCTGATCAAATCGATGTGAACCATCAGATAAAATATTAAAATTATTATATAGAATATCTTCTCTATTTTTCCTAACTAAAACATCTCATTTTCCAAAAATATCACAGGCAGTTTCATTTAATAAAATAACATAATAAGGTAATAATTGCTAATAACTAACCTATTACCATTTTTAGCCAGAATGTATATATTCTTTTTTTATATTTTCTAACTAAAATTTCTACTTTTCTATTTTTCCTAAATAAAATATCTCATTTTCCAAAAACATCACGAACAGATCTATTTAATAAAATAAAATAATAATATTATAATTATTAATGATTGATCGATTAGCTTTTTTCCCAAAACGTATATTATTTTTTATATTTTCTAACTAATATTTCTCCTAACTAAAACCTCAAAAATATCACGGGTTATTTCATTTAGTAGCATAAAATACTAATATTATAAATCTATATATCTATCTATACTATATTATTAAATACGAAACATTGAAAGTTTTGGTACCTGTTTTTGGTACATTACTTAACTTATTTAATTATTTATTTAATTATTATAAAAATTATTATAATCAGTTACTCTTTCAGTTAAAATACATTACCATTTTTTTTTTAAAATCACGGGCAATTTCATTTTCAGCTAAAACATGTTACTTTTTCTATTTTCCTTACTAAAATCCCCCATTTCCCAAATATATCACGAGCAAGCCCTTACTTATTTATTTTAAAACCTATTTTAATACTTTTATTTGGCAATTATCTTTCCCCTTTTCAGCTAAAACATGTTATATTTTCTATTTACCTTACTAAAATCCCCTTTTTCCAAATATATCACGGGCAAACCCTTACTTATTTACTTTAAAATCTATTTTAATAATTTTAATTGACAATTACATTTTTCAACTAAAACATGTTAGCTTTTCTATTTTTCTTACTAAAACCCCTCTTTTTCAAAAATATCACGGGCAAATCGTTACTTTTATATTTTAAAATTCAACGAAAACATGTTACTTTCTATTTCTCTTACTAAAACCCCTCTTTTTCCAAAATATCACGGGAAAACTTATTTATTTTAAAATCTATTTTAATACTTTTAATTATTTAAAAATGTTTAACATGTCTACTTATTTTTTTAATAAATGCAATTAATAAAATATAAAATATAAATAATAAAATTAACAATTATTAAAAATAATTCGCGCATCACACGAATTTTAAGTTATATTATTAAAGACGAAACATTAAAAGTTTGGTAGTCTGACGGACGGACGATCGGTACTTAGTGATTTTACTTAATTACCGTTACTTTTTTTTTTTTAAAAACTATCACTAAATAATAACATTATTTATAACCAATTATCTTTTCACCTAAAATACATTACTTTTTTTTATTTTTTTCTAACAAAATCATCTTTTTTTCTAAAAAAACACGGACACTTATCTTTTCAGCTAAAACATGTTACTTTTTCTATTTTTCCTTACTAAGAACCCTCCTTTTCCCAAAATATCACTATTTTAAAATTTTTAATTATTTAAAAAAATTTAACACGTCCACTTATTTTTTTTAATAAATGCAAATTAATAGAATATTAAAACATAAATAATAAAAATAATAATTATTAATAACAATATGTGGATCGCACGAGTTTTAAGCTTATATATATATATATTCCATATCTATTATCAATACTATTATATAATAGACGAAACATTAAAAGTTTGGTTGGTTTACGTTGTGATTTTACTTAATTGCTCTTAGCTGTATTTCGTGTTTTTACTTAATTAGTCTTACTAATTTATAGAAATATATTATTAAATAATGATATACCTATTTATAACCAATTACATTTTTTTCCCTAAAATACATTATTTTTTCTAACAAATTCTCCTACTTTTTCAAACATGGCAATTACCTTTTTTAACTAAAACATGTTAGTTTTTCTATTTTTCCTTACTAAAACCCCTCAATTTCCAAAAATATCGCGGACAAAGCTTAAGTTATTTATTTTTAAACCTATAATATTATAATTATTTTTTTAAAAGTTTACCTATTTTAACATGTCTACTTATTTTTCTTAACAAATGCAATCATTAAGAATATTAAAATATAAATAATCAAATACATATTTATAACCAATTACTCTAAAACACATAATATATTTTTTCTAACAAAGTCCCTTCCTTTCTAAATATATCACGGGAAATTGTCTTTTTCAATTTACTTTTTCTATTTTTCTCACTAAAATTCATTTTTTTCCAAAAATATCATAGGAAACCCTTTACTTATTTATTTGAAAACGAATTTAAATACTTTTAATTATTAAATTTTAAAACCTCATTTTTCAAAAATATCACGGGCATTTACCTTTTTAAACTAAATATATGTTACATTTTTTATTTTTCTTACTAAAATCGCTAATTTTCCAAAAATATAACGGACAAACATTAATTATTTATTTTAAAATCTGTTTTAATGTTTTTAATTAATTAAAAGTATTTAGCTATTTTAACATGCCTAATTATTTTTTTAACAAATACAATTAATAAAATATTAAAAATATAATAATAAAATAATAATTAACAATCCGTCGCACGGGTTTTAAGCTAGTTCATTTTAAGATATAAGTCAACTTTCGTAAGATATACCCCAAACATACATATTGTAATGTTCTAGGACAATTTGTCAAACACTTGATATATATCATCGTAATTTCCTAAGTAATCAAAAGTGAACTGATTGATTATCAGTACCTTTTTTCTCCAAACCCTTGATTGTGTGTTCAATTGCTCATAACTTAAAAAGAATCATGGTACTGACTTCTCGATTAGAATTTGACCGGCTAGTTATGACATTCATCCCAATTAAGCAATATAGCAATTTGTGATAATTGCTTGCTGAACTCATCGTGTCGATCCGAAATGTAAAAATAAAAAATACAGTACTATTGGTGGAAAAAGGAATAAAAAGGTCATGGAGATGATAAAAGTAAAGATAAAAATATCGTATTTTTGTGCAACTAAGTAAAAACTAGCATGAAAACCCGTGCAAGGCACGGATCACTATCTAGCATAATTGTTTTAACTTCTAAGTAGTCCAGTGTTTATTATAATTTATAGATCGTTTGACAGACGTCTCATTGTGGGTACAAAAGCTGGATTTAATCTCCGTAGTGAGATAATTAGCGTTGAAATCCTTGGTTGATGTGTTTTTGAGTTAAGAAATGAGTAAATTCGATATTTATGATATTTGTTATGTGTAAGATCTATGTCAAAATATGATTATCTTACATACAAGACATTAACCTGCACAATTTTACTAATTTAGCTCATTGAGCGAATGATACATTTTCTTGTTTATGAAATGTAATTTGCATCGTAGTTATTTTATATATTTTTGAAGTTAAATAAAATGTCTTCTATCAAATGACACTCACATATTTCGCGTGAAGTTCTAAAAATCTGTGATTTTATATAGTGATATAAAGATGTTTTAGTTAATAGATAAACTCAAGTTCAATTTCTACAAACAACTTTTTCTAATAAATAATAAACACAGAGGCAAGTTAGTCAGTTCAAATCATGCACAAAATATCTCATAGTTAAATTATCTCACCAATTATAAGATTATGTTAATCGATATAATAATAGATACCAAATATTCTTCTACTCACGCGACACACACATATACATATAATGTGTTTGATATAGAACATGTATGACTGAGTAGTGCTATGGTAGGAAGATGAGCAAATTAGTGCATAAACCCAAGTTCGATTCCATTCATTAACAATTTTTTTTTTTAGAAAAAAGAGTAAACACAGGGGAAATTTAGATATTTTAAATTAAATAAAATGTCTCACCAATTTAGATTAGATTAAATGTCTCATGAATCATTGCTTTTATTGGGCTATAATAAAATAGATATATAATAATAATACCAAATATTTCTTTACTCATACGACACACACATATGATGTGTGTAATTTACAACTCATATAATTGAGTGGTGTGGTGGTAAGAGGAGGTGCAACTTATTATGGAGACCCAAGTTCGAATCCACTCAATATCAATGTTTTTAAGAATAATAAACATAAGGGCAATTTGGACATTTCAAATGCATTAAAATGTCTTGCCAATTTAGCATGAATAAAATGTCCCCCAATTAATTGACCCATATTGGGCGGGGTGGAACAAAATCAACGATTAAAAATAACATTATTTTTTGTAATGTTATGTAAGAAAATTTTGAAATTGATAAGAATGGAAATGAATAATAAAATTTAATTTTTATCGTATTAATATGTTCTGATAGTTTGGAATTTGAATCGGAATCTAACTAATGTCTTCGTCTCAAAATATATGTCGCTTTAACTTTCTGCACGAACTTTAAGATACGGAAAAAGTGACTTTCACATATTATTTTTTTCGATTTTCTTTTTCCGAATAAAACAAATGTTATATTTTTATTTAGAAAAATAAAAATAAAAAAAAATCGATTTTCTTTTTTGAATAAAAGTTCAAATGTGTTATATTTTTATTTGGAAAAGTAAAAATTTAATAATAATAAGTGAAAATTACTCTTTTTTGCATCTTAAAATATATGCAGAAAATCAAAACGACACTTATTTTAAGATTATTTTAAAAAGTATTATTTTGATCTTTTTGTTTCTATATCTACAAAAATGCGGTAGACCGGTAGTAATCAACAATCCATGCCCAGCTTCTTGGCATACGTAAACTTTCAGCTCAACTACTATAAATGTTTTCCTATATTGTGTCCTGATCAATTCCTTGTAACTAAAAATAGAGCCACAAAATAAAAGTAGTTCAGAAAGATAATTAAAAAAATTGATGAGTGAACTAGCAGCTTCTTTTTCATGCATGTGAACTTATTTATTCATGGCAATTTGTCTATTTGAGTGTGCTAAGATAGAGAGGTTAGTAGCAGCGCAAGTTCATAGCACAAGTTCATAACCACATCAACTTGTTTTGCAGTTTAACTATCCTTTTCGTTTATACCTTTTTTTAAACATAAACCATGTTGATTGTTCTTCACAAGCAAGCGGTTAAATGTATAATTCACGACAAAGAAAAATGTTAAGTAAAATTGTGTAATGAATTTCAAAGTAGGTTAAAGAAAATCTTTTGACCAAAAAAACAAGAAGCAATGGTAGCTAGTCAAGGTTAGGATTGAATGAACCCAAAATTCTAATATTTGTTAGGACGGTGAAAATTTTAATTTGATTTTTATAAATGTAAAATTGTAATAATATATAAGTCAAATAAATTAACATAAAGAATGTAGAAAAATGGACAGAGCTAATATATCTTAATTGCGGGAAACTTTCTTAAACAGATCTTATCTTTATTATTTAAAAACGGTTAGGAAATCAAAAAAAATCCCAAAAATATTAAAAACTCTTTTTGAGAGAGTTTTGTTGTTCCCTAACACTACTCTTATTATTTATACTATCTTTATAATAGGTGCAAAATAGAACTTACTTTTTTAAACTAGTACTAATATTATAAACATTAATTTTAATATGTTGTTGGAAGAATTAGAATCTTATATCTGGTATATAACAACTTTTACTATTATGAGCATGTTTCGGTAAACTTAAAATTATTGATTATGACTTAAAGTTGCTAAAAAGTGAAAAGTAAAAATTAACTGTTTGAATAATTTTATATTACGGGTAACTTATGAGTTATTAAAAATATAAAAATAAAAATAAATTTACTAAATAATACATTTGAACGATAATATTATCTTTTACTAAATAAAATCACGAAAGCAAAATAAGTTACTCTCACTTTAATCGGGAGCCAAACAACCTCAATATCTAAATTAATATGTTGTTGGACGAATTCAAATTTTGGATCTTTGTATTTAACTGATAAAAACTTTTAGTATATGTCTAAATTTTAAAATGTCTGATGGCGAACCGAACCTTAGATCTATGTAAGAATAACTTTTGAGGATTGTATTTAACGGTTATCATCAATTTAAGTTGAAAGAATTGTAAATGAAAGGGATAATAAAAACATTAGGGGTAACCAAACTACAAATTATACTCCATTTTACTTATTATAATTTAATAGTTTAAAACTTGTGCGATGCACAGATTGTTTTAATAATTATTATTTTATTGTTTTACGTTTTAATATTTTATTAATTGCATTTGTTTAAAAAAATAGGCATGTTTAAAATATGTATGTAATTTTTTTAATATAATTAAAAGTATTAAAATAGGTTTTAAAATAAATAAGTAAGGATTTGCCCATGATATTTTTGGAAAATGAGGAGTTTTAATAAGAAAAAATAGAAAAGATAACATGTTTTAGTTGAAAAGGGTAATTGTCTGTGATATTTTTGCAAAAGGAGGGGATTTTATTAGAAAAAATAGAAATTATGTTTAATATTTTATTAATTGTATTTGTTAGATAAATAGGTAGACAGGTTAAAATATGTAAATCTTTTTAAATAATTAAAAGCATTAAAATAGGTTTTAAAATAAAAAAAGTAAGGCTTTGCCCGTGATATTTTTGTAAAAGGAAGGGTTTTAGTAAAAAAATAGAAAAAATAACATGTTTTAGTTAAAAAGGTAATTGCCCGTGATATTTTCCCAAAAGGAGGAGATTTTATTAGAAAAATTGAAAAAATTATGCATTTTAGCTGAAAAAAGGTAATTGATTATAAATATGTACTGTTATTATTTATTAATATTTTTTTATAAATAAAGTAAAGCTAATTAGGTAAAAACACGATATACCGACCAACCAAACTTCTAATTTTTCGTTTATTATAAGATAATAACTAGCTTATAACCCGTGCAATGCACGAGCTTCTTTTAAAATCATAACTTTTTTTTATTATAATATCTATATAATTGCTTTTTTAATAATTATTTTATGACATAATATTAGTAATAATAATCATAGTTATTTAACTAATAGCTTGTATTGTTTAGAACTAATAATATAAATTCTTAATTCCAATATGTTGTTGTTATCTTAGTAGAGTAACTTAAATATGAAATATTATCTCCTATGGATCTAACGACTCTTGTTTATTTACTTAAAATTTAAGGGTCTATCTAGTTTCGTTAAACCAAACTACCAATAATTTTACCCACTTATTATAGTTTAGTACTAGTATTTTATCTGTGCTACGCACCGAAAGCACCATGCCAAAAGTTGTAACACATGTACATGTATCAGTATTAGAAAATAAATATTTGTAACCTATATGCGAAGATGACAACCAATGCCTCAATTAATTAAAATGATAAACTGTCACAAAAATAAAAAGTTAAAAAATGTTTGAAACGTAACATGAATGCCAAATGGTTGAAAATATTGAATACCCTAAACTATTTTAGATTTATTCTTTTTATTAGCTCCATTATCATTTATACTGATGCGTTTATTTGTTCCTGGTTTTAACTCTAGAGTATCGTCAATAGCATTGTCATTGTTAGCAGAATCAGACACCTATTTCAAAATAAATAAATAAACAAATAATTGATTATAAGGTGTGTGAAAGATGATCCTATACATTTTTCACAACTAATTGTTTTAATTATAATTTGTACATTCACCACGACCGAATGAACGTTATGTGAGTTGATTTTAGATTTTTGTGATGGTGTAGAACCTCCAGAGGTTTGAATTTCCTCAACCACATCTGTAGCAAAGTAGACAGTATTACCATGCATCATGTGTTTTTTTCATTCAAAGATAAAGTAAGTGCCGGTTTTTTTTCTATGATGACTTTTAATTTTTCAGGATACTGGTCACATGTCCCTTTGTGCAATGGAGGCTTTAAATTCGTCATAATATATTTTCAAGTTATAGTCAATATGTTATATTCTATGGACTCCATATTTATTGCATCATTACCTTTCGATTCTGACAGATGATGCTGTAAACATTTGTTGATGTTAAGTGTCTCACTTTATCTATTTTTACATAATATTATAATGTAAAATTAAAAAAATAAAAGTATATATCCCTTATTTACACGAATTGTATTAATATATTCATTAATACCTAAATATAGGTATACAAATTATAAAAGACATCGTTGTATTATAAAAAGTATATAAGTTTAAGTTCATTAGTTAAATTAGTAATTAATCATTTCTTAGAAGAATTTTGTTATAGTGGTCTATTTTATATATAGACATTCATGATTAAAATTTAAACCCCCCCCCCCCCCCTATTTTTTCGAATTTATTTATGTTGTATCGATTTTATCGACTCTTCACCAACACATGTTTCTATGACACATGTATTATTTCTTCCAGTTCGTCTTTTTGGTATTTTTCCTCATTTTCAAATGCATGGCTTTGTAATTTTTGTCAAGTTTTGTGATTTTTATGGTGATATTGGCTTGTATTTGGTTTTTCAATCAAATAATGATGACCTGTAGATATTGGTGGTAGTGGTGGTGACGATGGTAGTGGAAAAGCCGGTGATAAGTGATGGCAATGTGATTATTGTGGTTATTTCAATATGTAGATGAAGATTTATAGGTGGTTGTCAGAAGTGGTGGTTTGAGGTTGTGACAAAAGTTGGTGGCTGGATGCAGTGGTTGCTGGTGGTCGGAGATTGTGGTTGAAGTAAAAAGTAGATTGTGGTGGTGGATGTAGATGTGGATAACATTACTGGGTGGTAGAAGATGAAGATGGAACATATATTGGGTGAATAAGATTAGATCTCATATATTGAAATTGGTGGATACAATTAAATTTCATAATTCATTTAAGAGGGGTTTTAATCAAAATATTACTCTATCTCTAAATATACATTCTTAAGCATTCAAATGATTAATATCTTTTAATTTTTTTTTTGAAAGTCGACTGAATATATAAAGTAACGATGAAAAAAAGTTCTCAAATTAAGCAGAATAGGAAACTAATGGTAAGGATTTTTTTTATCAATTCATTTTTTATATTACTCTTAAAAGATGCATATCTAGTTCTACTTTCGAACAGTAAAATGTTGAAGATTTTGTCTCTTTATTCTTTATAACGTATCTTTTTTTTGGTTGATTATATGTGCAAATTCCATGTTATTCATGTTCATACGACAATGATGATCAATTATTTAGACTTCTGAATGGTGATCGATTTGTAGGATTTGTGTGACAATGCTAAAATTAGATCACATTAGGTCGAATGTGTATCGACTTGATTATTACGATTGATCGTCATTCCCTTAACTATTACGCTAGTACAAAGAAACACTTTTAAGTTAATTGTTGCAATATTATTAGTTTAAGAATGATTTGAATATTTTTTCGTCAATTGAGTATTACCTTTTACATTTTACAGATATTATTATTTCATTTTTAAATTTATATAAATTAAAACTTGAACCAGTGTTATAAAATCGTGGATTCCGGCAATTAATCGGCCGACATATCGAAAATCGGTCGATTTCTGATCTCATATGCCAGAATCGGTGTACTAATCGTTTTTCTTCATATCTGGTCAAAATTCGATGGAAATCGGTGAATAGCAGAGCTATGAAAAATTTTTTTGAAAGAAATTTTGTTTTCCGACGAAAGTTTAACGCCTTAATTGGAGTTATGTCGTTTCTTCCATTCCAACTTCAACCTTTTTAACACTTTTGATATGTATGAGTAAAAAGGGAAAGTGATATGAATATATGAGAGAGAGGGCCCGGGGGGGGGGGGGGGTGGGGGTTGAAGGGTGGGTGGAGGTGTTATTTGATTGAAATTACTAATCTGCAACCCTGCAAGTGGTGTATTTCTATTTTGTTTATTAAATTATTTGCATGTATTACTTGTTAAGATATTTTCATTTTTTTCATTTTTTTAGTTCTTTATTAACAATTTTTTATTTGTTTTAGTATTTTCACACATAAATATATTTGTTTATATATATATATATATATATATATTTGTAGATAGATAATAAATAGTTTAATTTAATAAATATTTAAAAAAAATTATTTAATTACATCCGATTAATTCCCGATTTATCGTTCCGATAAATTCTCGATTTTCGATAAATCTCAGATCGGTACCTCGATTGATTTATTTTGATTATCGATTTTTGCAACACTGACTTGAACACATAATTAGAGTTTTGTTGTATATCGAAAGACGAAAGTAAATATTTTTTAATAAATTGTTTAATTTAATGTAATCACAAATTTGCTAAAATTTGACTACATTTTATAAATTACAATTTTCAAAATATCTTATGTATTATATGTAGGGATATAAGCAAATCAAATTGAACACAGACGATATCTTATTGAACTTGAATAATTTCTTTTCGAATGAAACAATGTTCGATAATATTGTCAAACAAATATTTTTGTCAAAAATTCAAGTTTGAAAATATATAAAATCGAGGTTATTGAGTTTGAAGCGAGACCAACTCGAAAAATAATTAAACTTTTCAATATTTCTTCAACCTTATTCACAAATAAATTATCTTTTGAACTCAAGCAATTATTTAATGAATTGAATATTGTTTGATAATTTTATTATTTTTTCTCAAACTTGAGTTCGATAACATATCCAATCGAACTTATCGAATTTAGACCAAGTCAGACTCGAACGAACTTATTGAATATCTCAATTATATATTCATTAGATTATTCAATAAGTTCTATATACTTATTGAATATCTCAATAAGTATATAGTATATAGTATTCTACAGCTCAAATTATATATTCATTAGATTATTACAACTGGAAAAACAAATCATTGAGTACTTATGACTGTTTGAAAAATAATGAAATATTTTAAGTTGCTTGGAAAATAATTTTAAAATTTTAATTGGTAATTGTGTTATTATAGTATTACAATAAAATAGTTTTTTTGCTAATCCTATATTATACTTATTATATATTATTGAATATAATAATAATAATAAATAAAAGTATTTTTAATGATAATATTATATTATTACTATTGTGTATTATTATTATTATTCAATGATAAATTTTATTATAATTATTGAATAATATTAATAATAAATTTTATTGAATATTATTATTATGAAAAATAAATTTTATTGAATATAATGTTGTTAACATTATATATCTAATTGATATATAATTTATATTTTCTAATTAATAATTTATATTTTCTGATTGGTTAAGACTCTGATTGGTTTTAAAAATTTCTGATTGGTTACGCATGTCTTATAATAAAAGGATAGATATACGTATCTATACTATATTATTAAAGACGAAACATTAAAAGTTTTGGTCGGTCGTCGGTCGGTCGGTCGGTATTTGGGCCGATTCACGGGCCTATCTATAATCAATTTATTAATAACCAATTACCTTTTTTCACTACATTACCTATTTTATATTTTTTTTTTAAACCAAACCAACTCATCTTCTAAAAATAAAACGGGCAACATATATATAATATGGTATTATTATTATATATTTATAACTGATTACCTTTTTCAGCTAAAACACATTAATATTACCTATTTCATATATCTATTTAACTAAAACAAATCATTTTCTAAAAATAAGACGGCCAATATATATATAAAATGGTAATATTATTATATATTTATAACCGACAGCTAAAACACATTATGTGTTTTATATTTTCTAACTAAAACAACTTATCTTCTAAATATAATACATGCAAAATAAATATACAATGGTAATATTGTTTTATATAAATATTAATAAATAACAAGTTATTCTTTTCAGCTAAAACAAATTACCTCTTTTATATTTTCTAACTTAAACAACTAATTTTCTAAAAGTAATGTAGACGTATATATAAAAAATTAATATAATTTTATATAATTGTTAATAAGTAACTAATTGTCTTTTTAAGGATATTACATGTTTATATTTTTTAACTGAAACAACTCATGTTCAAATTAAAAATAACACGGGCAAAAGATAGATATATTGGTAATATTATTATATTAAACTTATGAAATTCATGTTTATTATAATTTTTTTAACATTCAATTTAAACGAGATAATTAATTAAAATAAAAGTAATAGTATATTCAAATAAACTCGGTATATTGAACAAGCACATATTTTGATATTTGCACTTGAGTCCCTTTTTAGATTTTTAAGAGTAAAAAAATACGAATCATTAGATATGTTATTTTAAAATATTTTATATTTTAATATCTAAAATACTACTATTGATTACGTCAATAATATATTAAATTTAAATATTATATTGTTAGATTTATAAATCCAATATATATATATATTTATTTATATATATATATATATATTATCGAGAGAACCATTTTATCGAGAGAACCAAGAGAACCCTTCTAATACCATTGATATACTATAATATAATTAATGAATCTTAATAAAACACTTAAAAGAATCTTGATTATCAATTGAAATTTATTATAAATAAATTTTATTTTGAAAAATATTATAAAATACTTTATAGAATACTTAACAGAATCCTAATTTTAATATAATTAGTAAAACACTTAAAAGAATCTTATAAAATTATTAAAACACTTAAAAGAATCTTTAAGTACTAATAAAAGTATTATAGTAAATCTTTAAAACATATCAGCCGTTGGATGATGTGGGAAATTAAGGGTGATTGATTAGTTCTTTCGGTTCTCTCAAAAAGATAGGTTCTCTCTGGATCTTTCCCCTATATATATATATATATTAAAATTTTATCAAATTATATATAATAACTAAAATCTAAATAAAAAATAAGAAAATATTAAAGAAGACCGTGCATCGCACGGGATATAAGCTAGTATTTATTTATAATAGATACTAGCCTATAACCCGTGCAAGGCACAGGCCTTAAAAAATAATAAACTAAAAAATTTAATGTGAACAAAAAATATTAAAATAAAAGTAAAAATTAATATGATAAATTATAAAATGAGAAACTTAAATATTAATTGGATCATAAAAAAATATTAAAAAATATATATGGGGCTGAGAAAGATAAATGAGGTATTATTAATATTATTTTATAATAAAATAATATTAATAATAAGGACAGATAGAAAATCTAACATGTTTTAATTAAAAAAAGTAATTACCCATGATATTTTTAGAAGTGTTTTAATTATATTAATTGTATTTATTTAAAAAATACGTTGACATGTTAAAATAAGTAAGTTTTTTTAATAAGGACAAATAGGAAATCTAACATGTTTTAATTAAAAAAAAGTAACTACCCATAATATTTTTAGATGCGTTTTAATTATATTAATTGTATTTGTTAAAAAAATAAGTTCACTTGTTAAAATAGGTAAGTTTTTTTAAATAATTAAAAGTATTAAAATAAGTTTTAAAATATATAAGTAAGGGTTGCACTTGATAATTTTGGAAAAGAGAGATTTTAGTGATAACAAATATAAAAGGTAATATATTTTAATTTAAAGATAATTGCCCGTGATATTTTTGGAAAAGAAGTAGATTTTGTTAGAAAACATATTAATGTAGAATAAAACTTTCCCGAATTTTGATTATATTATTAATTTATTAATTAGAAAAAGTACCGAAAACCAAAAACTAACCGAAAACCGAAAACCAAAATTTTCAATGTTTCGGCTTTAATAATACTAGCTTAAAACCCGTGCGATGCACGGATTGTTAATTGTTATTTTATTATTATTTTGTATAATATTTTATTAATTGTAATTGTGCAAAAAATAAGTAGGCATGTTAAAATAGCTAAACACTTTTAATTAATTAAAAACATTAAAACAAATTTTAAAATAAATAAGTATGGGTTTGCCCGTTATATTTTTGGAAAATGAAGGGTTTTAGTAAGAAAAAATAAAAAATGTAACATATATTTAGTTTAAAAAGGTAAATGCCCGTGATATTTTTAGAAAATGAGATTTTAAAATTTAATAATTAAAAGTATTTAAATACGTTTTAAAATAAATAAGTAAGGGTTTCCTGTGATATTTTTGGAAAAAGAACGGATTTAATTGAGAACAATAGAAAAATTAAATTGTAAAATGTAATTTCCCGTGATATATTTAGAAAAGGAGGGGCTTTGTTAGAAAAAATATATAATGTGTTTTAGCTGAAAAGTTAATTTGTTATAAATAGATATTTGATTATTTATATTTTAATATTTTTAGTAATTCCATTTGTTAAGAAAAATAAGTAGACATGTTAAAATATGTAAACTTTTAAAAAATAATTATAATATTAAAATAGGTTTAAAAATAAATAACTAAAGGTTTGTCCGTGATATTTTTGGAAAAGGAGGGGGTTTAGTAAGTAAAAATAGAAAAATTAACCTGTTTTAGTTGAAAAGGGTAATTGTCTGTGATATATTTGAAAAAGTAGGAGAATTTGTTAGAAAAAATAGAAAAAAAAATGTATTTTAGGTGAAAAAGGTAATTGGTTATAAATAGGTAATATTATTATTTAGTAATATATTTCTATAAATAAGTAAGGTTAATTAAGTAAAAATACGAAGTAAAGTTAATTAAGGGCAATTAAGTAAAATCACAACGTACCGACCAACAAAAAATGTGGGCAACTAAGTAAAATCACAATGTAGCATACCGACCAACCAAACTTTTAATGTTTCGTCTATTATATAATAGTATTGATCGATAGTATAGATAACTTTAGTTTGTGGAGGAAAAGTTGCTTCCTTCAATATGTCTATTTAAGGCAAAAAAAGGGCAAAAAGTAGGAAATAAGTATCTAACATAGAACATTGTTCATGATGAGTCCTTCAAAAGCTTTTCTTTGGTTAGAATGGTAAGTAGGCTATTTATTTATTCCTTTGGTGCAAAAAGTAAGAGATCTATATCTTGAAATATCGGTTATAGATAGTCCACAAAAAATTGAATTTGGTTAAGGAAACTCAACGACTTAAACCCCTCCTTTTCCCACCCTCAACGGCCATAACATTTCAGCATAAATATATTTATAACAAAGTAGGCTAATTAATTCCATGTATTGGATATATAGATTCATAAAATTTCCATGCATGGTATCAAACAAAAATAAATAATACTGACAAAAACAAACAAAATTTCTCTTGTCTATTTAAGGCCTTTTGATCCGATTCAGTCCATAACATAACACAGTTGATACCACTAAACCAATTCTCAAGTATAGCTCTCTCCATTAAACCTTTTATTTTCTCTCATGGCTGCTCATCGCCATTTCGATCCTATTACGAAATGTAACACAGATGGAAGATCAAATCAAACTGTTGCAGCTGATCTCGATGGCACACTTCTCGTATCGAGAAGTGCTTTTCCTTACTACATGCTTGTTGCACTAGAAGCCGGAAGCATTTTTCGAGCAATTTTTCTTTTACTATCCGTTCCGTTTGTTTATTTGACGTACTTGTTTATCTCAGAATGCATCGCGATAAATATTTTCATTTTCATCTCTCTTTCGGGCTTGAAAATTCGAGATATTGAGCTCGTGTCTCGTTCAGTGTTGCCTAAGTTTTATGCAGAGGATGTTCACCCTCATACTTGGACAGTTTTTAATTCATTTGGAAAGAGATATATAGTAACTGCGAGTCCAAGAATTATGGTGGAGCCATTTGTGAAGAATTTTCTAGGGGCTGATAAGGTCCTCGGGACAGAATTGGAAGTTTCAAAGTCTGGAAGAGCAACTGGGTTTGTTAAGAAACCAGGTGTTCTTGTTGGTGAACATAAAAAGGCCGCTATTCTCAAAGAATTTGGGACTAACGTTCCAGATTTAGGCCTCGGGGATCGTGAAACCGACCATGATTTCATGTCTTTATGCAAGGTACAACTTTGTTTTCTCAACTACCTACTAACAAAACAGGGTATTAGTCCGTTTTCTGTCTTCGTTTTTCAGATGCTAAGCAACAGAGTATTTTATTACCTAATTAAAATTGAATTACTTCAATTTAAAATCTTGTAGAGGTATTGTTAGTCCACCATGCAGGTTTCATGTTCAACCACTTGTTCATTCAATCAGAGTCTTGGATTGTGAATGTATATTTTAATATTGAGCTCATGAAATTTGTATGAAAACACTACTAACTGATTTTTATCTCTAATCTACATTTCTGAAACTCGATTCCTGTCTTTTTACAACTTAATTAGCGAGTTTTAAAATATACATACATATTTAAATGGAGATGACTGTAGTTTTAACTCTGTAACTGCAGGAAGGTTTCATGGTTCCAAGAAGCCAATGTGAGGCAGTACCAAGAAACAAGCTTCTACGTCCAGTGATCTTTCATGAGGGTCGTTTAGTTCAAAGGCCTACACCATTTGTGGCATTATTGACCTTCTTATGGATGCCATTAGGCATAATTTTGTCCGTTTTCAGAGTTTATATCTGTATCTGGTTACCAGAAAAAATTCTCCGATACTACTATAAAATTATTGGAATCCATCTAGTCGTTAAAGGCAATCCTCCTCCGCCACCTCGTAATGGCCAAAGTGGGGTCCTCTTCGTTTGTAACCACCGGACTGTAGTGGACCCCGTTATGACAGCGGTGGCACTAGGAAGAAAAATTAGTTGCGTCTCATATAGTATAAGTAAATTCTCTGAGATGATTTCTCCGATTAAAGCCGTTGCATTATCAAGAGATCGTGAAAAAGATGCGTCAGACATAAAAAAATTACTTGAGGAAGGTGATTTGGTCATATGTCCTGAAGGAACAACTTGTCGGGAACCATTTTTACTGAGGTTTAGTGCATTATTTGCAGAGCTTACTGATAGAATTGTTCCGGTGGCGATTAATACGAAACAGAGTATGTTTTATGGAACGACGACCAGGGGGTACAAATTTTTGGACCCTTATTTTGCTTTCATGAATCCAAGGCCAACATACGAAATCACATTCTTGAATCAGTTGCCATCAGAGCTGACAGTCAAATCTGGAAAATCAGCAATTGAAGTTGCAAATTATATTCAAAGGGTCATGGCTGGCTCCTTGGGATTTGAATGCACAAATTTAACTAGGAAGGATAAGTATACTATGATGGCTGGAACTGATGGACTTGTTCAAACCAACACGAGGACTTGATGCCTTTAGCTTCTTCTTTTTCCTTGCATTCAAGAAAATAAGGTTTACGATAAGTTTATGTTTGTAATTTCTGTTTGTCAAAATTAGACACGTGTGCAAATAAAAGGATTTCAAAGTGTTAAAGATTCACTACAGATAATTATTTTTTTACAAATGTAAAGTTGCGGCAACATATTGGTGTGTATTATTATAAGTGGTTTTTAGCTCCACTGTAATCTTTTCTACCTATTTTTGTAGAGTTTAAAGTTCTGTTTTTTTTTTCTTGTCAACAATAACATATTAAAGTGGTTTAATGTTTTTTTTTTGTTGTGTTATTAATGATTTTTTCCATTGGGATCATGTAAATGTTTGGTTCTTGCACTAGTTCGAGTTTTGGTTTGTCCTATGATTGATGGGTGCTGATCCATGCAGCTTTTGATCTAGATGACTATGATTCTTAATTAGATACAAAAGCCAAAAAAATGAGAGTTAGACTCCCGAACGGAGCTCTCCTCTCTCTCACCTCCTTCCTTCCTCCTCCTTTCTTCTTTTCCTTCTCACCTTCTTTCTTCCCTTTCTTTCTTTTCCCTCCATCTTTATGCCAATTCCTCTTTTTCTTTGAACCCTAATTTATTTGGATTTACTTTGATTTTTCAATTGAACTCTCACTTTTCAAGTTGTGATCAATTAACAATACTTAGATTGGGTATATCTAAGCAATTTGTTAGGGAATTGAACACATATTCTTGTCTTTCGGGTTTGGACTTACACAATAGATTTGTGAATTCAATTATGAGATCTTTTCAAAGAACGGAGTAGAGAGATATTTGTATATCTAAAGTTAATCATAAACAAGTTCTATCTAAACACTTTACTCTTGTTTTCATTGACCTTATGAATGTTTCCGGCCAAGTTGTGAATGTCTTAGAGCTTGAGATTTACAAGAGTTGTTACTTGTGTTTCATTCTTGAGAAAAGCTTATTGCCTTCAAAGTGTTTGTTATTTATTTTGTGTGACCGAAGTGTTTTTAAAGTGTTTGGGTTGGAACTACGAATACTTTACCGGACACTCCTCTTGGTTGTGTTTTGTTTGTCCATTTCCTGTATGTTTTATTGGATTGCTCTTGAGATGTTTTCACATTAAAAAAATATCTTGTTAGATAATCTCCTTGTTCTAACAAATAGGAACTTTAATATTACATTTGCATGATACCTTCGTGGTGTGGTAATTATATTTTGTGTGTATTGAAGATTGAGACTTCTCTCAAATTTGTTGAATTGAAAATGTTGGTAAAATTGGGCAGGCCCCATTGTTTTAGAAATTTAGTGCACTCTGCTACACTTGGTTTGGTGTTTTTATACCAGTTTGACGGTCCTAAAATTGAGCATTGCGTTAGTAGTGCCGTGTTTGTTGAGGCTTAGACTAGCGTGGAGAGTCTGACTGTGACTCTGTGACTCTGAATTTGTTAGAAGTTGATGATGTTGGTAATAAATTGCATGTGAGGGACATGTTGCTTACTTGGACCGTGAGAGAAGAGCTCAAGGGTGAAGGTGTTAGTGGGGTTCAAATACGTCTTCCAGAACCTTTTCATATTGTTTCTTTGAGGGTATGCATTGTGGTTGATGACATGCTTTGTGCTATGAACGGGAAAATGTTGTAGGAGAACTGGTTGGGTGATGAGGAAGTAGCAACTGATGAGGTTCATGTGGCTATTTTTATGCAGAGACAATTTCTACTTGCAAGTGAGAAACGTAAGAACCCACTTGTGGAAAAAAAGCTAACATCAGAGACAATCCACTAAAGAACATGAGTGACAATGAACAAAGAGGCTAAGGGTCTTGCTTACAGGATGTTGGTGACACGCGAGATTGACATCTCTTGGAAGGATGGTTCAACAATAAAGATTGGCAAGTGACAATGAATTATGAAATAATCCTAAGTAGAATACTGTAGTATAGATATTCTCTTAGTTTAACTTGAAGTTTGTTGTTTAAAATTTTGAGTTTGTTCATATCTTAACAACGTGAGTTCTCTAGCGCCTCGACTTGTCGAGGCGTGTACTCCTTACATCCAAAATTATAATCAAAATATAATGTTCTGCAAAAAAAAACATACAGCAGAGCGTTCAATTCTCATACTTCTTAGTTTCTCACTGAAGTGTTATCCATACTAGCTTATAACCCGTGCCAAACACGGGCCGAGTATGAGTTGACATTAAAATATTAGTATTAATAAATTATTAATAAATATTATTTAAAAATGTATTTCTCGAGAATTGAATGATAAAAATATATAATAAATAAATAACTATTTAATTATGTAGTTCGAACTGTGCATAAAACTAAAGAAATTGAAGTAAATAAATAAATCTTGTATGATTACGTAACTGCAAAGAATCTAAAGAATTTAAAGTAAATAAATCTTGTATAATTATGTAGTTGCGAGGAATCGAACCCGGGTTAAGTGATAACCAAATTTGGTATAAATAAATCTTGTATAATTACGTAGTTGTAAGGAATCGAACCCTACATGAAGCTAAAGAAATTAAAGTAAATAAATTTTGTATAATTATGTAGTTGCGAGAAATCGAACCCGGATTAAGTTAAGTTATAACCAAATTTGGTACTTTGGTACTTTAGTACCGCGGCCATTTTCACATTGTTTTGCTCATTAATAAAGAGTATAGATATGTTATAGTGATTTTTGCAACATTGTCTTGAACAACTGCTGCAGGAGTGGAGGATCAATGACTTGGCATTGCTCGAAGGCCGAAGCTATCGTTTGTTAGACAAGCCTGATAAAACAATCCCAATGACTATGTTTGATCAGTTGTTTATCAATTTATCTTGCTAGGGAAACTTGATGAAAATCTGTAATAAAATATTAAAATTTATCTAAAACTGAAAGTATATGTTGTTATTTAGTAGCATAGTGTTTGGTTTAGGATACATACTAAGTTTGTTTGGCAATGGCATCATTATAGTTATAACTTGTAAGGATATAAAAGTGCAGGATCTAGATGCTGCAGAGGCCAGAGAAGTGATAGAGGCTTTTGGAGTATGATGTTCATTGTTTAGTGTAGCTGCTGCTATGCATGTCTGACGCATACATGTTAGAATTTGTTTGAAGCTTTACATTAGACAAGCTGCTAAAATAACACAGTGATTCAAAAAGTAAAGAATTGATATTGTAGCAATTTTGTTGCTGCTTACTAATTGATGGAACTGGCACAAAATGATTTGCTAAATATGATTCATGCAGATTAAAATGATAACAATATCCCCTGGACCCAAGGGCGGACCGGGGTAGTGGCTAGGGTGGGTTGTAGCCCGGGTAAACAAATTTTTTTCTCCAAATTACTACTAGGGACTTGGCAAAATATGTTATCCAGCCCCGGTGTTGTTGGGGAAAAAAAATTAGCCAAGGTTATCTTACAATCCTAGGTCCGGTGGACCCGAGTACATTGTAATGCATAATCTTTACAAAAATGACTCAAATGGGATGGATGAGTGCGTGAGTATTTAAATTTTCTGCAATAATGTTGTTTAATGTATTATCTTGATTGATGCTGGTTTCTGAGTAGCAAAGCAAAGTTTGTTAATTCAAGATTTTTTTGCCGTGCTAAATGTCGATAATCTTAATATTGATGGGAAATTATTATTTGTAAATATTCAAAAAATAAAATAAATGCAATAATAATAATAATAATCTTACAACAACTAGTTTGAGACTCTGAGAAGATAAGTTCTCTTGTATAGGATCCACAGGCCACTTGCTCAATTGATGTCCAAAAATTTATCGCGTTTCAGTAGCGCGTCGATTAGAACACTACTTTTCAAAGTCAAGTTTTATATTCATGTTTTATATTTCTGAGCTCTGTTGGAGGGTTGTAGCTCCATAAAAACCAAAAAAAACAACTTGTGCTCTTAAATATTCTTCTAATCTAATTTGTGTTATCAAGTCTGACAGAATACAGTATAAAATGCTGGAAAGTATTTTTTCTAACGTCTTAAATTTTAGATAAGTTGGTTTGGGACGGTAGAATACAAAAATATTAGATAACAGAAGTACGTGGGCGTTTGGGGTATCAAACAAAAGTTGACCTATAACTTAAAATGAGTAAGTGCTTTATAAGTGATAAATTGATGGATTCTTATAAGTGTTTGGGAGAACTTAAAAAAGTGAACTTATGTAGTAAGTGTTATATAGGTGATAAGTTGATGCAAACTTATAAGTAAGTGTTTGGATAAATTTATTTATAAGTTAATAATTTTTTTGTTAAATTAAATTGGAAAAATAATTAATCAATATAATGATCTCGATAAATACATTTTAGATTAAAAAACATTTAAAAGTATAAATTTGAAAAAATAATTAATTAATATAATGATCTCGATAAATACATTTTAGATTAAAAAAAAATTAAAGTATAAATATAAAAATATAAACTACTAAATAGATAAAGAAATCATGAAAAATGAAATAAGTTGAGCAAAATGTTAGTATTTTCTAACATTCAACTTATCACTTTATAAGTTATAAGTTAGATTATAAGTTGGGTAGACAAACACCCCCCATAAGTCAAAAGCTAAAAAAATAAGTTATAATTTATAAGTTAATGAAATAAGTTGAGTACACAAACACCCTCCATAAGTTAAAATTGATTTATAAGCCATAAGCTTATAAAATAAGCTTATGCCAAACAGGCCCTATATATGAATACTTTTTATTTTAATTATTTAAAAACTAATTTATGTAAAAATTAAAAATATTTTAACAAACAAGAGTGTATTATCTGTATATATTATAATTCTAGAAGAGTGTAGAGGTTTCCAAACGCATTGAAGGTAATTTCACGAGTTTTCCTTTTTTGACTTTTTTATTATTATTTTTCATCTAATAGCATACTAACTAGTCGTCAAAGCCGCGCTTCGCGGCGGCGTTATAATTTTTTTTAAAACTTTATTATAAAAATCTAACAATTATCGATTCCTTATTTATAAGCCGTCTTCCCGTTAAATATATTTTTTAATTTGAACAACTACTTATTTTTCCTTAACAAACCGATACTCGGTAAACACATTTTTTCCTAATAAGCCGCTTTCTCGTTGCAAACGTTTCTCCTTAAAAGTCGTTTTTTCATTAATTCTCATATCTCTCATGTTGACGGCATTCTAAATAAATGTTATCGCTTATTAATTTAATTTTTATATTATTTATACCTTTTCAAAAATTAATTTAATTTTAGTGATCTTATCATTATTTTGATTTATAATATTTATATTTTTAACTATTATCCTTTTTTTTATTCTTATGTCTTACAAACACCTATTCTAATTATAACATAAATTTTCATTATATATATATCTAGTAAATTTGGACTTCTATACTCTATAAATTCCAAAACCTATTCTACATTCAATGAAACTTTTAATTATATGTCTTACCTATAAATTCGAACAATTATTAATCTTCTTTATAAATTCAAACACCTATTCTACTTCAAATAAAATTTTATGTATATATAAATTTGAACGTTTCTTCTCTATGAATATGGACGTGTATTCTACTTTCAATAGAATTTTTAATTATTTCTTACAAAGACCTATATACTTCCGATAGAATTTTTAGTTATATGTATTTCTTATAAATTGAAACTTATCTCATCTATAAATTTGAACATCTATTTTACGTTCAATAGGACTATTAATTTAGGTATCTTTCCTATCAATTTGACCTCTTCTCCACTATAAAATAAATATTGTTAACAGTCAAAATTATTCTCATATTAAATCAAAGAAAATATAAAGAATAAACATATCAAAGTATCAAAAATTCTCTCATAAATCAAAAATAAAAAATACTAAGAATTTCCTTACCTCTTAAACAAAATTAAGGTGTATCATACAATAAAATCACAAAAACTCAAATAAATAATAGATTTCTTTATTTAAATAGTACAAAAATACAGTAGAAAGTGTGAAATTTAAGGTGATTGGTGAGGCGTGATCAAATCTCACAGTTGAATTGATATCCGCGGTCATCAAAATACTTCTATCTTTCTTGCTTCTTGTAATTCTTCGTATAAAATTTTTATTTACACGTCTTTTTTATAAATTTGAACTCTTCTCCTATATAAATTCGAACACATATTCTAATTCTAATATGGTAAATGATATTTTTTAATTTGTTAGTATTCAAAATTCTAAAAATACCGATCTACAATATACACCCTCGTTTTATTTTCATGAAACTTAAACCAAGATGAAGGATTCCAAAAAAAGAGTAGAAAAACTAAGAAAAAGAGATGAAAATGAATTAAAATACCAATGAATTACTGCTATTAACGGTGCAAAATATTATTTATTGATGTACTTCGTTCAGCATAGAGGCTCGATGATACAACCTTGGCTCCAGTTATGCCCCCTGCGTCATCAAATTAAATCAAAATAGTCAAATTTAGGATAATTGTTGAGGCACAAAAATATTACTCATGTGATAGAGTAGATACCCAGCACAACCCACATACGTAGACCAAAAAGAAAGTAAATACTTCCGGTATTTTAAATCTAATTGAAGTTTGTACGCTAATTAGGGACTACCAAACATATCAAAAAGTAAAAAGAAAAAAAATAGTATTTAAATTAGGGTGAACAAAACAACAAATAAATAAGAAGCAATTCCTTACAAAAAGCATTAGCAGAATTCACACCCTACGTGGCTACGTATTACATGCTGCGATAGAGAATCAGTTATTGTTCCGATGTTATTACTGTTTATATAGTGATTTACATTTAATTAATGTATTTTTTATAAACTTGAATTTTTCTCCTTCATAAATTCGAACACATATTCTACTTCTAATATGTCAAACTCTTCTCCCTTATAAATTCAAACACCTATTCTACTTCTAATATGTTAATTTTATATTAATTCGAGTTCTTCTCCTTTGTAAATTCAAACACTTATTCTAATTCTAATATGCTAAAGAATGTTTTTTTATTTATTAGTATTTTAAAATCTAAAATTCTACAAAATTAGAAAAATAGATTGAAACGATCTTAGTGTCGCCACCTAAGCTCCCTCGTATCCTCCTTTATATATATATATTGATTGGTCGTTAATTACATCTATTAAATATAAATTTTGACTTTATTTTTTAATTTTTTCTCATTTAATAGTATATTAATCAGTCGTTAATTACACCTATTAAATATAAGTAGACCTGGCAATTGGACTGTATCGTGTACTTTCGTGTCGTGTACTTTCGTGTTCTCGTGTACTTAATGTAAAACCCATATCCGACTCGTTTTGAATTCGTGTACTAAATTTGAAACACATATTCAATTCAAAACGTGTCGTGTACTTTACGTGTCGTATTCGTGTACATTAAACAAAAATATAAATTAAATTAAATTAAAATTTATATATTATAAAACTATTTTAATTATGTAAATTTTTATGAAATGTGTATTAAATATGTAATACATACAATTTTACAAAAATTTGTAAATATAACTTATATATATAAATGTATACTTCTTATATATAAATGTATAATTTACTGCTAATTAGTCATGAAACTTTTATTTATTGTTCATATGTAATTCCTTATATATTTTCTAAATATGCAATACTGTAAATAATATATATTTTTTAAAATTATTTATTTACTTCATTAATTCGTGTACTTTCGTTTCGTGTCGTGTACCTATTGTGAAAACCCAAACCCGACACTAATTATATTCGTGTTTTTCGTATTCGTGTACTTTCGTGTTCGTGTACCAAATTTTTGTACCCAAACACTAATTATTCGTGTCGTGTTCGTACCGTGTTCACGTGTCGTGTATCAAATTGCCAGCTCTAAATATAAGTTACACTTACTTTATTCTTTTTGTATTATAATTTATCAAACTTTATTTGGACATTATCATTGTTATTTGAGTATATAATATTATATTTTTTTTAAAAAAATAAGATTAGTTTTAGATAAATTAACGAATAAAACTAATTATATTGTATCATTTTTACTCATCATTTAAGATTACTGTAATTTCTTTTTGGACTACTATTGGACAAAAAAAACTTAATTTTTTGAGCAATTATTTGTCGATGGTTCAGTGAATCGGGATAAGTTATGAAAATTTATATTATTCGATTAAGCTCGAGAATTTGTGCAAAATTAATATTAATAATTTTTTACTTTTGCACATGAACACGACAAATCATGATAACTTGTGAAAGTATATATTTTTCAGTTATATCCAAGACTAGTACAAAATTAATATCGTCATATTTTTTGTTTTGTACATGAAAAAATTACAACTTCGGGTGTGACAAACATGATTAAATTGAATCAAAACGATCATTTTTCCACCAATTAAATTGATAAAAAAATTATATACATGTTGTTCTTTTATATTGTGCCGAAATAAATTAATATTCTAACTTAATTAAGTTTACATTATAATCGAATATTTATATTAATATCTTATAAAATGTGCGGACTTGTTTTAATATAATATAATATATTTTTCATAGTAAAAAAATTATATTGATTTTTTGTATTAATAGAAAAAATATATATAATATAGTATAATTTATATTTTTATTAAGAAGATATAATGTTTGATATTTTTTTGGAATGTATTAATAATTGAATTATTAAAAGATATCTATACTATTAAGAAGATACATAATTAAAAAAAAGGCAATGTTAATGATTGCAAGATATTTTATACAAATTTTAATTTTTAAGCGTGTTTATAAAAGATAATATAATTTCATCTAAATGTAATGTGTTTTAATTATAAAAGATAATCTGCTAATTGCTATATTTTATATTATTTTATTATTTACTATTTTAATAATATTTATTAAATAAAATAAATGACCGAAAACCAAAATTTTAATGTTTCAGCTATTATATAATATAGTATAGATAAGAGGGTGTAGGCTTTGAAAAACTTTACTTAGTTTTATTTAAAAATTTATTAAAATTTTATTTTATAAATGAGAGTAATCGTTTAACGAACAATTCATGTATATGTTTTGAATCATATTTTTTTTTAAAAGATTCCTAAAATAGCTATCAATGTTTTTAAATAATAATAATTTTTTTTAATTAAAAAAGGTAATTGATTAATGAACTCCATGAATTAATATTTAAATTCCAATAAACATGTAAATGACATAATTATCCACAATAAAAATAAAATGAATAATGTTAGATCAGGATCCAATGATCATCATGATCTGGACTGACGTCATCAGGATTGCATATCGTCAGTATCAGGATTGCTATCAGGACTGAGATCAGGATTATCATTAGGACTGGAAACTGATCAGTATTACTTCAAGATAACTATCGTGTCCAGAAAAATAAGGAAAGTTGATTTGTCGGTTCCTAGTTTATAGGAATGCAGCTATCGGTTAGGATATGTATCAACATAGTTTGTAATTGATTTAAACATATCTTGTAATTGATAGAGTATATGTGTACTATATAAACACGGTTTAGGTTTTGCATATTGCAATCACATACACGAGTATTATTGTAACCTTGCAGCTTTCAAGAACATCGGAATTTCTTGAGAGAGTTTTGTAACAGTTTTATATCAGAATTAATAAAGCTGTTATTTTCATATTTGTGTTTATTAGTCGAGAATCTTATACAATTGTATTCAACCCCCCTTCTACAATTGTTAATTATTGGACAATAATTGGTATCAGAGCAAACTGATTTAAATCTAAATCAGAAATGATCTAAGATGTCGACAACCAAGTATGAAAGCATGAAGATTTTCATCCTGAAGAAAACTGAATACCCTACATGGAAGGTAAAGATGTTGATGTACCTGGAAGCCATAGATCCTGATTATCTGGACAGGATTCGTGATGGACCAAATATCCCTATGAGAATTGTTGGTCAAACAGATATTGTACATGAACACTACGTGGTCAAGGTAAAAAGTGAGTGGACTCCAGAAGAAAAGGCTCACATTCTCAGGGATGCTAAGGTAAAGAATATTCTGCATAATAGTCTTGATGCTGTCATGTCTAACAGGGTGATTGCATACAAGTTTGCAAAGGAAATTTGGGACACCTTGGAAACTCAATGTCAAGGATCTACATCTGTCAAGAAGAATAGAAGGGCTCTACTAATTCAAGAGTATGAACAATTTGATGCAAGACCAGATGAGAGCCTTACTAACATGTATGATAGATTCCTGACACTGTTGAATAATTTATATCTAGTTGGTAACGAGTATGTAACTGAGGAATCAAACACCAAGTTTCTGAGAGCTTTACTTGAAGAATGGGATACACAAACATCTATCATTAGGCATCAGTATGATCTAAACACTATGTCTCTTGATGAGGTGTATAGAATGCTAAGAACCTATGATCTTGAGGTTCAACAAAGAAAGAACAAGAGAAGCAGCAAGGCAAAGTTTGTAGCCTTGAATGTTGAAGCAAAATCAAAAAGAAAAGCTATGGAGGTCTCTAGAAGAAGGACAAGAGTGGTGGAGTCAGATCCTGATGACTCATCAATATCAGATACTGATGGCAATCCTAATGCCAATACTGATGATGATTCTACTGACTCTGACATGCAGGAAATGGTTGCTATGATAGTCAAGGGCTTCAAGAAGATGAAGTTTAGAAAGGCTAGAAGACAAGGCAATTTCCAAAAAAAGACCTTCAATCCTGACAAGGAAAGATACAACAAGAAGGACAGCAAGAGTGACAAATTTGACAAGTCAAAGATAAGGTGCTACAAGTGTAATGGAATGGGGCACTTTGCAACTGAGTGCAAAAAGGCTAAAACACTCATCACATTAAGCAAGGATTGGATGGACTCTTCCTCAGAATCTGATACTGAGGTAGTCAACTATGCTCTGATGGCCAATACTGATGAGACTGTTGTTCCTGATGAAAAGGTATCCAGTACTGTTTTTGATTTTGATACAAATAATGTCTTCGAGTTAAGATGTTTTCTAAAGTCATTGCATATTAGCTTTAGAAGTCAATCTGCTGAAAATGCTAAGATCTTATCTGATATGTCTGAACTTAAGAAAAGAAATGAGCATCTCGAAACTGAATTTTCCTTTATGCAAGAAGTACAAAAAGAGTGTGATAATGCTAAGCACATGAAACTAGAGATGCAATTTAAATGTACTGCTCTTGAAAAAGAACCTGAATATGCTAATGAGAAAATCAGAACCTGGACAGATTCTGGAAGGAAATTTCATGAAATCAATACTTCTAAGAATTGGAAAGAATGTCTAGGGTACAAGTCAGAAGAATATAAGAAATTGAAAAAGAAAGTTGTTATTGATGAGATAGTTAGTCCAAAAACCTACAGACATGTTATAGACAAAACCAAATCTAAGATTAAACCTGTTGATTTTTGTTGGTCCTTGACTATTGCAGAAGGGGGGGGGGGGTTGAATGCAATACTGATAAATCCCAATCTACGTTTCAAAAACAAAAGCTAAGATTAAAGTTTATCAGTTTATGGAATGCAAACACAAGTAAACACACGAGTATTTCTCACAAAATAAATGTTTTATTTATTTTGCAATGGGTTGCTACAACCTCAAGAAAATGTTTGTTTTCTTGAGCTTCAGTTTCTCGAGTGATTACAAAGAATGGATTGAGAGATAGTCTAAGTAGACTGATCCTATCACTATCAACACGGGCCTTGTGAAGCTGCTATCATTTTCATGTGGCAGCTTCTTACAAATTGCCTACCCGTGATTCTTTCCTAAATTGCTATACAAACAACTTATCAATACAGAACAAAGCAATCTAGAAACATTCTATATTAAGCTAACACAATTCAGTAGATGTAGATTTGTCATACTCTGGAATTGGTGAGCTTTGTCATGTGATCTCTCAAGCTTCGGTCGTAGTCTTGTAGACCTGTTGCAGTGTTGGGATGCTGCAACACGCCTGTTTCTTGAACATCCAAACTGTCACAAGTTTGACTGGGTTGTTCCCCAATACAAATGTTATCCCTTCATGACAGTATCCTGATGGCTAAGCTTGCTGTCACAATAATGCGCTTTTGGTGACAGTAAGAAATCTCCGCAGAAGGTGCTGTCAGGATTTCCAAGCTTGCTGTCAGGCTACAGTAAAGTTGCTGTTCGAGGGCTTCCGCCAATGTTGCTGTCAGAGTGAATATACTGTCGTGACTTGCAACATGTTGTCTTCTTGTAACCTTACTGTCAATGCTGTGACAGTAATCTTTATTCTTGATGTCCATCTTAAGTACTTCTTGAGGCTTGAACAAGTGAATGAACTTCTACCAAGATGCACTAGAATCTTATTTGTACTAAACAAAAACAGTTACAAAGACATACTCTGGTTGTGACAGTATGTTCATACTTAATAAAATTAAGTATTTAAAATAACTAGTTAAGTTGTCTCAAAGTTATCACCCATAAATCCTAACAATTTTGTATTTGGTAAAGATCCTAATTCAACTTTTGAAAAGGGATCTACATCTGCACAACCTTCCACGGATTCAAAGTCTAAACCTATCAAGAGTAAAGGAAATAAGAATGTAGGCTTATTGTCTTAGAAACAACTTAGGGATAAAGTTTGTGATGAAACAGGTAGACAAAAGTCACCTACTGTCAAAAGAAACAGGAATGGTAAAGTTGGGATTAATAAAGAGAATAATTATAAGTTTATCCCAAATGCACCAAGAAAATGTTATTTTACATGTGGTAACTCTAATCATCTTGCTATTGATTGCAGGAAGAGTAAAAAGAAGGTCACTGAAATTCCTAGGTCTGATGTTAGGAATAGATCATTATTTTATAAACCACGGAATTCTTGTTTTCATTGTGGCAGTAAATGACATTCTATTTATACTTGTGAAGAATACCATAATTTGTACTATAACTTTTATGATCCTTTACCTAAGTTCAATAAAAGTGCAAATTCTGGTAAACTTAAGAATGTCAATGTGAAGCACGCATTTTTCAATACTGATACTGACAAAGCAAATCTTGATGGACACAATCCTGACAAGACTGCTAAAGTCAAAAAGTCTTCAACTATTAAATCTAGTAAAATGCATGGAAAAAGATCCCAACGAGTGTGGGTTCTTAAATATTCTGACTAGTTGTTTTTGTCAGATTGCAGGGTAAAAAGAAAATTATGTTAGTCATGGATAGTGGATGTTCTGTGCACATGACTGGAAACAAAGCCATGTTATCAGAATATGAGGAGAAGGCTGGCCCAACAGTGTCCTATAAAGATGGCAACATTGGACAAACCCTGGGATATGGCAATATTATCATTGGCAATGTCATCATTGAAAAAGTAGCTCTTGTGAAAGGACTAAAACACAACATGTTGAGTATTAGTCAGATCACAGACAGAGGTTATCATGTCAACTTCTATTCCACTCATTGTGAAATAGTCAGCAAGTCATCAGGAAAGATTGCACTCACTGGTTACAGGCATGGTAACATATATGAAGCCAACATTCAATCAAATACTGATGGCTCCTCTACTTGTCTCATCAATAAAGCATCAGTAGATGAAAGTTGGAATTGGCACAATAAGCTTTATCATCTCAACTTCAGCAATATCAATGAGTTGGTAAAGAAAGATTTGGTTAGAGGATTGCCTAAAGCTTTGTATACTCCTGATGGACTCTGTGATGCATGCCAAAAAGCTAAACAGAGAAGGACATCATTCAAGAGTAAATCTGAATCCTCTATTGGAGAACCATATCACATGTTACATCTTGACTTATTTGGACCAGTCAACATAATGTCCATCAGTAAGAAAATGTACACTCTTGTAATTGTTGATGAATTTTCTAGATTCACCTAGGTGTATTTTCTACACAGAAAAGATGAGACTCCAGAAATACTGTTGGACCATGTGAGAATGATTGAGACAGGCACAAAGTATAAAGTCAAGATACTGAGAAGTGATAATGGTACTGAATTCAAGAATTCAAAAATGAAAGAGTTCTGCAAATACAAAGGAATCAAAAATTGAAGAGTTCTGCACACCCCAGCAAAATAGAGTAGTTGAAAGAAAGAATAGAACTCATATTGAAGCTGACAAAACTATGTTGGAAGAAGCAAAATTACCTACATATTTCTGGGCAGAAGCAGTCAATACAGCATGCTATACTCAAAACTGTTAGGTCCCGAAGTATCGTAGAAGGGGGGGTTGAATACGATACTCACAAATAATTCAATTTCGTTCGCGGATAATTCATTCAGTTCTATAACGAAATCAAACACACCAAACCAAACCAAGAGTCGGGGAATATATCGTTTTATAAATATAAACCTCGAGGGGTGCTACAATTTCTAATCCGTAGATTAGCTTCAATGAGTTCTAGGTTATTCATAATCAATACAATGAGAGAATTCTGAGCACTATAAATTTTTATGATCTTCTCCGGCTCAAAACTCTCTCTCAGTAGTTGCTACTATGAACTAACCTCGACTGAAGAAGACACACTCTTCTCTCTGTTAATTGTAGACTTCTGTTTTTGAAAACTATCGAACCTTAATTGTTAAAACAATCTTGGCCGTCCAATTCTCATCAACCTGACAGACAAACAAACTTTTCACCCACTTTCTAATTTGAAAAGTATCGAATGAATAAAGTAATTATTCAATTCGATAGTTTTTAAATAAAAACTATCGAATGTAATACTTAATTTATTAAAGTATTCATTCACTTTATGCATTTCATTCGATGGTTTTCCAATTTAGAAAACTATCGAATCCTTTTCTTTTGATTTTCTTTATGTCACCTTCGATGGTTTTCTTAAAAGAAAAACCATCGAACTCTTTTCCTTGTCCTTGACTTTTTAGAAAATCCATTCAGCTCCAGGGTGTTTCAGTTTTAGACTGTATCAATTTCTTCTGAGACGATAAAACAACTTGATCTTTTAGTGCCGTCACCTAGTGCAACTGGTCTGGTTCACAGATGAATAACACTTGATCAATTCTTCTTTTATGTCTTCAATTCAATGCTGCTGATAAGTCCCTTGTCGTTCTGGTTGCTTCATCACTGGAATCCCGTGGTACTGAACCCTAAATCATTCACATACTTCTGTCGTCTTGAAAGTCTTGTTTCTTTTGTTGTCACTGAGGCTTGAACATTTTCATGAACTTCTTTCCGTGACCTGTTTACGGACTTCAAGAATACATAACGTATTTTGATTTTTTGAGTTTACCTTTTCTTCTTTGATTCTGGATTCCTGTGCTTCTGTTAATACTATTGTCTGTCTTGTCCTTTGTTGAGTTGTAGTTATCTCTTTTACATCTTATGTTACATTATGCTTTACAATCTCCCCCTATTTGATTGGATAGAGTTCGACAAGCAAATACTTCGAGGATAACTCAACTAACTAAGGAAACATTAAACTACTTAAAGTAAGACAGCATAATAATATTAACTGCATTCTGGATCAAATATATATACATTTCCAGATTTCATAACTCAAAGAACAATAAAACTTTTCACTTTGAAGTTGCTCCTCTTGTTTGAGCTGACAGTTCTCTTGTTCTTTGCTTCAGTTCTTCAGTCCATTCCAATCTCACCTTCTTCACTCATTGGATCGGAGTTAGCAGCTTGATAATCAATCACTGATAGATAGTGCAGTGGTTCTCCAGGTTTAAGGATTACTCCTAGGATGTGTCTTCCAATATATCCAACCTCTTGACCCACTCCAGCCCATAACCATGCAATGTTAACATCTTTCTTGTTTAGCTTTGGCATGTTTGGCAATCTGGTATGCACTTCCAATCCTTTCTCCACTCTCTTCCTATAGTAGGGAACATTCTCCATAAGATATTTTCTTAGAGTGTCGGCTGCTTTTGTCCTTCTCCGTTGATGTGAATCCAGTGGATCTAAGATACTTCTCAACTGATATTAGATATTCGTTTGGGTAATCTCTCAGTTTGTCCTCCGTCATGTAGCAGATTCTGAACAAGTCATTCGTCATGAATCTAACCATAGGAGGGTTTTCAGTAATCTCTGGACTGACCTTCATCAAGATTTCCTTAACATGCTCACGGAGCAGTTCATTTAGCTTTGTAGTTCTTTGGATCTTGATGAGAATCACCTTCAGTGGTGTCTTTCTCTCTTAGTGATAGAGAATTTGCTTCTTCTTCCATATCATCATCCAAGATAGGATGTTCTATATGGCTCATGCTCCTCCTGAATCGGTTGCTCTTGCATGACTTCAAATTCCTCCTCACTTTTTTTTTTCTTCTTGCACAATGTCTTCAATCCAGTACTATCTAACTGGAATAGCTTCATTGGTTTCCCAAACTCCCCATCCAGTTGTTTTCCAACCTTCATTAGTCACTTCATTTGTTTCCCCTTCTCCAACTTTCTCCCCCTTAGTTGAGGAATCCTCGATGAAGTTATCCTCATTGTAAAAGGTAGCAGAAGGATCAGGTTGTTGCTGTGAAGGTCCGGGTTGTTGGTTCCTCAACATATTCCATAATCTTCTTGAGGGTGGATTGAACATGTACCTCCAGGTAATAGCAAATCTTCAATATTTGGAAGGGTTAGGGTGTCACTCCTCACGTTTGGCTCTGGGTGTACACTCAACGTTTCTGTTAGTGTTTCACTCATTTTTCCTTTCCCACTCAGGCCAGGTGTAAGTGTTTTTGTTTCACTCAATCCCTTTGTGCTAGTTGTACCTGCAGAAGAAAACACCGTAGCCGTCCTTAAGGAGGTCACCGGTGGTGCAATGGGGCTTCGCAAGTCCCCGACCTTGGATAAACCAAGTTGCTGATCATCCGTAGATGATGTATCCTTTGTAGGATCTAGAGTTTGAATCTCTAGGAGGGTAGAATCAGGCTCTATTAACAGCAGAGATCCTGAAACTTCCTCAATAGTCTGTGAAGACTTTACCTCAGTTAACTCCTCAATTAAAATTGATTCATTGTCACCGAGTTGCCGATCTGCACCTACGTCAGACCCTGTACCCGCAGAATCCAGATATGTTCCATCTGGGGAGGTAGACAATGACCTTTTAGATTGTGCATTTAGGTCAAAGCCTTCTCTCGACGTCTGTGAAGACTCTTGGTTCTTAGAACCTTCAACCAGTGAACCTGACCGTAATATGGTCGGAACACCAGTTGCTTCCGTCAATTCTTCCTTACTTGATTGAGCTAATGGTTTAGATATTGCTTTAGTTAATGTAGCCCAATCAGCATCAGAAAAATCAATAAAGGGCGCTTTGGATGATTGAAATGAAGTTTCAACAGTTGCCTCGTTTTCTGTTCTTCTCCTTTTAGAGTAAGGCAGAGCTGTTGTTGAATGGCGTATCTCCTTATGTGGTGCTGCTTTGGCACTATCTCCCTCTACACTCATGGATGTCTGAATATTGGGTATAGGAGGGTAAGGAGGTTCGTTTGTGGTTTCATTTGGCTCTTCCAAAGGCTCTTCGACCGTGGTTAGAGATTGTGGGTTGCAATCTCATGGTCTGGATGGCCACTGAGGGCTCTGGATCAACATCCATTGTTGTGGTTCAGGAGCCAGTTCAGGTTGAGGAATGTTACCTTCATTTACCTGTTCCCCTGGGGGTAGAAGTGGTAGGGGCACCGTTCTTAGATATTCAGTGAGAACAGTGGGTACCCCTGGAAGATATTCTTTCTTATCAGAGCGGTTATTGCATTGCTCTTCATCTTCATGCACTCCATGGTCTCCTCTTTGGCGAATGTCTCACGCTCATCATCTGTTAAGATATCATTGAGAATTAGCTGTAGGAACCTAGGATAGAAACAAAGCACATCATCTATGCATGTTCTTTCATCCAGTGGTCCCATGTCAGGTAATGCTTAAGGAACTCTCCCACAAAGAAGTTAGGTTGTTGACTTCTTATGAGAGTGAAGAAAGCATGTATCTCCTCAGTTGTGGGATCCGGAACATGGTTTTCTATAGAAAAATGTAGTATTCTGTTAAAGTCATGTTCTGTCACCCTTATTGTTCTGCCCCCTGGCACAACAAAACTGAAGGATCTTACGTTATTCTCACTTGTATCCGTGGCGGTTGTGTACAACGCAGTCAATTGATCGATGCAAAGGACTACGGGAGTACTCAAGGCATATGCCACTAATGAACGTGTGTTCAGAAACTCTGCCCATGCACGAAACTGTAAATTCGTAATGGCTTGCAAGTTTTGAAACGAGACATGATTAGTCTTGGTTACTTTTAAACCAAAACTAAAACCAATTAAATTTAATTAATTATTACTAATTAATCAAACTTGACACAAAATACCCTTAAAACAAAATTACCCCTTTTTCTTAAAAAAAACACAACTTCGAATCACTATTATCAAGAACCCTACTTTTGGTAACACAAATAATCAGAATTATCTGAAGAAATCAATTGAAAACAATTAACTTCTAAAGAACAATAGTGAAAATAGTTTTCTTAGAAACAAGTTCTTGAGGCAGTGATGTTCTTGGTTATATGTATTCTAGTAAGTATAAACAAAAGCCCTTAGATCTGATAATAAGAAAAAACGTAAGGGGTTGTTAAATACTTATTGAATTGACAGGGGCAATATTGTCTTTACAGTGTTCGATGTTTTTTAATAGTATGTTCGATGGTTTTCAGTTGGGGGTAAAACTGTCAACTTTACTTCGATAAACTTTGAAAAATAACGAAGAGTTTGAAAATCAGAATTTAAAAAGTTTTTCTGAAAAACTATCGAACTTGTTACCTTTTAAATCTTGAAAAACAATCGAGGGATCCTTTGTGGAAAAACTATCGAGAATTAAAATAAAGGAAAAATTAATTCTCTCAGATAGATTTTCATTTTAATTCAAAAACCATCGAGAATTTAGATAAAGAATAATGAAATTCAATTCGATGCTTTTTCAAATTTTCCTCAAAAAGTATCGAGAAATGTTTTCAATAGTTTTTCTTTTTCCTTTTCAAAAACTATCGAAAATTTATTTCGATAGATTTATCTATGTACTTGAAAAACTATCGAATTTCCTAAATTCGATATTTTTTGCTTCTGTCTTCATTTTAAAACCTGTTCTTGTTTTAAAATTTAGACTGTTTTATTTCCTGTCAAGTTTTAATTCTAATAAATCTTTTCAAATTTACCAAAATCAATTGTCAACAGAAAATTCACAATTTTCTCAGAATAAAATCGACTAAATATCATTGAATGATATTAACCAATTAAAATCCAATAAATTATGCTGCATATTTATTTTATGTATTTTAAATTATGGAGCAAATAAGATATTGAACTGCTTCAATTTCCATAATTCAAATTTCATTAAATAAATAATAATAAATTAGTACTAAATATCTATGAGTTAGATATTAGCACTAAATTATTAAGATGAGGACTGGATGTTAAATAAATTCACAAGTCCTTAAAATATGAACAATTTTATACTTGTGAACTTATTTAAGAGTTTCTTGCAGATGAGATTTTCAAATCAGGTGCGTGTCTGCAAGTTACTCTATGAATTGAAGACATTCTCTCGAAAGAAATGATACCTGTTGTCAAGGTGCATTGTCGTGGATTGTTCCACAGAGTTGTTGGAGATAAAGTTATTTCCTGAAATAATAACAAGAAATCAATCTTCCTCCACGAAGTTGACAGCTTCTAGAGATGCTCCTCCTGTCATTCAGAGATGCTTCTCCTGTCTTTCTTACAACCTGCGTATTTTATATCTAAATAGCTAAACATGTTAACAAGTATCTTTAGGGTACCATATACTGAGATTTGGTATTCCCTTAAGATATCTCAAAATCATGTTGATAACTATAAGACTAGATTTTTGAAATCCACTTGGAACCTTGCACATTGGCAACTTGAGAATACAATATGTGTTGTCAATTTGCAGCTAATAACTTAATGAGACGCATACCTCTCTAGCTTGTCATTTCTGTCTTTTACCTGATTTGTCCTGATCAAGCTTTAGTGGCTGCTGTTGGTAGGGAGTCTTGGCATGTCTAGAATCTTCTCAATTATGCACATTCAAAAGATTCTTGACTTACTTTTATTGCCATCGCTCTTTTGGCTTACTTGTGCTCCTAAAAGAATTAATCTTCTGGCTTGCTCAACGTAAATCCAAAAAGAATTGCAACTTTCCCAACATACTCATATTGTACATTCTCTGCAATGACTTGGCAAATTTCTTGCACAAGTTTTCGTTAGTAGACCAACATATAATATAATCATGATATCACTGCACATATATGACATTATGTTTGTGCCTTATGACAACTCTAATAAATTCATATTCTGTAAAAGTTCAGTTAGAGTGTCATACCATGTCTTTGACGATTGCTTGAGTATTGATACTGGTTCATATCAATCTGTAGTGATCTTGTGAAGAGAAGTTATACAACGTCCAATTGATCTGCAACAGCAAATGCCAGGATCTGTTGTACATTGACTTCTTCTACTATCTCACCAATCAGGAGTGCACTTGATCATATTCACCATACAGATATTAAAGTTTGAATATGCAGCAGGTGCCAGATATATCCTGAAATCCTCAAGTCTCGTCACTGGTGCTTCTCGTTAGATACTGCTTCCTAATAGTAACCTAGCATCCAGTTTGGCCTTGTCCCTCATAACAATGCCAATTTCATCCAGTATTCTGGATACCCATCTTGTTCCAATAACAGATTTTCCCTTAGGCCTGGGTACCAGCTTCCAAACTTTCTGCCTTTCAGATTGATTGAGTTCATTTTGCTTTGCAATCACCCAATCTGGATCCATCAGAGCTTCTTTACCTTTCTTTGTTTCTTCTTCAGAAAGAAAACCAAGAAAATAATCATTCATACTCTATAGCTCCAGTCTTCACTCCACCACTAGGATCACTAAGAACTAGACATCAGGAATGATATTGAATCTAAACCCTTTGTCTTGACAGATACGTTCTTGAAGTGTCCTCTAGATATTCATTGTGGTGTTGATCTGACTAATTGATCCTTCTTTTGCTCCCCCTAAGCTGTTGCTGGGATTTCCTGAGAATCCTCATCCTCGCTGAGTGGTTCTGTTGAAGTACTGAGCTGTGTAGTTAAACTACCATTACCACTGCTTGGATTTGAATCATCATTACCATTAATTTCACACATAACAGCTGAGAGCTTGGAGTTGTTGAACATCATATTCAGACTTTCAATCACCTCTTGTTGATTAATCAAATTTACCTCGTAGGCTTTAGATTCCACTGATTAGCCGAGGAAAATATCCTTAAGAGCCTTAGCTGCCAATCTTGCCAAGATGCTTACTTGTAGAACAATTTCCTTCAAACCCCTGAAAGAAATTCAGAGTTTGCTTCTATTGGCCAATTCAGGGTCTTCCTGTATTTGTTACTGATCATGGAAATGTGATTAATCTCATCTGTGATGTCCTGTCCTTCAGATTGAATAAATAACACCAGTTTGTATTAAGAGTAGTCATCAACCATCACTGAAGTATATCTTTACTTTGTTGTAGATAAGACATTAACTAGTCCGTAGAGTTCCATACGTATCATCTGAAGCGGCTCAGTAATGCTTATCACATTATAGCTTTTCTGTGATGTTTCTTTGACTTCCCTTAATGACATGCCTCATATATTTCATCTAGCTTGAATCCCAGATGAGGCAGTCCTCTCACCAATACCATCTTTAGAAAAGAGTTCCTTGTATTGTCATGCAAGGGTGAGAGCTTCTCAACCTTCCTGCTTGGGATAAAACACTGCTCCTTCATTGAATAAAAAGATTTGTGCTTTGAATCTTCAGCAAGAGAGTTGCTTCTAATTGTTATCCTTGACTCCAATTATTAGTTGTTATCAATGATAACAATTATTGTAAACATGATGACATTCCATTTCCAACGTAGCCATGTCCCGTGATGAAAACCTTTGCTGTCATCTCCAAAGATTATTAACGGAACAGCTTTCTCAATCACATTTGATGGCAAGATCTTTCTTCGATCATATGTCTTCAGTAGTAAAGACCAAGAAAGCATATAAATCGATTAACCTGATTTGCCTGCACTCACAAATGGATTGACAGTTCTTGGTACCCAACTTATTTGCTTGGGTCCAGATGGATTAGAGATTTTGCTTTTAAAAGTGGTAACAACAGCTTCAACCTATACATGCTTATTCTTATCTCTGACTGACCTTGCAGTCGTTGCTCTAATGTAATTCTTAAACATGCTTTTTCTATGATTAATGCAAGTTCTAAGATATGCATTCATAATATTTAAATAAGCAAACATGTTAATAAGAATAAATGGCATACATTGAGCATTTTGACATTGCAGATAAGAGATGTGCAAATTAGGCATGTTCTGCATTTTAGAAAATTCAGTACTTTCTACTTTAACCAATATACACAAGTGTAACAGGTAGCAAGTAGATTTACAGATATTCAATAATTTTCTAAGCACACATGGAATAAAAGAATTAACAATTAAATCACTAATTCTATCTAATCCATTCTGTTGTTGTATGGCATCTAACTTTCTCTATTACCTAAGTCAGTTTTAGATACAGCTTGGTGTTCTACAAATTCTACTGACTCTAAAGGTAATTCCTCCATCCTTCAAACTGATTATCCCTTAACAAACAATTCAGAATAAATGAGCAAATCTTGTTCTACTAGGGATACTGAAACTTAGCTTTACTAAGATCTTATGTGCCAGAAACTTAACCCCTAAAACTAAGAGTTGTTTCTTAAGAAAGCTTCTATCTCACTTGCAAATCTTATTCTACAAATATTCATACACACATACCTAAGATCTCCTATGTACATGCTTTGAATATTGAGAATTAAATACTGCATTGGTTCAAGGAAAAGATACCTGAGATATGTGAGGTGAATCATCTTCAGAGATTGCTATGAAAGCAAGATATCCATGATCTTCTCGTCATCTGATCCATCCCAACTCTTTCCTTAAGCAACATAAGTTTTGTGCTGATGCTTCTTCAACAAAGCATTCCACTTCTGTTTTAGCTCATTAACTGAGTCCCTATTCTTCTTTGTTTGTTAGGCTTCTTCATTGTGTAGCACACCCTGATAGTTTCTCGTTACATAGTTCTTATCAAAGTTGAAACTATCACTCTTGTTTTTGTTACCATCTCAGTCTGTAACTACCTCTTTGAACTGAATCCTGAAGAATCTTTGCTTCGGAATAAATAGGCCTGATCCTTGGATATAGCTTTTGTACTCCTTCTGAATCTGATGTGACTAAACTTCGTTGACAAGTGAAACACTGATCTTTAGTCTAGTCTCTCGAGGTTTTCTACCTGAGCTTCTTCTGATTCAGCTACTAGTAATTCTTCTATTCTGTTCTGAGGTTCCAACAATAATAAACGTTACTGAGATATTTGTTTGTCCGTTCAATTCTCTAACACCCTCTCTAACAATCTTTTGAGAACCTTTGGCTTAGGATATGAAATATTTTAAATTCCAAGAATTTCGAACTTTTTGAAAAATAAAATATTTCAAGAATAAAATTCAAATTATTTAAAATTCAAAAATTTCAAGAAATGAAAATTTTGAAAATTAAAAAATCCGAAAATTCTGAGAACTTGAGTGATTGGCCTAAAACACCGGATCTAATCTGTATATCGATTGACAAGCTCTGATACCAATTGTTAGGTCCCGAAGTATCGTAGAAGGGGGTTGAATACGATACTCACAAATAATTCAATTTCGTTCGCGGATAATTCATTCAGTTCTATAACGAAATCAAACACACCAAACCAAACCAAGAGTCGGGGAATATATCGTTTTATAAATATAAACCTCGAGGGGTGCTACAATTTCTAATCCGTAGATTAGCTTCAATGAGTTCTACGTTATTCATAATCAATACAATGAGAGAATTCTGAGCACTATAAATTTTTATGATCTTCTCCGGCTCAAAACTCTCTCTCAGTAGTTGCTACTATGAACTAACCTCGATTGAAGAAGACACACTCTTCTCTCTGTTAATTGTAGACTTCTGTTTTTGAAAACTATTGAACCTTAATTGTTAAAACAATCTTGGCCGTCCAATTCTCATCAACCTGACAGACAAACAAACTTTTCACCCACTTTCTAATTTGAAAAGTATCGAATGAATAAAGTAATTATTCAATTCGATAGTTTTTAAATAAAAACTATCGAATGTAATACTTACTTTATTAAAGTATTCATTCACTTTATGCATTTCATTCGATGGTTTTCCAATTTAGAAAACTATCGAATCCTTTTCTTTTGATTTTCTTTATGTCACCTTCGATGGTTTTCTTAAAAGAAAAACCATCGAACTCTTTTCCTTGTCCTTGACTTTTTAGAAAATCCATTCAGCTCCAGGGTGTTTCAGTTTTAGACTGTATCAATTTCTTCTGAGACGATAAAACAACTTGATCTTTTAGTGCCATCACCTAGTGCAACTGGTCTGGTTCACAGATGAATAACACTTGATCAATTCTTCTTTTATGTCTTCAATTCAATGCTGCTAATAAGTCCCTTGTCGTTCTGGTTGCTTCATCACTGGAATCCCGTGGTACTGAACCCTAAATCATTCACATACGTCTGTCGTCTTGAAAGTCTTGTTTCTTTTGTTGTCACTGAGGCTTGAACATTTTCATGAACTTCTTTCCGTGACCTGTTTACGGACTTCAAGAATACATAACGTATTTTGATTTTTTGAGTTTACCTTTTCTTCTTTGATTCTGGATTCCTGTGCTTCTGTTAATACTATTGTCTGTCTTGTCCTTTGTTGAGTTGTAGTTATCTCTTTTACATCTTATGTTACATTATGCTTTACAAAAACCTCACACTAATAAACAAACATGGTGTAACTCTCTATCAAATGCTCAAGGAGAAGAAACCTAGTTTGAAGCATCTGCATGTGTTTGGCTATAGATGTTTTGTTCTCAGACCTCATCCTGAACAGCTAGGCAAATTTAAAACCAAGGCTGATGAGGGTCTCTTTATAGACTATCCAGCCTCAAGAGCTTTTAGAGTTTTTAACCTGAGAACAAGGACTGTCATAGAGTCAATACATGTATCTTTTGATGATAAGAAGATAACTGGAATAAATGAAGACTCTCATGATAGTTTGATCTTTGAAAATGAAGCTACCAAGAATCCTGATGAACTGGAATCAGATACTGACACACCATCAGATACTGATGGGTCACCAAATCCTGGTGATACACCAAATACTGATGATGCACCAAATACTGATGGTGCTATTGATGATGCTACTGACTGTCCACATGTTGAGGGGGAGCAACAACAGACTGTTACTGATACTGAAACAACTCAATCATCATGACAGGATTCTTCAGATACTGATTCAAGTGATAATCCTGATAACCCATCAGGAGACAACAACAATTCAGGGGGAGCTTCTACTGATTCAAGCTCTTTTGATAACAACACCAATCCAGGGGGAGTCTCTACTTCAAGGAATGATTTACCACCAGCAAGGAAATGGACTAAAAGTCACACTCCTGATTTGATAATTGGGGATCCTGATGCAGGTGTTAAGACAAGAAGTGCAACTCAAAATGAATGTCTCTATCATAACTTTCTATCTAAGGAGGAACCTAAGAAAGTTGAAGATGCACTTAAGGATGCTGATTGGGTTATTGCAATGCAAGAAGAGTTGAATGAATTTGAAAGAAATGAAGTTTGGAAACTGGTGCCAAGACCAAAGAACATGTCAATTGTTGGTACAAAGTGGGTATTCAAAAACAAGACAGATTCAGATGGAGTAATAATCAGGAACAAAGCAAGGCTAGTTGCAAAGGGGTATTCTCAACAAGAAGGGATTGACTATGATGAAACTTTTGCTCCTGTTGCAAGGCTAGAAGCCATCAGGATCTTTCTGGCATATGCAGCCCACAAGAAATTTAAGGTTTTCCAGATGGATGTGAAAAGTGCTTTCTTAAATGGTGAATTGGAGGAAGAAGTTTATGTTGAACAACCTCCTGGTTTCATTGATCCAAAATATCCAAATCATGTCTACAGATTGGATAAAGCACTTTATGGACTAAAGCAAGCTCCAAGAGCCTGGTATGAAACCCTAGCTCAATTCTTATTGGAAAGTGGATTCAAAAGAGGTACTATTGATAAAACCTTGTTTTATTTGAATCATGGTAAAGATTTGCTTTTAGTTCAGATTTATGTTGATGATATCATATTTGGGTCAACAAACAATAAGCTATGTGAGAAGTTTCCAAAGCTTATGCAGTCTAGATATCAAATGAGCATGATGGGAGAAATGAGTTACTTTCTTGGTCTCCAAGTTAAACAGACTGATGATGGAATCTTTATCAATCAGCCAAAGTATACCAGGAATTTATTGAAAAGGTTTAACATGCAAGATAGTGCAACTGCAAGTACTCCCATAGCTACAACTACCAAACTTGATCCTGATCAAGGTACTGAGGTAGATGTAACTCACTATAGGGGAATGATTGGCTCTCTTTTATATCTCACTTCTAGTAGACCAGACATCATGTATGCAACCTGTCTTTGTGCAAGATTTCAAACAAATCCCAGGGAACCACATCTGATAGCAGTTAAAAGAATTTTCAGATATCTTAAAGGCACTCCTTCTCTTGGCCTTTGGTATGCTAGAGAATCGGATTTTGGTTTGTGTGGTTATTCAGATGCTGATTTTGCAGGGTGCAAAATAGACAGGAAAAGCACTTCAGGAAGCTGTCAGTTTTTGGGTGGTAGACTAGTTTCTTGGTTTAGTAAAAAGCAAAAGTCTATCTCTACATCAACTGCAGAAGCTGAGTACATTGCTGCAGGAAGTTGATGTGCTCAGATAATGTGGATGAGAAATCAGTTGTTAGATTATGGCCTGTCATACTCCAAAATCCCTATTTATTATGATAACCAAAGTGCTATTGCAATGACAGGAAATCCAGTTCAGCATTCTCTTACTAAGCACATCAGTATCAGGTATTACAAATACTGGAAGGAACAATTGAACTTCATTTTGTTCCTACTGATCAACAACTAGCTGATATATTCACCAAGCCACTGTCTGAAGCTACTTTCAACAAATGGGTGAATGAACTTGGAATGATGAACTTTGAGAATTACTGAAGAAAGCATCAGAGAGCAAGTCCTGATGACTATCAAATCCTGATTGTCAGTCAGTAAGGTATGTAATTTTGATCGAATCCTGATAGGACAAAATCCTGACAGGAAGTCAATTGGTCAATCTTGATGGACAGATCAACATTTCTAATTTGCTTAATTTGTGCCTAATTTTCTGTCAGTATTTGATAGGAAACATTTGAGTTTTAGTTGGACAACTGTATGCGCGCGTGTGTCACACTGCTAGATATATACATATAGATACACATAAAAGCGGTGCAGTTATGTTTAATTACACACGTAATTTGGTCCACTAATTATTTGAGCACGAATCATATTTTGCCACCTGTCACTGAGAGTAATATTTTGTTTTAACAAAGTACAATTGGTTTTCTAATTTGCAAATTACTCTCACAATTCATCAGTTTTCTATCTTCTTCTACTCTCTGTGCTCACGAACCCTAATTCTCAAACCTCAATTCTCAATTTTCTAAACACTTCTTTAATAGCGTCTTCATCATTCATGAATAAACATACTGTGATTAGTGATATTACTTTCGCCACTAACAATTTTGTTGCAATATTAGATCATCAGGAATTGCCAATTGAGTTTCATATTATTCAGGATTTTCTTGCTTCCAGTCCATTGAAATATGCTCTAATAGAACCTGCAAGAGTATCTTTTAAGTCTGTGATGCAGGTATGGAACACAGTTGTTTTTGATAAAGGACACTCATGCTCAATCCTGATGAGTTTTGAGTTTGATGGGGTTACTCACTATGTTACTCCTGCTGTTGTTGAAGAGGCACTTCATTTGCCTATTCTGGGTGACAATGTACCTGCTAGCATTACAGACTCAACTCTCTTTAAGTTTGTTACCAAGTTGGGCTACAATGGCGAGGTCAAGAGGTATGGAAGCCTCTTCAGGACGAAGCTTAAGAGGGAGTGGAACTTCTTCTTTGACACAATAAGCAGATGTTTCCTGACAAGACATGTAATTTTGATGCTCTACCATCAGGATCTCTAAAGATTGGGTATTCTCTTATTTACTCCAAAGTCTTTGATTATGGGTCTTTTGTGTTAAAAGTTTTAAGTGATAGAAAAGCAGATAAATTAGGTTATGTCTGTTTTATTAGATTTTTCCAATTAATATTCTGTCACTTGTGTCCTGATGCTATTTTTGAAGAGGATGTAATTCTACCAATTTGTATAATTACTGAGAATAATGTGAAGTCCTTAGTCAACAGTGATAAGGCAAATGGTTTCCATGGCAATACATATATTCCTGATGAGGTCAGGCTTTTCTTGAAAGAGAAACTGCCTACTCAATATGGATCAGATACTGATGCTATGGGACAAGGCCAAACACACCTTGTTCCTGACACAAGCATTCCACCCAAACAGTCTAAACACTCCACAACCACCTCTACTGTCTCTCAAAAGACTTGGTTGTAAAATCAAAGAAATCAGCTAGATCTGATGTGTCTGGAAGGCAATCAGGATCAAAGGATTTCTCCTCTACACCACTCATAAAAAAAAAAAGACACAAGGGGGTGTACAAGGGGTCCTGTTTCAAAAGGCTGATAGGATTGAGGAGGTTGCAGTGAAAAGAAAATTGATTTTGGGTACCAGTTCTGATTCTGAGGATGATATGGTACTATCCTCCAAGTTTAAGATATAGAAGGAAGTTGCTGATACTGCTACTGAAGCTGTGGCACAGATTGCTAAGCCACAGAAGAAAAGAAAATTGATCAAAAACAGGTATCATATTCCTTTAAAGATGCAGAATACTGATGTTCAGGCAACTTCAAATCCTGATGGGTCATCAATTCCTGATGCTCATGCAAATCCTGCCGTTAGTACTCCTGATGCATCACCAAGCAAGACTGTCTTAATCTCAGATTCTCCAGCCAATGCTTCTCCAACTCCAAGGATTCTTGAAATTTCATGGGAGAAGGTTGTTGAGACTGCTTCCAAGGTTGGTCTTACACCTCCACTTCAACAGAAAAGGAAGGCAAATGAGATTGTTTTTAAGAGACAGAAGAAAGTGAAAGGATCAAGCCCACAAGAACTTGAACTTCAAAGTAGTTCAGCAGCTATTGATGATCCAGTCACACAAGAACCACTCACTCAAAGTGTGAGTGTAGACAAAGCTGATGGAATGGTCACACAAGAACCATTTTCTCAAAGGGAGAATGAAGACATCTACATTCCAGCCATACAAGAACCATCTTCTCAAAGTGAAGATACAGGCAAGACAACTTCAATTTCAAATGAACTTCCTGACACTGCTCAAGGGGTTTCTGGTGCAAATGATATGGAAATATTGGTTGAGAACACTGTCACTGATGGAAGTACACAAGAACCTTTAACTCAAAGTGTTGAAGTAGCTTCTGAACCTCAGGCTACACAAGAACCATTGGTAGCAAATACTGATGCAAGCCAATCAAATCCTGACAGTGTTGCTCCTGACGCAAGTGGTGCTCCTGATGCTGAGCCAATCCTGATACAGCCACTTAACTCAAGACCAATGACAGACTCTATCTCAGATCATCATGATAAGCTCAAAGGTGTTGCTATTACTGATCCTGTTTCTAATGATGATTCTGATGATAGTGATGATGATAATGAAGATGATGTTGAGAAGGATGAGCTTGCCGCTGCAATTAAATCAAGTCTTGGAACTACTCATGGTTCTTCAAGTACTTTTATGGCTGGCAAAGCTAAAGTTCAAGATTTCTTTGGTCCTTCTGCAACTGATGCTGCTGAGCAATTAAGAAGACATGAATGGGATAATGAATGGTACAGATCTACTGATCCTGTGAGCTACCCATGTGCACTACTACATGCTTCTTATGCAACAAGTTTGATTGATAATGAAGATATAAGGAATCACTTGAAGGCTACAACTCTTTTAAGCAAGAGCCTCAAGGCTGAGATTGATTCTGTTAAGGCTTCTAATTCTTTGGTAAGGACTGATATATCTCAAAGCTTGACAAAGGCACCTACTGCTCTTCAACTCAGAGTTCGGGCTACAACTCTTTTAAGCAAGAGCCTCAAGGATGAGATTGATTCTGTTAAGGCTGCTAATTGTTTGGTAAGAACATCATAGAATCTTACATAAATTGCATGTTGATTCTAATTTTCTCACCAAAAAAGGTTTATTACGAATAAAAATAGAATCTAACAAAAAATTAGAATCAAATAAAACATGATTACATGTAATTTCATTGTGATAAATATATATACAAGATTTTGTACTGGATTATATGTAATGTTTAATTTTTAAATTTAGATGAGATTCTACGTTAAATTCGATATGTTAGGCTTAATTGTTGTTCAATATTATGATTCTAATTTTAAAAAATAAATTTTTATGAAAAATAAAGTGTTTATGATGGTGTTCTTTATTGTTCTTTATATAAAGTGTTCTTCCTAGAGTGCAACTATATATATATATATATATATATATATATATACTATAATATTATAAGCAAACCACCCTCTATTTGGTTGGTAGTTTGGTCATCTCTATTTGGTTGGTAGTTTGGTCATTTAGTTTAGTCCTCTAAATAATAATCGTTAGATGTAAATATAGATAAATGAGAACCGTTGGATGTAATATTAAAAGAATATCTTTTTTTTGATATCTAAAATGCTCCCACGGGTTCAGGGTTCGAATCCCGTCAACAACATATTAAAAAATTTTAGATCAAAATACAAATAAATGATAATAAAATAAGATAAAAAATACTAAAAAATCATATAAAAAAAATACTATTATAAGCAAATTACCATCTATTTGGTTGGTTAGTAGTTTGGTTCTCTAAATAATAACCGTTAGATATAAATATAGATAAATGAGAACCGTTTGATGTAATATTAAAAGAATATTATTTTCTTGGTATCTAAAATACTCTCACGGGTTCAAAATTCGAATCCCGTCAACAACATATTATTATTATTAAATAATTATATCATCTATTTTTCTAAGCTACATTCAAAAGTTTAAGATATTAATCCGTCGACAACATATTAAAAATTTTTAAGATCAAAATACAAATAAATGCTAATAAAATAAGATAAAAAATAATAGTAAATCATATAAAAATACTAAAATAATAAATTAAAAATACTAAACTTCATCCGTGCATCGCACGGGTTATAGACTTGTATATATATATATATATACACCAACCTCCCCGATGTGTGTGTAATCGACATCTTGCTAGATTCAACTCAGTCAAATAAGAATCATTGATTCCCTCTGCTGTCAATTTTTTATTCATTCAGGGCGCTCGGCCGGTGCTCCTTTCTCAAACCAGAATCTGAACGTTAGGGAAGATAAGGAAAGACCACCTGAGCGAATCGACCGAAGGGACTTGACTTATCCGAACCAAACGATAGCAGCTTAAAGATATATATATATATATATATATATATATATATATATATATATATATATATAATAGGAGTGACTAGATTTATAATTAGATTGGATGCATAATATATATGACACATTTTTTGTTATTATCAAATGAATTTTAAATTAATTTTATGAAAGAAAATAATTAGTTATTTTGTATATATATATATATATATATATATATATATATATCTGCGTGTGTGTGTAAAATAACTAAAAAACATAAATAAAACATATGAAAAACTATTTGTTTTGAGTAAAAATATTGTAAAAGGCGAGATAATAAAAATAAATAGATAATACAACAAAACAATTAAATGAATTATATATTCTAAAATTTTGATAATAATTTGTGTAAAAAATAAACAGATTAAAATATATAGTCCATAACAAATTTAAAAAAACATGATATTGCATATCGTACATTATGATCAGATCAAATCACATTATACAGCCCGGGTTATTTAAAATTATAGTCCCCGATCAATCAAATTATCTATATAAATTAAAGTAAGTACATTGTAACAGACGAAAAAAATGTGCAACCATACCTAGAAAAAAAAAATTTAACCGTAAAAAATAGAAATTTATGTTAATTGCTAGAAAAATGACCCGTGTTTTAATTATTAAAGATGTGTATTTTGAAAAAAATAAAGGATGAATTCATTGTCAAAACACAGACAGAACTTAGAAGGCATATGAGCAATTTTAACTTACGATGATATAAGAAAAAAATATTTATCCATCCATAATTGATCAATTCTCAAGTTCAGAGTTAAAAAAAAGTCTGTTTGTTTGAAAGAATTGAAACACATCGAAATGGTACCAAACGTACTTAATAATAGAATGATTTGGCACAAGGTAGTTCCACTTAAGTCAATTGGCTACATTGTCCTATGTTCTGAAAGTTAGGTAGACAAGGGAAGAAAAATAAAGATAAAAAATGCTTAAAATCAAGAGATCAGAAGAAAAGACATAAAAGAGTTACAAAGAAAGTTTTAAGAACTGAAAATGCAAGACCTAAGTAGAGTATTAGAAGATTTAGGAAAGCTTTTGAGTAAAATCAGTACTAAAACCTACAATCTCATACTACATCATCTTGAAGGCTATTTAGTTTCTACCTTGAATATTGTCGGAGATGAACTAAATGAATACATCATTTTTGAAGAACTGGAAAAATTTTAGGATTATAATTTTAAAAATGTCTTCTTAATTAGAAAACATCCATAAAACACTCTAATTCTATTCTATGATCCACAACAAAATTAAAAACATACATGATTTATTTAAACTACTCGTATTAGTTTTCACATTATAAATTTCAACATATTTAAGCAAGTACAGCATAATCATAACATTAACAATAAAACTCTATACACATCAAAAATATACAATCATATATATCAAATAACATTGATAATAAATCATGCCTTGCACGGATTTTTATGTCACAATCTAAGTTAGCTGCTCATGTCTTGCACGGATTTTTATGTCAGTTCTCCGATAAAAATGACAAGACGCGCTAAGTTCGGATGAATGGCCTAATACATAATTTTAATTTTATCAAGCACCGGTAGAAGGAGACACTCCATTGAAAAGAGCAGGACAGTTTTTTCCTTGAAAAAAGAGTATCATAGAAAAATTAATAATGAAAATTACTTGGAAAAGAATATACAAACGATACATTTATTCTCAAAATTTAGTAAAGTGTTTTGCTTGCTAGATAGGAAGGTGCTGCAGAAAGTTCAAATCCCTTTCCCAAAATGTGTGTTCACATTTCTAAAAACAAACATAGGAATCTAACACGTTTGCAAGTTTGTACCATGTACCTGTCTTCTTTTATAGACAAGCCCATATATATTCTTATGAATATCTTCAACTAATCTTTAATTTTCTTGATTAACTTGATAAGTAAGTAGCAGGAGCAGCAAAGTCAACACTTGTTATGGCATCTATTGTGAGAGTTGCTGGTAAGTCAATTATTTGATATTGAACTTTGTAGTATGATCTAGTCATTAATTTTAATCTATGTTTAACTTGTTTCTTGCTATTTTTCTTTCAACTTGATGGCAGTTTTGATATGGGCTGATTTGTTAGCTTGGTTTGCTATGTGGGTGATGGTTACTTACTTAACTAATGTATGGAAGATTAGTTTCATTCACGCTGCTGGGATTGTTAATATTTCAGAGGCCACAGCTGCAATTTTGTCCGTAGTTTTCGCCTTCTTTGTCGATGCTTTTATGGGAAATTACTCTATGCTCTTAATCTCAAGTGTTGCCTACACCATTGTGAGTGGCTTTATATATTTATGTGATTACAGAACCTTATTATCTTGTGTAGTTATGTTACATTTCAAGTTCTGTTTAGGCATAGTTAGTTTAAGTTGAACAGTCTCTATATTTCTAGGACCAAAGGTAAGGTTGCGTACATTCCGGGACCCCCTAATTATAAGTGGGATATATTGGGTATTGGGATAGTGGTTTTTGTTTCTGGAGAGTTTTGAAAAATTAGGGTTTTTTATATTTGGCATTAAATGTTTGCGCTTGTAATTAGTCCAAATTAATGTCATTCAGCAAAGTAAAAAATAGAGCCACGGACGATAACAAACAAAGATTGATTCTTATGCAGGGTCTAGGCTTACTGTCTCTCTCAACACCAACGGTTCTCTCTAGTGGCATTGGTGACACACAAAGAGTTCTGTTCTATACGGCTTTATCTTTGGTAGTTGTAGGAATAGCTGGACATATGGTGTCGTTGGTACCATTTTTAAATGAACAAGACACTGAGAAAGGTAGAAAATTTCTTTTTCAACTACCAGGTATAATTATTGTGGTTATTGTTGGTGTTATTGGGGCTATTGCACTACCATATATAAAGCCTTGGTCAATCCGGTTTGGAGTTCCAGCCATATGTACTCTGGTTGCCACACTACTGTTCTTGAGTGGTTCGTTTTCGTACGAATGTTCTGGTCCAAAAGGCAGTTCATTAACAATTCTGTTCAGAGTTTTTGTTGCTTCCACTTCCAACATGTTCAAACCACTCCCAAATAATGCTGATCAGCTATACGAACACGATGGTCTTGATCTTCACTCATTGCCTCGAACTCGTGGCCTCAGGTTTAAATTCTACCTCCTTAAGTCTTGATTTTTCCATAATGCGCCATGAATTTTTTTTATTCAAAATTTGTTATAATGAATGTATATTAACAGTTGTTAGAAGACTAATATAGGTGCTTAGACAAAGCTGCAATAAGGCCAACAACACTAGATGAACAAAATCAAAACAAATGGAGACTTTGCAGGATAACAGAAGTAGAAGAAACCAAGGTTGTCATACGCATGATCCCTGTGTGGATAACATTCATTATTTGTGGTATAGTGCTTTCTGTTGGAAACACTTACTTTCTTGAGCAAGCAAACCACATGAACCGCAAAGTTGGAAAAGTGAATGTGCCATTTACTTTCTTTCTACTAATGTTCAATTTCTCAAAGTTCATATTTCCCAAAATATACACAAAAGTAGCAAATCCTTTAGGCAGATATGCTCCTCCAATTGGCATAGCTGTGGCAATGATATTTTCAATAGCGAGCTGTATTACAGCTGCGATTGTTGAGACACAAAGACGAGAAGTTATTCGGAGCAAAGGTTTACTAGAAAAGCCAAATGACAAAATTCCAATGACAGTGTTCTGGTTGCTTCCACAGTTCCTCCTCCTTGGTGCACATGAAGGAATTTATAAGCAAAGCATTGCTAGTTTCTTTGCTGGTCAGGCTCCACAGTGGATCACGGACAAATATCGACGATCTTTCAGTAATGGAATGCTTGGACTGGGGTTTATGAGTAGTGTTTTATCAGTGTATGTTGTGCGGAAAGTGAGTGAAATGGGAGGAAAAACAAGTTGGTTTCAGCACACCTTAAACAAGAGTCATTTGGACTACTATTATTGGACATTAGCAGCACTAAGTGCTGTGAACCTTGTTTATTACATAGTGTTGTCGTGTTTGTATACTTATGGAGACTCAAAAGTGGAAGATGAGGAAGTGACACAGAGTGAAGGAATATCTGCTTCGCCAGCCATCCGTAGTACACAAATTTTAGCAACAATGATGGTTGAAACATCAAACTCAAAACTGCATGATCGTGAACGTGAATGGAGTGGCCTTTCAAGATTCCATATCGAATATTCAAGTCTTGTTAACTCAAATCAAAGATGATAGGTGAAACAAACAAAATTTGTAAATATTAGAGCATATTCTTTATTTCTTTATCTTATCTATCTATCAAATAGTTTAGTTATACACAAAGTAAATTTTGTTTTTCAATCTTCCTCTGTTGTTACTGTTACATATTCATTACTATAGTTAATAAAAAAAAGTATAGATAAAGAGATGTTCTATTAGATTTATATGCCTACTACAATAACTTAGGTATGGACTGAAGTAAAGGCATGCTCACGGCTATCCAGAATATGGAAGATGGAAGCTTCAAGCCACAGTTTAGGATAGAAGCCTCACAATGTCTTTCTCGGCCCAATTTTAGCAACTCCAACCTTGATTGTTGATGAGAGTTCTTTGAATATGTATTATGGGAAGTCGCACAATGTTACTTTGAGGCAGACAAAGATAAGTTTGTCCTCTTTTTTTTTTTGTGATTTGAAGCATTGGCTAAATTATTCGTAAGCTTCTCATTTGACATTCACTCTATGTGCATCGCCTTTGTATGGGCTTGTTGATCTTATCCTTATAAACTTCTTGAACTGGCACCTGTATCAGTGGTTATAAATAAGAGTCATTTATATCTTTATAGGACCACCAAAGAACTAGGGAATATTAGTAGCGGACTCCAGCTCATCTGAAATTTTCAGTGACATTCATGCCACCTAAAGTAGTCACTGGTGTCTACAAATCTCTAATATACTACTGGATGAGACTATAAGAATATAAGATGCACAAACTTCGTAATCAGTTATATGCCTATTTATTTAAGATGTCTTAAAGTCATGATAATTTTTGCTGACAGAACTACTTAGGTGACTTAGAGCAGAGCAGTGACACTAGATTCGATTCAGATGAGTGTATATATTTACACCTGTGAATGTGATATTTTGACGAAACTATGATCATTTAGCTTAAATGAAGTGGATATGTTCGATGTTTGTTATTGATGAGAGGATGATGAGGTTAGATTGTCCATTTACGGTATTTAGAGCAAAGTTGTTTTAGTTTCTCTTGGTTTTTGTCATTTTGTTTATAATTTTTTGAATACAATTTCTATAAGAATGACCAACTCTGAGACTGCATCTGAATGTCCTTGATTACTTAATGATATATGCTACTTTTCCATCTTATACTTGTTCAATTGTGCTATGCCCTATGGTTAACAATCTACTTGTTCAGCATTGTAAGAGTACATATTGTGTTTTAGCCTTGCTTTTTATATTTGTTCAATATTGTAAAAGTACACTTCACGTTGTAGCATTATCAAGTGGCTCATATTCCTGTATGTTTGTAATGCAACTGGATAAAAAAATAATATTACTTATTACATATAACTTATGTTATTTATTTACATATAACCTATGTTATTTATTTTGATATTACTTAAATAACTATAAATGATATATTATATTGAAAAAAATTAAAAATACTTTAATGTATCAATAAAGGAATGATTTCAAGCAACAATAAATTGGTAAGCCAAACATGTCATGTATGCAACCAGGTTAGATTTTGTGTACCAGAGCTGGGTTCTTCTTGGCACCTTGTAAAGCCACTTGTTACCAAGAGCAAGCTGCTAGCTGTTCCGGTACTTTCTTTTACTTCCCTACATTACTCCATCTTGTTCAGTTTATTCACTTTCCTGCTTTAGTTTTGTACATATAATATGTGTTTAAAGCTAATCACGGTTGAATTGTAGTAGTCATGGACATTAAAATTGACCTCAGGTTTAGAGCTTTGTTGTCGAGCCAAGCTCTAGAGTCCAGTCCGACAGTGTTTGTTCTGTTCGACTCCATTACACAATAGGCATAAAAAGTTTGGAGAGGTTTTGGTTGGTTTAAAGTCTTTATTATTTAGAAAGAGTTAGATAATGATATACCTCAAATTTCCCCAATCAAGTAGAGAGTAACTGTTATTCTTCGGTTTGCTGATTGTTCTATGTTACTGTTTGTTCTTGTAAAATGCCATTTTGTGCTTTTTGAATTGGATAGGTTGTGGATTATTTGCAATTAGTAAACCTTACATGTATAGTTTATTGTTCTTAAATATGTCTATTCTCTTGAGTCCCTGTCATTGAGGTTTAAGGATTACAGAATGCAAAAACCAGTTAGATAATGGACGACTTGGTTAAATGACATGGTTGAATTGACACCCTCCGCATACATTGAGCGGCTACACTGCTTTACTAATGGCCTAGTTTGTTGCTCTCTTAAGTGAGATAAATTGTGATGAAATTTCTTCTTG